>JAGDYQ010000044.1:2395496-2761450 GCA_021962125.1 Bulinus truncatus | reverse complement strand
AAGGTCTGTGTTTCAATTTCTTATAAAATTGAAGCTCTTTGCTTATAATAATAATGAATTACTTTAAATGCCTTAATAACATTACATTTCTGTTGGTCACTACTTTATAATCTTTTTTTTTATAAAAGAGAATCATTTCTTGTGAAATTTTTCTAAATTATTTCTCTTATTAAATGAATTGTATGACAATAGCCAGACTTTTCTTCTCTTTGCTAGTCATAATGATGTAGCATGCAGGTATGTTGCTAGTACAGTTTTTTAAAACATTCAATAATTTTTTCATTGGTTACTTTAGTTAATTCTAGAAATATTAATTGTCTGCTTTATATGTTGTTGTTTTTCAATGTGCATATATTCATTTTAGTATTCTTTAGGCTTCATGTGACTTTTTGAATTAATCTTTAACTAATTTTCTCATTTATATTTCTTTTTCTTGAAGGGCTGATTTTTTTTTTTAAATTACTCAAATAATATCAACTTGGTTTTAAAAAATGCTACTTTAGCAGTATTATAAGGTGCAAATCTAGGCTTGTAAGCTCTTGGGTGGGTGAATGCTTTTCCCCCTTCTTATTTTCTTACCTAATTAGCTTTTAGTAGTCTGTATATATCTAGGGATTCAAGGTTATGATTAATAATTATTATTGCTGTCCACTCTTCTGCTAATAATATAATATTGAACTATATTAATACAGATATTTATGTGTGTTTTTTTTCCCTTATTATTCTTTAATTAAATGAAAAAAATAAATTTAATCAGCTTTGCTGAAATTAGATTTCATGATCTTTCATTGAGTACTCTCTATTAATTGTTGAAGTGTGATATTTAGTATGCTGGGCTGCATTTGCTAACTAGAAGTTACTGCTATCAACTGGTAAATGTAGGTCAAGTGATTACTAGGCTAAGTATCTAAAGACCTACTTAGGAGATGACTGCTCGTATCCAAAGGTCTTTTTCATACATACTCTGTAAATTAGTTGTTACACTTTTTTGTTATCAAATGAAGAATGAATAGTGCTTAAGACAAGACTGGTTTTTACTTGTAAAGGAAATAAATTTTTATATAATATGACATGAGGCTACGATTAACTGAAGCTCCAGATAGTAACATATTGCTTGAATAGGAAGAGTATTGTTTTATAAATTTAAGCTTAGTTGTCAAATTAAGGTTGACTTGTTTATTTAATACCAGATAAAAGTCATAACATAGATATATATTAATGGATTTGTTCATTGGGCATGTAGTAGCCTTTTAATGTGTTGTCCAATGTTTGATGAGGCAAATTAAGTTGATGTTTTTTTTTAGTTTTCTAGTGGTGATAATTGTGTCTTTAGTAATTGCTTTTACTAACACTGCTTATCAGAGCATTTAGAAGGGAAAACAGTTAAAGGAAACATAAATTAAACAACTTAGCATATATAATTAAAAAAGTAATTAACTAAATCAATTTTCATCCTTTTTATTCATTCACAAATCTGTGTTTATAAAAAAAAATATTTGTTTATCTAATAGTATCATTAACCTCACTTTCCTTTTTTTCCCAACAATGCAAGTGTTGTAATCTTAGTCAGCTGTGGAGAGGCACTTTTGTTATCAGTGAATTATCTGATTGGGGCTTGCCTACTAGCTGTAGTTCAATGTACTTGTAACTTTGAATGCTATTAATTTATACACTTATCTCTGTTTTGAATGTTTGCATTTATTTTATTGGTTCTTTTTTTTTTGTTGCTGTTACTGTTTTATTTTAAATCTCTTTTGTCTATTTCTAACATAAGCACTAGTTTAAAACTTCAACTTTAAAATTCGTATCATGATTGGGCCATTAAAATAAGACAAAGCCCCACAGATATGTAGTAATGCTCTTTAATATAATATTGACATTATGACTATTTAATTGCAACTGAAAATTCCATTTATATTCACTAGGTTTTTTTAAAATTTATAGTTGAGTTCCTTATTTATTTATATTTTTTTAACTACTTTTTTTTAATGAATATTTTCATTTTTTTCTTCTTTAACTTACTTAAAGGCTGATGTTATTTCTTATCCATTTTATTAAACTCACGTTTATACAACAGAAATTTAGACTGTATCCAAAAAAAAAAATGAATTTTTTGAGGTATGACAATATGTTTATGTAAACAACATGTTAAGCTAATGTGTTTGTGAGTGAAACTCTTGAAACATTTTCTATTAACCAGAAATTTGTTTGTTTGTTGCTACATACATGTATCTATTGATATTCACCCATGTTTACTGTTTCTTTTTAAGATTACAAAAGCGGAGGTATCCAGTTTTCGTCAGCCCAAAGTAGTTAAAGGCTTAGAAAAATCAATTTTGAACCCAACATACTTCCAGCTAAATGGAGATCTTGTAGAAAAAGTTTATTTTTTTGAGGACTCAATCTTTAGTCGAAACATCAAAAAAGGGATCATAAATTTATTTCAAGTGCAAGAGAAGGAGGGAGAAAGAAATGAAGTGAGCCAACATCAGTTAATGAATATATTTTATGCTTGATTATAAATATGGTCATAACTTCTTAACAGCGCCTAATAATGAAGCACTAAATGGGGCAATAAAATACAGGGATCTGTGCATAAATTAAAATCTAGGCATATGAATAATCTGCATAATAAGCTGTAAGTTAAAAGTACATCATTATTGACATTTTTCAGTGATTTAGTGAATGTGGAAAGTTTTTTTTAATTACCAAGAAATTATCTGATCTATTTTAAGCTTATCTTTTTGTCAGTTAAAATATAATTATTCATTAGGACTATATCTATTTATAAATGTACCTGAAAAATATCTGACCATGGCATTTCTGGTGATTAGTTCAATATTAAAAATGCATATCAATTTTAAACATTTATTTTGAGGTTGAAGTAGGTGGCGAATGTTTAGTGAAATACTCTGCTCCCAAAGCGGGTGTGATTGATCGCACCAAATTAGAGTGCCACAATCTGGAGATAGCCAGCCAGTTTTCAAATACCAACAAAGTGAGTCACATTTTCTAAATAATGATCAAGTTATTCTCATTAGCATCTGTTGTGTCCTTATAGGCTCAGAATTTTGTTTTAGCATTGAATTACAATTACACAGTTTTAATAAGCATTGCCATCAGACTCTAGATGCTACTTGAGAATGCTGTGATGGTGATGGCATTCTAACAGTGTTCTGTTGTTTTTTAATTCATTAAATTAATTATCCTTTTAAATGAATAAATTAAGATCAGCTTTCGTGACGATCACACACATACTTTAACACCTAATACTTAAATGTTATTCAGTTTATAATTTCTTTTTCAGCCATTGGATGTAGTTACAGACAATTCATGCATTATGTATTTTTATTTATAGGCACTTGGCACATCTGTGTACTTGAAGTCTACAGCTACCTACAGACTTAAAGATTCTGTTATTGAAACTATAACTGGGACACAACGTGTTATCAGTTACCTCAACATTAGATCAGCTTTGAATGGTGCAGCTGTTTCATTGTGAGTTTCTTATTTCACATGCTCATATGGTTAAATAAGACATATTTTTTTTTTAACAAATTTAGTTAAAATAAAAAAACAAACAAACAACCAAGCCTCAAAGTCATGTCAGTTTTTTTAAAGTTTTTTTTGCTCTTAGTTATTGTCTAGAGAGAGTAGTAATGATTAAACTTTATTTTGTAATTGTTCAGACAAAGCTTACAACTTGAATCAGTCAGCAATGTGAAAGGAGACCTGGCAAACAGCCTGGAGGATGCCCTTGACAAGGCCCAGGCAGGTCTGTATGACAAAAAAAAATGTCTAGTGTTGTTTGATAAGAAGCTATTGAATTACAAATAAAAAAAAAACCCAGAACATTGCAGAATAAAATGAAATAAAAATCCATATACAGTTTCAGGCTCTTCACTTAGTTTGGCTTTACTTCCGAGTGAAGAAGAAATCCAACAATGCCAGCAAGATTGTCAAAATGTAAGTTTTATTTTGTTATTTAGATGTATGTGATGGCCATAAATTTGAATAACTTTTATCTCTTTGCAATTTTCAAGAGAAGTCAATTTCTACACAGCTATCTATTTTCTACACAAATATCTATTTTCATTTTCTTTTAAGCCTGAAGTTTTAACTCAAACTCTGGCTGAAGATCTGAAAGGTGAGAAAGTTGCTACTGTCCAATCAGCCAAAGCTTTCATTGAAGTGTTAAGAAGTTTCAGAGGCACAAGCAAATCAGTTCTGTCTAAAATAATGACAAGCTCTAACAGTTACACTGTGTAAGTTTTGACTGTAATTTCAGAACCTAAGTGATAAGATAATTTGAATCATTGTTCTTGTTGTTATATTTTTTTAAATACTATTTGCAAAAACTGTCCCCCTCAGTCCGCAGCTTATAGATATCATGACAGCTGCTCAAACTGAAGCTGCTAGGGAAGCCATTCTAGAACTTATCAACTTCCAGGATGAATATGCAGTTGATTACCAACAAAGGTTTTTGTTAGCAGCTGCATATTCTTCGCATCCTACTGCGTCTCTTCTTGCAGACCTTTTAGTAAGTTTTTTGTTCTTATTTTTTTAATCACGTTGTCTAATGTTATGGAACAGGCAGGGATATTTTAAAGATATGTCTTGTGTGAAATAAAAAAAAATGTAATAATCTAACAAATTTCACATGAATTATTCAGCTATGATTTTATGCTTTTCATGCTATATCTTTATACTCTTTATGTAAATTTTCTTGCAGTCTGTTTTAAAAAATCCCATTCCAAATGGAGCTCTTCATGAATCTCTGCTCTTGTCACTTGGAGCCATTGTGCACACTTTTTGTCAGGTTAAAGACCAGTGCAACCAACCAGTGAGTTGTCACATTTTGTTGATTAAATATATATATAAGTGCAGTATTTACATAAACTGTTTTTCAACTTTTGTTTTCAAAGAATTTCTTATAGGGATGTAATACTTCTCAAATCAAAAAAATTTTGTTTTAAAAGTACAATATAACCTTGGTATAATTTGGTTTACAAGTGTTTTGCAAAAAAAATATTTTCTTAACAAAATTATCCGTGGCTTACCTTTCAAGACGATAAAGTTTTTTCATACATTAATTCTTATTGGATATGCGAGTGAGGTTTTGCAGTACATATTTATTCCTTCTCTGCAAAGTTTGTGTGATAACTACCGAACCGATGGTTCTACTCTCATATGCCTGGTCTCACTCAGTGTGCTCTAATTCTATAGTCAATATATGTGACAGTGATTATTGTTTACTTAAGTGTAGTAGCTGTTGTGACTGTTAGTTAGTGCAACAATAGCCCCATTAAGAAAATATAGAGGTGAAATCCATCACTTCAAAAAAAAAAACAAAATCTGTATAGTCATGTAAGCTGTTGGAAACATCAAACTAGTAAAATGTAGCAATTAGAGATGAATCTGCCTAATGCAGTTATATGTCAGATTTCAGCGAAATTCTCAAAAGCAAAACAAAATCAAGTGTCACTGGATATGTTCCATGTTATTGCCTCACTAAAAGAAAAAAATATTATAATGAGAGAACTGCATCATTTCAATTAGTTACAGCGAAAATTGTCCTACAGAGTGATTATATTTTATCATGTTATATTAATTTAAAAAAAATATTGAAATAGTAATCCTTATCATGCATAAGAATATTTTTAGTTTTTTTAATTAATCATCTGAGTTTCCATTTTTTAATGTGCAAATCTTCTTTGATAGACCAGTGCTTTCGGATAACGGGCTGTTCTCTAGAATGAAGTATGCACGCTAACTTAGATTTGAATAGAATATAAGGATAATATAAGTAAAGAATGAAACATGATAAATAAATATTTTTTTATGTCAGTTGATAAATGCAACTATATTTACGTCATTCTTTATATGATTTTGCATATGTTCTAGTTTAATAAAGTGTGATTTAATCTATAAAAATTGCATTACTTTTTTACAAATAAAAAAAAATTATTTCATAGGTTATCATGTATTAAGCTGCGTTTTTTTTCCTTGTTACATTATGTTCTAAACCTCACTCTAAAATCAAGCACAGATGTTTAAAATTTATCTGTAAAGAATTGTAATTTTTTCTGCAGATAATCGAAGAGTTCAAGACACTTGTAGCTTCAGAGCTTTCAAACTGTAAGGAGGAAAGTTGCCAGTTAATGTATCTCAGAGCTTTAGGCAATGCTGGTTTGGCCAGCACAGTTGAGACCATCTTACCCTATGTTGAATCACCAAAAAGTTCCATGTTGGCAACAACTGCGATTTCAGCCTTGAGGCGTATCCATAATTCATTTATTTCAAGCAAGGTTAGTTGGCTATTGGCTTTGTGGTTGGAATGTACTCTTGTTTACGCCTACCTAAATATCTAGATTTTTTTTTTAAAGAAAGCTTAACTTGTTCAGAGGGATAGGTGGCAGAGCGATGTCGGGCCGGTCCTCCCCACATCTTTAGGCCCTTCCCCCCCTTGGAATAAAATTAATGCCCCGTTCCTTTTTTGTTTTTTATTAAATTTACATTTTTAAAATTCTAAATTCTAACTTTCCTAATCCAAATTTTACTTTCTAATTTAACATTTAAAAAAAAAAAAAAATAAAAAAAATAATTAAATTATTTATATAAAAATTAAATTTTTTATCTTTTTGGGACCCCACGAGGCCCCCGCAGAGGAGCACTCGACTGCTGACCTGAAAGTAATGGTTTCAATCCTCTATGAGAGCTGACATTTTCCAGGCCCTGATAAAAGTTGGTTAATGTACCTCAAGTCCATCCAGCTTCAAATGGGTTCCTGGCCTAAGTTGGGAAAGTGAAATGGATTAACTCCACACTTCATCTACTCCGATTACTTAACTTATTTAGAAGGACACTGTCCTCTATATGTCTTTGTGCTTGTCAGGACAGAAAGTGAATTGGCTGTTTCTAGCCAGAATATTTTGTAGTTTAATAATAGTTGTACAGGTTTGACACTGGTACAATGGTACTTATAATTTTCCACACTGAATTAAACACTGGCCTTGGATGCTACTACCTTCCTATACTTTCTCTTTATTTATGGCTTTAAACTTCAGATAGTTTTATCTCACTTGTAAATCTTCTCATACTTTTACAGGTGGCAGGCCTAAAAAATTGCTAAAATTCAAATAAAAAAATAAATTATAATTGATATGACTAAGAGTTTAAAAATTTTTTAAATAATTTTTTTTTTAATGATTCAGGTAAAGGATGCCATGTTGAGAATTTTTCATCAGACTAAGGCTTCTTATGACAGCAGTGTTAGGATTGCTGCCCTTGAGCTAATTATAGACAACCAGCCATCCAATCAAGTAATTAGAAACGTTTTATTGTCTTGCATTGATCAAACAGAGCCAGAGTTCACTACCTATATTCTCCGTATGTTACTGGATGCAGCCTCAATCAACCCTGCTTTCAAGTATATTAATAGTTTTTAAAACATTATTTAAAACTTAATATTTTATTTAAAAAATTAATAATGTTGGACATTTTTACTTCTTTCAGGCCTATATATATTAATTTATTATTGTGGATATACATGTATAAAATGTATTTTTCTGTAGATATCAGCTGTCAGAGATACTCAAAGATTCTAGAATAAACAATTATAACATTTGGTCTCAGCCTGGGAAGTCAAGTGTCATTTCTAGTTACCTGGCAAGTAAGTTTCTTTTTTTATATATTCATTAACAATAATAAACCATTTCATCTTTGATTGAGCAGTGACATTTTAGATTTTGAATAGACCATTAATTTTGATTCATTATCATTCATGGGTACGAGTATATTTTTTGTTGAGAAATAGAAAATTGCTGTCTGTCATTTTTTGTACGGATAAACAATTTATTACTGAACTTGTTTTTTTTGTGATTGTAAAAAATATTAGTTCCATATCATGTGATTCATCGAAAATTTGTGTAACTTATAACAATGCTCTGCCACATTTTTCAACTCGTGTAACGCTTAAACTTACAAAAATGTACAGGCACGTGAGAAAAAAAATAGGTATTAATTCATGCTGAAAACAATGAATTTTTGGCAAAACATTTGAAGGATTCATTCAAAGCTCTGGATTAAAAAGTTACAGCTTATCTTTTTTTATTAGCAACGATAATACAAAATTTGTTCATCATTGAGTCAAGCCATTTCTGAATTTTGAAGTTTATTTGTCAAATAGCAAACAAATTGCACATTTGGTCATACTGTTTGGGGGCAGTTGTAAAAATAAAAGTAACAGTCATACTTCTTTAGTCATACCATTGTATACTTTAAACAAAATCAATGCAAACTAATATCATACAGTGTTTAATTTCTGATACTTCATGAACATTTTTAATGATTCTTAACTCTTTTACAAGTATCACTTAAATGATTTCTAGGCATGCTTTTTTAAAAAGTATTATGATATGTTTGTCTTATTATGCACGTTCAATTTAGCAACATAGTGACTAACATCCAATAAAGTTTTCTGATTGATTTCTGTGGCAAATGATACTGGCTGTGCCAGTGCCCAGTTATGTACCCTTGATGCTAAGTGTGCTCTTGCCGAATTGTGTGTGCATGCAACTATATACAGTTTAGAAGCATGTAATTTTCATTGTATTTCCTTACCCACTGAAGGTTTTCATTGTGTTGATGTAATATTGCAGAAAACAATACCATGTAGTCATCAGAAAAAACTATGTTGATTAAATTTACCATAAGCTTTAGATATTCAGTTTTTGCAGCGTAATACAACACAGGCTGTGGGCACTGACTTATAAAATGTAACTTTCTGTCTATGTTTTAGAAATGAAAGATTTGAATGCTACATACAGCTTATATTTTGAAAACACGAAATCTGGAGTAATGAAAAGAAGTGGAATGGTGGTTAGCTTGCTGGGTAAAACAATCAAACAGCCTTTCATGAAGGTAAAATACAGATTAAAACATTTATAGTCTAAATTCTTGCTTAGATTGAAAATGGACTAAAACTTAGGTATATTTACATTGATTTTTAGTTTATATAAAAAATTAATTTGCAAAATTATTTAAATAAATTTATTTCATAATAAAAAAAATGATTTATGAATCATTTATTTAGAATTTTTACTTAAAGTGAATTATAACAATAGTAATTCAATTATGAATTAAAAAAAGATGTTAATTTTTACTTTTCTTGATAATCTCAAAATTGCTTGAAAGCATTGTGCAGAATAAATTCTAATAAAAAACGAAAATTGCCTACAGGGAGAATTAAATCTTTATAAAATGCACAGAGCACTGTTACATGTGCTGCTAATATTTTCAACTTGCTGTGATCTCTAGTTTGGTATATATGCTGATGGCCTTGAGTCGTTGATGGGACAAGAATCAACAGAAAATGAACAAAACGATGAAGGTGCTGATGCTGTAGCAGGGATGTCTTTTACCTTCATGGATGTTTTACTAACTCATGTGGAATTTTTTAGAGGAATGTCCGGTCTTATGTCTGCTGCATGGAATGCTCCTTCAGAACTTACTTCAGCCTTACAGGTTTAAATTTTTTCCTGAAAGAAAATAATCCTGTACTGTTGTTATTGGTGATAACAGTAAAATCAGGGCGTTAAGTTATGATTGCTAGTGTATAAAACTGTATTTATAGAAGTGCAAGAAAATTTACTTTTTTTCTTAGAATTCACTCTATTATTAAGAATTTCTTAACTAGAATTTACATAAAGTGTTGAGATCTAATTATGGCAAAGTCCATCATTGCCAACCTAGTCTGTTTCAAATCCTAACAAGTGATGGTAAATAAGATGGAGTCTTGACATTGTTCTAGCCATAGATATATTTTTTTCTAATGTTCTAGATATTTTATTTCCATATGTGACTTGGTTATCACAAATGATGGAATTCCACTTCAACAGTGCTTTAATAAGTAGGGTTATAATACAGTCACGTGTTTTAAATTTGAATAATACAAGTAAAAAAAAAACACAATTCATTCCACAGGCAAATGTCCTTCTTCAAGATCATTCTCAGAGAATTCATCTTTCTAATGGTCTTGTGCTAGATACTCAAGTACTGGGAGTTCTGTCTTTTGATTTATCTGGGTTTGTCAGTATCAGTTTGTGGAACAGAAACTGTGATGCACTTGTCAGAAACAGGTGAAAAAATAAACTTGTGATTTCCTCATTATCCAAACAATTATTCTAGAAATTTTGGGTGAAGTTTATTTAAGATATTTATTTACTAGAGCATTAATTGAATTCAGATCCTGACAAAGGAAAAATTATTTTAATCGAAAGCTAAAAAAAAAAAAAGGTGCACTTCAAATTAGCGACGGGTGAATTAAAAAATGATAAAAAAATATACACACCACTTTAAGGAAAATTTTTCATTGTTTCAAAATCATTGTCCATTTTCTACTTGGGATTGCGATTTTTCTGGCTAAAAATGATTTGTACTTTATTTTATAATTTTTCTAAGATATCACCAGTTTTTTATTATTTTGCATAGGTTGCCTATCTTGGTGGCCAAAATGGCATTGTTAACATAGCTTAAAAATTATGTTTTTTTTTTCTTGATCCAAGGTATGTTTCATAAAAATTAGTACATGTGGAAAACTTGTTCTGTTGATGGGTTCTAATTTAACGTTGATTATCACAATTAACTAGGGTGCTGAATACTAACAACCAATGAATCAATACCATATTCCACAACAAATTCAGTAATACATACATGTAAAGCTCAACATAGGAAAGAACATGACAGGACTACATTAGACTCGAAAGAAGACACATTAAATATGCCTTAAGTCTACAGAGCAACTCTTAACATAACCATTTCTAGGAGACCGTTTCCTACAAAGCCCAACTCTACTGATCTGTTGGTTGTTATTTTGGTGGCGCTTCATAGCCCAAAAGTTACATGCACATCATAAACCAAAAATGACATGTACCCCAAACAATTACATACACTACCTTGCATGGATTGTGTTTAAGTAAAAAAAATCAATTTTCAGGAGAGCAAAAGAAATCCTCTGTTATTGAGAAAATATTTATATAGAATTGAAGCTCTTTTCAATATCTGTGGAAAAGGAATTTTTTTCAGCCTAAATAATTTAATCAATAATTCAATTGAGCTGATTTATCGGTTCTTCAAAGTATGATAACTTATTATTTATGTTAATAAAATTACCTAACTAAATTTCAGTGTCTGTTTTCTTACAAATACATGTATAAAGATGAACATTTTTTGTTATTATATTTAAGTGGTGCTGTCTACATTGAAGGGTCCATGAAAGTGGACTCTTCTGCTTTCAACTTGGGCCTGACATTCAGTGGTGAGGGGCAGAGCAACATAGACTACACATCTAAATCTGAGTTCTATGAGATGCCACTCAAGTTGTGCATGCAGATGATGAGGCCTGAATTTGAGTTTTTGTGAGTATCAGAGAAATGTTCTATTGGCTTGAATCTCTTGAGAGGAAAATAGCAATAACTTCTAACTAATGGTGTTGGTGAAAAAATTCTGTTAATTTATATAAAAATAGAGTAAGAAAACAATTCATATTGAATTCTAGTAAATTGTGTAGTCTGTATTAAACAATGACCGGTCCGCAGTGAGAAAAAGGTGGGGGTCTAAATTATCATTGTTTAGCACAGTTTGATTTTTATTGCTTTGTTGCATAGTCTATACATGTACCAGTTCTTACAATAAAAGTACTCATTTTATTAAAGTGAGTTAAATGATATCGGTCGAAATCAATTTGCAACCACTGCATTCTGAGGTATTATGAAGCTAGCACAACACCCAAACCGCCTTTACTAATGTCAGGTACCCATTTAAAGCTAGTTAAACTTTCGCCAGGGCGTGGGGAAAATTCCATTTTTTCTCACCAAGGATCGATCCCAGGACTCTCAGGTTGACCAAATCAAATAGGTCTATGGTCTTTAATATTTTGATAAAGTTTTTTTATGCTGTTAATATAGGCTTTTCAACTGTGAACATTGGTTTTAATTGTGTTTATCCATAATTTTGCACAATTTTGCAATAAAATCCAAGTTGAATTTGAAAGAATTAAAGTTTTGATAAAAAATCATTGACAAATATAAAAACAATTGGGTGATGCTTTAACCGTTATTACCTCAATAGAACATTTTTTAATCATAAATAAAAAACTTTATTAGCCAATTATATTCTTAAATATATTTTAGTTTGAAGACTGAGAGAGAAAATTTGAACCAGTGTTATATGAGGATATTTTTTATTGGTAACTGTTTATAGGTTGAATTCCTTTTTTTATGTGTTTATTAGGCACAAGACACAAAAGTCCTTAAGTTTTTCCAAAGGCAAGAAATACAAATCACTTATTCGGCAAAAATCAGTCATTCCAGTAGAATCCTATTTCTTGAATAAAGCCAATTCAGATGAGTGTAGGGTCATGCTGAAAGAGGAGTGAAACATGAAGAGTTCAGGATATTTCTAGAATTATTATTTTTTTCTTTGGACTTTTTATTGTGTTAATTTTTTTTATCTTGCATTGGCTTTCCTGGGTTAAGTAAGAATTGTTACTCAGTGTTATTTTATTGTTCTTTGAAAGAATATTGGTTATTCCCCCTTGTTGAACTAAATAGTTTGATTCAGAAAACAAAGATTATTTCACCTTCATACTATAAATAGAATGTTGAGGAATTTAGACACACCCTGTGATTTTTTTTTTTTTAAATAAAAAATTAGTATTACAGTATACCCATTTATTTTCTCTTCACAACAATAATGTCAAGGTTATGATCTCACATGAGCTAAAAAAAAAATTCACATAATTTTACTAACCTATTTTTTAGACGTTTTTTTTTTCATTATATTTATTGTACATAAGAACTTGTGTTAGGTGCAATAATTCCTAACAAGTTATAAATTGTGTATACTTAAATATTATCCCTTTCGAAATGCACCATTTCAACTGAAAGCAGTTTGGCATTTTTTTCTATTTTGAAACGCTACTTCAAATATTTATGTTGATATTAATTTTAGCATGAAGAACACAGGATTTTTTTTTCTGCCTTTCAACAGCATTTACATGAATTCATTCAACAATTTTTCATAAGAACCTTTTAATTTTTCTAAAACAATGTTTATACTGTGTTTTGTTACTGCATAGTTAACATTGCTTTTTTATAACATTTACTTTGTGCCACTCAACCAGGACAATCACTGACCCAAGAGTTAACGTCGCCATTAATACATATTACTTTATGGCAATGTACCATGACAATCACTGACCTAAGAACAATTATTATGAATGATTGATTGATTTTTTTTTTATGCCTGTTTGTTGCCTTGGCAATCAAAAAAATTTTTTTTTTCTCACTGATGTATTTTGAATTACTTTATTTTAATGAAAGGCACTAGTTTGAATTATAAGCACTCGTTTAAATGTTCACCTTTTGGTATATATGATTTTTAAATGAATGGAATGGATCTTTGTCCACTGAGGTTGTTGCTTTATTCTGTATACAATTAATTCTTCATATGCGCCATTCTATTTTTAAATAGCAAAGAAGAACACAAGAAACTGGTTTGACAAAAAATAAGTTTATTTGGCCATGTGGCCAGAATTTTATAACATTTATCAGGGTTACACTTAAGCAGCAACAGCAGCAGCCAGAAAGTAATTAACTCTTTAATATAATGGGCATGCAAAATACAGTTTCATATTAGTCTAGTATGAAAAGTATTAAAAAAAAAAAAGTAAGTAAATCTGTTTTGTTAAGCATTTATACAATTGTAATTACACTTTGCCAGTTTTATCTAAAAAAAATTTTTTTAATGTAAAAATGTTTCACCTCATAATTACTTCAATTTTACCACCGTTTACATAATAGATGATGTAAAATAAGTTGTCTTGAGTAAACAATTGTTGTTCAGAGAAAGGAAAATGATGTGTAAGGGATATATGGGATTACATGCAGATGATACAAGTATATTGTGGAATGCCAGCCAAGAGATATAGTGGATCAGAATTGAAAATAAGTTTTTTTTAAAATGTTTTTCTATATGAAAACAAATGTATGATAAATTTTTATCAAACAAGTTGAAATTAAAAAAAACATGTTATTTTGTATAAAACAAAATGTGTTCTTTTTTTTTTTATGGAAATACAATTGCAATGTTGTTTAAAAATAATTTTTCTATTTGTTGTTATTGATATATGCATCAGCAAAAGTCAAGAGCAACATAATACTTCTTTATTCATAAAAATTACACAGTAATAAATATTCAAAAAGTATTTTTTCTAATATCTGAACCAAACATATACAAATCTACAACACTGAAAGAAAAAAATAAAAGGAAACAAAAATATACAGATAAGTGAGTGAGCAAATAATCTGGTAATTTTGGTTTGTGCTTTTCTTTTGTTATATATTTGTTTTTAACTGCACCTTGGCTTTTTTTTGGGTTGGCCAGTGATACTAATCTATTTAAGATGTACGTTTTTTTTAAGTTGTTTGTTTAATTAAAAATATGAATGAAAAAAGAAACAATTATCTATTACATTAATTATTGAGAATAACTTGTTTAATGAAAATGTTGACATTCAGTTTCGTATGTGAGTCCATCTAGAATGGCGTAGACAACTGGTTTAAATTTC
Organism: Bulinus truncatus; assembly: GCA_021962125.1. NCBI lineage: Eukaryota > Metazoa > Mollusca > Gastropoda > Planorbidae > Bulinus > Bulinus truncatus. The sequence goes on along the minus strand of JAGDYQ010000044.1, from coordinate 2,746,821 downwards.
TACAGAGTTTTTAACCTTTATCACACTTCCAAGAGTTTTTTTCTTATTGTGTAGTCAAAATGGGGTGCCACATTACTGTCCAAATAGTTGATGCAAGTTCTAACGGGTCCTGTTAAATTATTTCATTCTTGAAAGTACCTCATATCGGGGATAGTTGCTGCAATATTAGCTATTAATGTAGATGTAATTCCTTTTTACGATAGGCAGAGATACAAATTATTATACTCAAACATTTAATAGAAAGGTTTTGAGTTAATTTAAAAAAAAACATTTGCAGTAAAAATAATGGCACAGTCCAAAAGCATCACAAGACTGTATTTTGTGATAAATGTTATCAAGAGATGATCACAAAGGAAAAGGAACAGATTAAATGATTTTGTAAGTGGCTTAAGAAAAGCTGCTCAAGTAAGGCACTATATTATTTTTTATAAATATCAATAAATAGTTTTATTTTACGTAATACTGTAAAAAGGTAATATGTCCAGCTCATTTAGCTGAATATAAACATATCAGGTACAATCATTCAACCTTAAAAAAAATCAATGTTAAGTTGTACCAGTATTAAGGCACAACAAACTCAAAGGCTTATAATCAGTCAATGTTTTAACAAATAAAAGAAATAAAACTGATCTAAATGGGTAATACTGAAATAACTTTTTGAAATAAAAAAGACAGTAATCCGAGAATAATATATATTCAAAGTTATGAGCAATTTTTTTGTTAAAAAACATTTTAACCACATGTAAATCATAAAGGTACATTTCATTGGAGATATTTTGCATAGAATTTTATATTTAAAAATATATTTCTCAGATAATAAAATAGAGAATAAATGAAGTGTTAGAAAAAAAAACATAAACAATGGAATTATTAGCAAACCAAGGAACTAATTTATACATACAATGTTCTTTTTTTTTTGCGGATGTGCAAAGTCAAGAGTGTATGCCAATATATACACACAATTTATGCTTCTTTGCTTCTGAAAAAAGAATAATTAATATTAAAAATTCAGTGTTTTTTAATATTTTTTACACTAAAAAAGTGTAGGGAAAAAAATTCAAAATTGAAATTGGTCACTAGTAAGCTCGAATGTATTCAAACATTAACTGATTGGTTTGGGAATGCTTAACTGGCACTCTATACACTCTGTATATTTATTCACACAATACATTCGGGGAAAAACAAACAAAGCATAAAATTTTGAAGCAGCCTAAATACAATAGAGAAGCAAAAAAATAAACAAAATAATACTAACTTCAGCAATATGGCTTAGTTTAATTTTACTAATTAAATTTGATAAAGAAGATTAGACACATTTTTAACAAAAGTATAATGAAAGCAATTGTATTTATGACATCAAATGAACCAACATGAATGTAAATAAATGAGAAAAAAGATAAATGTTTGTTAATGGCACATAACATAAATCTACACGATTCTCATTATTTTTGCTAGTCAACATAAATCTACATAATACTCTTTATTGATATAGTATAGACACATTTGTCAACTTAGCAAGTATATGGGATTGAAAAAAAAAAAATAACAGTATAAAATCATTTTTCTGTACAATATTTAAAAATCATTTAATATAGGAATCCAGTATTGAGGCTCCAAAATGAGCTGCTGGCCTTTTGTAAAGTATTGACAAAAAAAAAGCATATAAATTGTTAACTGACTCATTAAGCAATCCTAATACATGTACATCAATACATACTAAATATACGGTTGCTTTTATTACAATACATGATAGGAACTTTGAAATAAAAGGAATTCTTTCGTTATCATACTGAACTAATACATGAAATAAAAAAAAATAATAATAATTGTGCCAACTACATGACAGTATTATCCTCCCTCATCAGTTTTGTTCAATGAGCTCTTGTACAGTAGGAGTTTTTGTTATTTACTCTTCTACAATGGAGGTTATGTTCAATTCACTCGCCTGCAGTAGTAGCCCAACATCTTGCATTTCTCGCACAGGTGCTGCGGATGTACTTTGCTCTGGTCTGAGACATCAAGACCATCAGGCTTCTCCAAGGGTCTCTGAAAGAAGAGAAAGACTCTGGGGTTTGAAGGCAATGACTGAAAAATGTACACATTTAATAGAAATTACAAAAACAAAACAACAGCGTACAACCAGAGCATGGCTAGTAGCCAATCATAGGATTTTGATGGCTGGGTGTGAGGGGTGTGGGGGGGGCAAGCCCGTAGCGTGCGGGGGGGGGAACAGGAGGGCGGGCCTCCCTGCGTTTTGTCTGGCATCCACTGCTTGTTTGCTCTACTTAGTAACATTTATTTCCTGCCCCCCCCTGCTATCGGCCGGGCCCCTGCTGTAGAATTTTCACGCTACGGGGTTGGGGGGGGGGGCGGGCGGGGGTATTTGCGTACGTATTTTTCAAGGTTCTTATAGTATAGGATTTTTACTGGAAAGGGGGAAGGAGGTCCTTTGTCGGTGGTTACTTGGGGCCCCTAGGCAGAGAGTTCTGAAGATGTTTGGGACCTTAGGGCAAAAGTAGACCAACATGTCGGGACCCTCTAGACATCAGATTAAATAGGGATTAACAGAGATGTACTGACCATGTAAGTACCCAAACTTAAAGTACGAGTAAAAGTACACGCTATGAGTACAAGTACTTCAAAAGTGTACTCGAGTACAAGTAAAAATAACCCCATCTCTTGAAATAGGTACTTGAAGGGGGCCCATTTTGTAGGGCCCATTTTACAGAGTGATGTGGGTGTCTGTACTCCTTACTAAACAGAGTGAGACTCTCATGGACCTCATGATATGTAATTTGCCTAATTTATGCAGCTGGCGTTAATGTTTTAAAAAAAAAACAGAAAGAAAAATAAACTGAATTATTTACTTGATCGAGAAAACAAGTAAATATTTGATTTGAAGATTCTAGTGTTCAGAGGTCTTGCACCCGCATGGGCTCCCCCCTCCCCCCCCCCACTCCCCAATAGGAATGCCCCTGTTCAGCAGTCCTGATATTTTTTACACATCAATAATATTTTTTTGAAATGTTCGTGGCAAACATTACCATGGGAGATAACTCAGCAGTAGACAAGAATACACATTAAATACGTCGTGTTAATATTTTGAACGTTGTGAATTAACTTAAGTGACGGGAGAACAAGGCTTGCTGCAGGCTTGTCCCTCGTCGTCTCAAAAGTTAGACATCTCACACACTAATCAAGGCTTTATTTTCTATATCGCTGGTATTTATGACGTCAAAAAAAAAACAACTTCACCCCCGCCCCCCCTCACCCACTTACAGTTGTCAAACTTTTTTCACCCCCCCCGGTCCCACAATTGTTAACTTATTAAATGGACGACCCCCCTTACTACAACATGAAATATTTGGTGCCTAAAAATTTGATTTTTAAAAAGAACTACCGAGTCAAAGAAAATACACCCCAGTTTATTTCAGGACGACAGTTAACGTTTGGAATTTTTAAAAAATACTGTACGCCTATCTTAGAATTTTACATCTTTCAAGGCAACTTCCGGGGATTATTAGAAAAAAAAAGAGTTATTTCCCATAGGAAACTTTTTTTTTTCCAGCATTGTTTATTTTGAGAGCAGCGGTGGCTGGGCAACGAGCCGGATCCTCATGCCTGCAGCACGATCTGCATGCTGTGGGTTACACTCATCCATCCAAGCGAGTCTCAGTCACCTACCTATGTCCAATGGTGTGCCCCCCTGGCCATTGCACTATTGGCCATGGTGGGGGATGAAAGAAGGGCACTGCAAAAAAACCGTCCCATTAGTGAGTTATAGGATGTAAGAGTGATGAGTATCTCTTCCTTTAAGGGACATTTTAAATAAATAAGAGTGCACGGAAGAGAGAGAGAGAGATGAGAGAGAGAGAGAGAGAGATGAGAGAGAGAGAGAGAGAGAGAGAGAGAGAGAGAGAGAGAATTGAAAAATCTTACCTGCTTGTGGGGATAGACTAGAATGTGGCACTTGATGCACTCCTGCCCCATGTTGGCCCAACTGTTGCCACTCATCCACTTCCTCTTACATTTAGGGCACTTGTACTCCCCGAAACACCTTTTCTTGCCCTGATACGGAGTGAGGCCTTCACCTTTAGGTCTTGCCTGATTGCAGATTGCATGTTTGGAACATAAATATATTAAATTCACACAAAAAATAACTTGATTTATTTATTTCATTCAAATTCAATATTAAACTAATTTGGTGTAAAAGAACTGTTCATATTGCAGGCCTATCTACTTTTTATTTAATTGCTCTCAAGTAATCTGATAAAATCGTGTGAATGCATGTAATTGTTGCCAGATTTTTTTTCAAATGCTAACTCGTTTGAATGACATGTTTGGACTTTTACATGTTTTGTCTTTGTCAACTCAGGGGTCATGAGATTTTTATAGAATTCATGTTCACGTGATCGGTTTCGTCTGGAAACATGCGGACATGATTGTTGACATGAATCAAACATAAACAAATTGCAAGCATTAGTGTTCAGCACTTAGTTTACATAACACTGACATCCACATCACATCGTTTAGCTGAATTAGCAGTATGATAATTCACTCCGTGCTCTCTATTTTATATCATATTTATTTTAAGTATTTATTACATGTAAGTAAAGTTCCCGTAAGCTCCTAAGGACTCATTGGGGCAGATGAAGTGTAGAATTCATCTGTTTCTATAGCCTCGGCATATGAAGGGATTGTGTGGTTAGCACGACACCCAGCCGCCTTTACTTTCACAACTTAATTCAGGTACCCATTTAAAGCTGGGTGGACTTGGGGGTCTTACACCAGGGCCTGAAAAAATCCCAAAGTTCTTACTGAGGTTTGAACCCAGGACTCTCCGGTCGGCAGTGGAGCGCTCTACACCGCACGACCACCCGTCGCCCTATTTGCTACAGGAATTAAACCACATTCACAAAATCCACAGCTTTTATTCCACCCATTTGTTTGTATTTCTTTCTACCCATTTTTTGGGACCCCAACAAACTCCACCACCTGTTTAAGAGGGGCCTCTTTCACACACTCCCACCAACTGCAAAGTCATTTTATAGCTGATTTGTGTATTTGATGTGGTTTCCCAAAAGCAGGGGCACTTGAAATGTGTTCGGGTTGAACCCGATTGCGTCGGCCCTGATCTACACATGTATTTAAGTACCACACGAAACCAAAACTGCTGTCATTGTGGGTTGCTAAGAGTAAGTATATTTTTTTTACGCCGCCATTGCCAGCATAATAGGGCGTAGTGTGCCCAGGCTCGTAGCGTGCGGGGGGCAGAGGGGGGTCCTCTGCTTGTTTGCTCTACTTAGTAACATTTATTTCCTGGCCCCCTGCTTTGGCCATGGCCTGGCCCCTGCTGTAGAATGCCTGGCCCCCTGCTGTAGAATTTTCACGCTATGGGGCTGAGTGTGCCTATCACACCAGCATAGTTGGCGGCGCTGATGTATGTCTGCCAAGTCTATAGAGCGACAGGGTGAGTGTGCCCGCTATCATCTGCCGGGATGGCAGAAAGAAGGGTTTTTAGACCAGCCCAGAATGGCCAGACCAGCAGGGGGTGTGTACTGCTGATCGGCCAGAAGGGCAAGGCCAGGGGTTTTTTACTGCCATCCGGACAGAGGGGAGGGTGTAATGTGCCTGAACCCCCCGCCCAAAATGACAGGCTGCTAAGGTGTGCGAAGTGGGACAGAGTGGAAGGGTGTTGTGTGCCGTCCACATCCGTCACCACCGCCAGCTGTGAATACTATAGTCTCAGATAGTCCTCTCTGACCACAATAACACCACCGTCGCAAAAGTTTTTTTTTAAAACCTGACTGGAGAACCCCCAATGATCTTTTCCCCAAAGACCATGGTATGTCTCCCAGACCAGGTTAGCCTGGAAAGGTGATACCTTATTGATCATGGTACCTCCTGTGCCTGGTAAGTATCAAGACGACTGTGAAACGTATAGTGGATAAAAAAAAGTATTGAGTATGAGGGGTGCTGATGAGTCGATATCTGACTGTCTGTCAAATTAGTTGATTTTTCCCCCTTTCTTTTTAATAAAACATAAACTTAATAACGTGATATTTTTTTTTACAATTGTCAACAGCAACAAAAAATATTTTTACAAGTATACCGCTATAAATTTTGAGTGAAACTTATTTTGACCACCGAGCCAATTGATTCCAACTCAATGATTTTTGTTGTTATGGGAAACAATTTTTTTTTAGCAAAAATCATTTTATAGTTCTGGGAAGCGGGACGGGGGGCACTCAAGAGTTAATGAATAACCAAGGTCCAGTGGACCGTTCATATATCACAAAAAACATGAGGGAAGGGGGGAGGGGGGCTGGTCTATTGTTGTATTCCGTTTTATAGGACGAAGGAGGGGTGGTTGATGGAGTGAAATAATGGTAATAAGTATAAGTAAAAAACATAAAATCCTTACATTTTCATCTAAGAGGTGTGGGCGGGTACAGGAAGCTCATATTACATAATTAAAGGGAGACGACCTGAACTTTGTTATATAGGCTATGTATAAGGTTTTAATGGGTAAAGTAAATTATTTTTTTTTTGTATTGAACCTAAATGATATACAAAAGCCGCCAGTGTTAAGAAAATGATGTCGACGAAACGTTACATTGATTTCACATATAGAAAGCGGGGGAGGGAGGGGGGTCTAACCGTGGGGTTCCAAGACAAAATGCAAGCAATATAAGTTCAGTCTGTTCAATCTGTTTATTCAGTACCAGCATCAGGCCCGTCTTATTTCATGATGGTTCTAAATGGATCATTTATAAATTGCTTTCCCGAAAAAATGCTGTTGAGACGGCTCTTATCAGCACTGATGCCAAACGTAGATTTTTTTTTTTTATTTATTTATTTATTTTTTTTTTATTTTTTTATTTTTTTTTTAACGCCGCCATTGCCAGCATGGTAGGGTGTAGTGTGCCTACCACACCAGCATTGTTGGCGGCGCTGATGCATCTGCCATGCCTACAGAGCGGCGGGGTGAGTGTGCCCGCTATCATCAGCAGGGACGGCAGAAAGATGGGTTTTTTTAATCCCCTTACCCAAACTGGCCAGACGAGCAGGGTGTGTGTGCTGCCGATCGACCAGAATGGCAAGGAAAGGGGATTTCCTGCCACTCGGACAGAGGGGAGGGTGTAGTGTGCTTGTACCCTCAGCCCGAAATGGCAGGCTGCGCAGGTGTGCTTGAGTGGGAGGGAGTGGAAGGGTGTTGTGTGCCGACCACATCCGTCACCACCGCCAGCTGCTGTATACTGCGGTCTCAGATAGTCCTCACTGACCACAGTACCACCACCCTCTAATGTTTTTTTTCCTGACTAGAGATCCCCTATGATCCATCCCCCGTGAATCACGGTATGTCTCTCAGACTTCAGGAAGGAGAGTTCACAAAATATCATGCCAAAATATTTTTGTGATACTCTCCGAAACAAACGTAGAAGTTCATTTAATTTGATGCATAAACCCATGGAGTAGCAAGCTAATACAATCCTTCAAAATACTGATGAAATTGTTTTTGTTTTTTCGTTATTTAAATATTTCAGACATATTATAATTAAAAAAAACATTAGATTGCATTCTACCGATACTTAAAAACACACGAACTTTTGATTAATATTAAAGCCTAATTACAGAGGCGTAGCGAGGGGTGGGCAAGGGGGGGCATCATGCCCCGGGCGCTAGTTAAGCTCGCTACGGCACTGCCTAACTTATAAAACATAAACATTGTAACTGTGTACTGTATATACAAGTGGCAACACATCACTCGTGGTACATCTTCAAAACAAACATTTCAATGGAAGGGTGGCCTACCTGAGGACAGTCTTTAATGTAATGACCCTTGGTGAAGCAAAGGTGACACAGGTAAGAGCTGGGTGGTCTTTTACCGAGTCGTCTATCCTGTGAGAGGGCGAGGTCCGAGAACTGGTCAGCTAAGTCGACGATACTACTGTAGGGGGAAGGACTGGACACTGACTGGGATGGGAACGGTGTCTGGGGAGAAAAAATATCAATTATATCTTATCATATAAGAAAAAAATCACTTCCAACTAATATATATATATATATATATATATATATATATATATATATATATATATATATATATATATAATCATTAATTTATAGACTGACTAATTCTAAAGAAATATTTGATTCCAATGTCAAAATAGTCTTGAGATAGCCACGATTTTCATTTGCAATAAAATGTGTTTACTGGGAAAAAAAAACCCAATGATTTGAAAGTATGACATAATGTCACATAGGCCATATTATATAGACACGGTTTATATATAAACCAATTATATAACCGCACATATAATCTGTCAGAACAGATTTTACATTATGATCTGTGGCTGAGATTCATATCTTGCACTTGAAGTGTCGTGTTAAAAGAGCAGTGGGGGGAAAGGGGGGGTTATGGGGTTTGGGGATGGGTGGGGGGAGGGGGGTTAATAGCTAACGGCCGATCACTTGATGTGTATCACGTTATATAGTTTTAAAAAAAAATTGTAAAAAATCAGATTCTTGATGAATTTATTATTGGGTCATAAAAACATTTGTATAAAATATTAGGTCAACTTTTTTTACTACTGCCTCAAGGGTAGTGAAGTTTTTACTACTGCCTCAAGGCTAGTGAAGTTGACCACTTTAAGTAAACAAAAAAGCAAACAAACAGCAACCTTCTATTACACAAAGTATGTATAAATATTAACTGTGGGGAAAACCATATGGAGAGTGAAATAATTGAGTACAGGGGGTGGCCATACATGAGATCAATAAATAAGAAGAGCATTCAGGATTTCTTATTACATAAAGATCTGCAATGTACATTTTAAAGCGAAAGAGCATTTTCAACCGATCGCCCTTTAATCGCCCTCTATAGTCGTTACTAAAATATTGACTCTCAACATAACCGATCGCCCTCTATAGTCGTTACTAAAATATTGACTCTCAACATAACCGATCGCCCTCTCTAGTCGTTACTAAAATATTGACTCTCAACATAACCGATCGCCCTCTATAGTCGTTACTAAAATATTGACTCTCAACATAACCGATCGCCCTCTATAGTCGTTACTAAAATATTGACTCTCAACATAACCGATCGCCCTTTATCGCCCTCTATAGTCGTTACTAAAATATTGACTCTCAACATAGGACTCCAAGAACTGACCCACTTAATCATCTCTAGGAATGAAGACATTTAATTACTTAAGCTATATTTTTTTGGAAAGGCAAACTAGCCGGGGTCCCATCTTTCATTGCACTTTCTTATCAATGGTTTCAGAGACCAGTACCGTCAGAGGCACTGCACCTTGGAGTAAGGGGCGCTTGTAGTTTTTAGGTACCTATAAAAAAAATAATAAAAGTGTGTTCCACGCCTCACATTTGAAACTTGACCAGCAAACGGGAATCTCGATAAACTGCGTAAATGTCACTCGCCCTAGGACCCACATACTGCTAAGGCCGCTTTGACAATGACTCAACTGGTAATTTAACCTCAGGCCTCTGCCTGCTGCCCCCAGAAACCTACGAAATTTTCTGAAGTTACCAAATAGTTAATTTCGCTAATAGACCATTTTGAAGACCACTCTTTAAAAAAAAATGCGGTAATTCAATGAGACAGCTCTCTGTCATCCAGACGTCAAAGATTGCATACCATAAAGCCTCACCCTGATGTCTAATGTTTCATTGACTTGGCCGTGAGTGACGTCGACACGCCCTAATCGCACGACTGCCAGATAGCTTCAGAGAATTACGATAAAAAAAAATTAAAAAGGACCGGTGCTAATAACAAGACATACTGCGAAAACTAAATAGGTAATTTCACTTTAGTTCCCCCCGGGTGTCGTTTTAACAATCAGCTTTAAAAAAAAAAGAAATTAGCTATCGTTTTGCGCTAGTACAAGTTTGTTTATATTTTTAATATGGCCAAAAAAGCCAAACTGGCAAACCTGTGGGTAACTTGAGTCGGTCCATTTTTTAATTCTTTACTTGTAAGAGAGACGGAAAAAAGCGTTTTCGAAGATATATTTAGTTATCTGTTATAGATAAAGATAATTGTTAGTCCAGCGATGTCGTTCTCTTTTGACCTAAATATAGTTTTTGACTTAACATATTATATTGCCTGCCCGAGTGTCTGGAAACGTGGAAAAAAAATGAGTTAATAAGAAAACAAGCAATTAAGCCTGTTCCATTCTGGACACAGGACGTGTTAGCGCATTTTCGTATTATATATCAGTACGTATCAGTAAATATTTGTAAATTTTGGAAATGTTTACAAATTCAATTGTGTAATGCATATATCTGAAAAAAGATATTAAAAAGACGTTTCTTTATAATTGAAAACAAAATTATTTTCTCTTAAATCTAACTACAAGTGGTTTGTGGTCACTGAAATAGGACTCATAATTGAAACATTCTAAATTGTAGTCATTTAATCGTCCGAAAACTCCGTCAATTGTTGTTTGATAAATTGTTGTTGCCAATCTTGGTGAAAGTAGTTCAATGTTGAAGTTTGTTTCGAAGAAGTTTTCAATTTCTGCCCCGGGCTCTTTGAAATCTTGATTGAAGTCCCCACAAATGATGACGTTTGGTTGATTGAGTTGTGCTGCAAAGTTGTCATTCAAGAAATCTTTTACAAACCGATTGTTTATTGCTGGGTTTTTGTACTGGCGCTAGGCGCTAGCATCAGGACGGTGCATCGAGACCAGTCACGTGACATATATGTGACTGAAATAGGACTCATAATTGAAACATTTAAAATTGTAGTCATTTAATCGTCCGAAAACTCCGTCAATTGTTGTTTTATATAAAGTACGGGAAGTAAGTCATGTTGAATAACTGTTACAAAAATAAATAATGATTACGCCCCTTTGATTAGCTTTTATTATTTATATTTAAAATATAAGCAAAACGGTACATAAAAAACTCTTATATTTTGGCCCTGAGAGGTCAAATCGCAAAATGGACTTTTGATGTACACTTGGCAGGCCAAGACCTATACAATGATATATACATCATGGGTTTAGGACTTATGGTTGCTGAGATATAGGGCGGTCCATTATTAATATAGCTTATATAGTAAAAAACGGTACTTTATAAGGCCCCTTTTACGGCCCTGAGAGGTCAGATCGCGAAATGGAAAAAAGTCATTTCTTGGCAGGCCAAGACCTACAAAATGATATATACATCATGGGTCTAGGACTTATGGTTGTTTCAATCTAGGGTGATGACGGACAGACGGACAGACAGACAGACAGACAGACAAAACGGGGACAATAGATGTCATTAGGGTTAGGCAAACCACTTAAAAAGGGAACGCCAGGGAATGTTGCAGGGCCGTTCATATGTTTATAGGGAGCTTTAGGCAACGGTCATGGTCCGATTAAGGATTTTGTAGGCCCTAGGCACAATTAATCATTTATAACTAATTTAATATTATATAATTGTAAATTTAAAAAAAAAATATTTATTTTTCATTTTTATACGCCCTTTTTTTGTTTGTAGGCCCTAGGCACGGTGCCTGTAGTGCCTATGCCCATGGGCGTCGCTAGGAATTTTTCCAGGGGGGGCAAAAATTTTCCGGGGGGGGGCAAATAACAACTTTATGACATTTTTTTATATGTAAGGGGGGGTGGAGCAAATGCCCTCCTCTTATATGACATTTTTTCAAAATGTGGGGGGGGGGGGTCAAATGCCCCCCCCCATGAATACGCCCATTCCTAGGCATTAATCGGGCCTTGGCAACGGTTGATTTTGAAGACCTAGACGAAGGTACATTTTCCATAGTCATAGGCAGTGATGACTTTTTTAGAGGCTCTGGCAAAAACACTGTCAAGGCCGCCGCCTGCAAATATGTGGGCCCCCTAGTAAACTTGGACAATGTGGCCCAGCTGACCCCCCCCCACACCCACACTGTTAAGTCATTTCAGTCAGAAGACCGCGACTGATGCTCAGGTATTCCTTCCTTATAGTGGGTCTGACTGTCAGCACTGTAGACAATGTAGGCCTGCCAGAGAGCGCAACTCGCCCATTGCTTTTTGTTTAACTCTTGAGTGGGTTAATGATTTAAGAAAATGTGTGTACTTTTAAATAAAATAAATAAAAAAAATTGAAGATCTTTGTACAATATATATATATATATATATATATATATATATATATATATATATATATATATATATATATATATATATATGCTGATGAATTTAATTTTTTTTTTCTGTATTTTGACAATGTGGAAATAAATAATTTGTCCTTGTTTTGTGCGTATGTGTGTATAAATAAAATTAAAGTTCCCTTAGCCATAGCGGGCCATCGGGGCAGATGAAGTGTAGAATGTATCTGTTTCTATAACCTCGGCACAACGCCCAGCCGCCTTTACTTCCCCAACTTAAGTCAGGTACCCATTTAATGCTTGGTGAACCTGTGGGACGTGTTTGAAACGTTTTGGAAAAAAATTCCCTTGGTTCTCACAGAGGTTCGAACCCAGGACTCTCAGGTCGACAGTCGAGTATCTACACCACTGGGCCATACGTCCCACGCGTATGTGTTTAAGATTTCAATGGTGGGTGCACCGGGCACGCGCTAATGGCCCTAACTCACTAGGAGCCCCCAAGAGAGCTCAAATGTATACTTTTAACGTCAGTCTTTTTAAGGGGGTGAACTTGGTTACCTGGTGTTGGTGTGTGTGTCAGCCCTGTAACGTGAAAATTCTATAGCAGGAGCCAGACATTCTACAGCAGGGGACAGGCAATAGCGGGGGGGGGGGGGCAGGTAACACATTTTACTTAGTAGAACAAATTAGCAGAGGGGGCCAGACAAAACGCAGGGGGGGGGAGCCCGGTTCCTCTGCCCCCCCGCACGCTACGGGCCTGGTGTGTATGTACGTTTGTGTGTTGTGTGTGTTATGTATATGTGTATGTTGTGTGTATATGTGTTGTGTGTATGTGTTGTGTATGTTATGTGTATGTGTGTTGACGGCTATCATGGATGTTTGATTTAACACAGCAAAAAAAAAAACAAAAAACAACTATACTATATTACCTGTGTGTAGTGTTTAACCTATACTATATTACCTGTGTGTAGTGTTTAACCTATACTATATTACCTGTGTGTAGTGTTTAACCTATACTATATTACCTGTGTGTAGTGTTTAACCTATACTATATTACCTGTGTGTAGTGTTTAACCTATACTATATTACCTGTGTGTAGTGTTTAACCTATACTATATTACCTGTGTGTAGTGTTTAACCGACTGTTCAACACCTAACGTGAGGTCAGTCTTATTGTATGGAGCCTAAACCAAGAGCAGAGGCGAGTGGTCGTGCGGTGTAGAGCTCTTGACTGTCGACCGGCGAGTTCTCGGGTTCGAACCTCAGTGAGAACCTTGGGATTTTCCCAGGTCCTGGTGAAAGTCCACTCAACTTTAACTGGGTACCTTAGTCGCTGGAGAATTGTGGTTAGCGGCCAATACTCCGACGGGAGTGACGGGTGTAAGTAAAAGTAAGTCAAGTGTAGTTCCTTGAATTACTACGCGTGTGCGCACTATTCTAATATACATACTTCTGAGTAATACCATTGATTAGTGAAGGTCACAGAAGTGGCGTAGCGAGCTTAACTCGCGCCCGGAGCACAATACCTTTTTAGCGCCCCCCACCCCATTCGAAAACCATGCAATATTATATGTAAAAATATACCATTTGGCGCCCCTTGGTGAGAAGCGCCCGGGGTATGATGCCCCCCTCGCTACGCCACTGGGTCACAGACGTAGATGAACTATTGATTAGTGAAAGTCATAGACATAGATGAACTAGTGATGCCATGTGGTCTTAATTCACCCCTCCAACTTTATTTTATTTATTACTAGCTGTGTGCCCTGCAAAACATTTGCCTAGAGTTACATCCCCTTCGGCAGGCTAGGTTATTTTTTGGTTTCGGGCAGATCCGATTTTTTTTTCATGATTACATTTTAAACTGGAATACTGTTATATTAATTCTTTACTTTCGGTTTTTAACGCAGCGCCCAAATCGCTATTATTATATTATATTTTATGAAATGGGGAAACGGAACCAATGTTTTTTTTAATTTCTGGACAACATTCTCAACATTAGCGCTTCTTAACAGGCCCAACGCAAATGATGAAGAAGGGTAGGTGTAGCATAATCAAATAACAGGAACCTCGCCATTGGAGGTTCCGTATGGGAAAGTAATATGCTATATATTAACTTAGCTGATGGTGTGTGTGTGTTTAAAAAGTCTTCTACCAATGACTTTATACTAAATGCCGCCATTTTGTTATTCTCCTTTTTGATAGAGTGCAGCCTAAATATTTATATACAATAGGATAATACACAAATAGGTCGGCTTTTTAGAAAAATCAATTTAAATTGGTGATGCGCATTCTGTATGATTTATGTTCTATTATGGTGGAGCCCAACTGGCGGGAGATTGACAGGAGGGGGGGGGCATAGATTAGCTGATGGCAGCCCTAATTGATTTGTTTCATTTACTTTCATAAAATAATCAATTGTTTGAGAACCGCGCGTCTGAAGATGAAACTTTTCCCTGGCACGACTTTCTATGACCTCGTGAACGTTGTCTCTCTTGGTCAAGTCACGAAATTTTTCTCATTGATAACATTTTTTAGTCAACTTTTCCCTAAGCTGCCAAACCATCCGCTTCTCAATGCTGAAATTTTAATTTAGACTTTCAAGCCATTCACTCTGTCTATCTGTGTATCTTTGTCAAGTAAATTTGACTTTTTAAGCCATTTACTCTGTGTCATTAAGCATCTTTGTAAAGTGAATTTGACTTTTCAAGCCATTTACACTGTGTCTTTGTGTATCTTTGTCAAGTAAATTGACGTGTGTTGTAGTGAAATACACACTGCTACTTATCTTTACTATTTCTACTGCCATATATATGAAATGATTTATGCCAACATTTCTTTTAATAACACGCAACATTTCTACATTTGTTTTGTGTAAATGTGTGTGTCTGAGATACAATGTTTAGCTATGGATGCTGTATAAATATGTGTGTCTGAGATTATGTGTGTAATTATTATGGATGCAGCATGCGTGTGTCTGAGATACCGTGTGTAATTATTATGAATGATGTGTACATGCATGTGTCTGAGAGTGAGTGCATTAGAGATGATGTGTAATTATGATTTTGTCTCCTATAATGAAAGTGTGTGTGTGAGAGAGTGTATGTGTGTGAGTGCATTAGAGATGATTATGATTGTGTCTCATTTATAGTGTGTGTACATATACAGTGGCGCCGAGAGCCAACACAGGCCCCAGGGCAGGACATCATTGCGGGCTCCTTAATAAACAATATGTCGTGAAAAAAATTGACATGGTCGGGGCGGCCGGGCCCCCTTACATATGCGGGCCCCCTGGCAATGATCCCCCTCTCGGCGTGCCTGTACATATATATGTAACGCATGTGTATGTCTGATATAGTGTGAGTTTATGTGTGTTTTTTGAGTTAAAATGAATGTCTTCATGTGTGCTTGTGAGTGATTGTGTCAGAGATGGTGAGTGCTTATATGTGTGACAAGACCAATGCTTTGAAAGACCAAACTCAAAATATATCGAATGAATTAAAGCGCCCAATGATTCCTTTTTGTAGGTTGTTTTTTTTTCGCCAAACTCTCCGTGTATCTTTATGCAGTCTGTATGCTTTGGTCATAATTAGAATCTGTATTGAAAGCAAGTCTTGTCGATATTTTATTTGATTTAAAAGAAACTGTAGGAATTTGGGGCAAGGAAACTAAGGCGCTGTTACTGTTCTAGGCCCCTCCCCCCCCCGCATTCGACACTTACTCCGGGTCCCTGGTGTAATGGAAGCCCTGCGACTACAGTTACTGTTCTAGGTCCTACATTCAACTCTCACCCCCAGCAGGCCCACCGACAAAAATTTCGGGCCCCTGGGCAGGGCTGTCACGGACCCCCCCTCCCCGTGCTGATAACAATATTTTCAAAAGTTGATTGGCCAGCTCAGCCGGGCCCCTAAAAACTCGCTGGGCCCCTGGGCATTTGCCCCCCTCCTCCCCCCTCTCGGCAGGCACTGCCCCCAGGCACAGCACAACATTCGACAGTAATGTTAAGACCGCCTCTGATGTGGTCTCCTTTTTTTTTGGTTTCGTGGTCCAGCTATAGATATTGCTCCTATCCCTAACCCTATCCCTAACCCTAACCCTATCCCTAACCCTATCCCTAACCCTATCCCTAACCCTAATGCGCGCACAAAAAAATAGTCCGTCTAAGCGCTAGAGCTCATGCGCGTTGGCTGTATCCGTAGCCACTTCGTTTTTAAAAAAAGGCTGAATGAGTTAAAAGAGTTAGTACTCACTGATGTAAGGCTGCTGTACTCGTGTTGTTGACTTGACCAGGAGTCATTATAACCATTCATGTTGGACAGGCCATTGGTCTTGAGTAGGTTATTTACATTGATCATACTTGTCAGAGGGGAGTGTGTGTTTCTGCTGTTGAGAGAGTGCAGCGATTGCACGCCCCCGTTCACCAGAGCTCCGCCCGTGATGGCGTGGAGCTTGCCGTTGGACAAATTGCCGGGAGTCGCCATGGAAGGAACGTTGCAGTTGGCCAGAGACTGCAAGTTGCCGTGTAAGAAGCTTCCGCTGCACGTGCCGGAAGTGACGCGCGCGTCTAGAGCAGACATTTGCTTAAATTGCTCGTCGAACCACAACTCGGTGTTTGCGGCGGAGCCTCCGCTGCTGTCGTAGATGCTGGGGCTCATGTTGCTGCCTGGCTGGTCAGCCAGGGCCAGGTACATCCAGTTAAACAGATGATTGTGCTGGTAAAGCGGGTCCACGGTAGATGCCATCTTTTACACTGGGTTAGTCTGAAAATTAAGTACAGTGTTTGAAGTTTTAATACAGCATCTAAATTTTAAGTACAAGCAGGCACGCCGACAGAGGGGGCAGGAGGGGTCATTGCCAGGGGGCCCGCATCTGTAAGGGGGCCCGGCCGCCCCGACCATGTCATTTTTTCACGACTCATTGTTTATTAAGGGGCCCGCAATGATGTCCTGCCCTGGGGCTCTTGATGGCTCTCGGCACCCCTGAGTACAAGGGTATAAAGTTTTAATGAAATATCTATATGCTAAGTACAAGGGTATGAAATTTTTAATAAAGTATTTATATGTTAAGTGCAAGAGTATGACATTTTAATTATTACGATTACAATTGAGAGGCCAACATGGAATGTGTTGATACTTCATTTATCTATTCATTCCACTTATGTAGACTAATTCGAATTCCGTTAATAAAACTATAATCCCCAACAAAATGTAATCTTTCATGCACACACTAATCCAAACGTTCTTATGGTTAGCCAAGCTAGGAGCCTCCCTAGCCCCGCCCCCTTAATTTGCTGTTATGTATTTTTGTCGCCACATACAATGTTTATTATGAAGGTTGTCGGATGGGCTACTCTTGTCTATGGTTATTAAGAGCTCATGATTTTTTTTTCATAGGGCTTCCAAATGTATACAGTATTTGTGGTATTAAGACATGACTTTGATCTGGGAAAAAAAAAAAGCTCAGAAGATGTAAGAGCTTATCAGCTTTTAATTCTAATCTCTGTTCTGTTCAAGTGAGTTCTAAATTGTTTGCGCATTACTATTTTAATTAGGTAAAGCCGTGACAAACAAAGGAAAAATGGAAAGTTTCTTCATTTTTTTGTTTAAATCACGTATCTGTTGGTCTCGGCAGGAAATGGCGTAATTATTTAAGTATCCGGCTTTGGCAGTATTCGACGGGTCCTTCTGCCATGGAAGGCCAGATAGTCAAAAGTCTGCTGTGCTGGGAAATATTCACATGGAATTGAATGTAAAAAGATGTAAAACTAGAGACTGAAAGATAGACTGGTAGACTTTGACAGAGAGATGCTTTTAATTATAAATTCATTCCAAAATCTCTTCAAAAAACCATCATCGGCTTACAAAAGTTTTACATTTTTTTTTCATAAAAAGGAAGTAAACATGGAGGTACCAGTGGAGGAATCATTCAAGGAAAAAAAAATTAATATATACATGTATCTTTTAAGCTAGTTTATGAAAAAAAAATAAGGAAAAAAAAATATATCAACTTTGGTGATATGCGGGTGTTGTCAATGGTATTCCCTTGTTGTTTAAAACATGATAACAACTAACAAAATGTGGGGGGGTTTGGGAGTGGAAATAAATAAGGAAGAATCAAAGAACACTTGAGGCATGTTGTGTAGTCTGTGTTTATGAGAGAGAGAGAGAGAGAGAGAGAGACGGAGAGAGAGACGGAGAGAGAGACAGAGAGAGAGGGGGAGAGAGAGACAGAGAGAGAGGGGGAGAGAGAGAGAGAGAAAGTGACAGAGAATCAAACATAAGCAAAGTGATGGCCTAAAGATCTCGCCTGTGTCTATGTGTAAGTGTGTGTGTTGCTGCTGCTGGACGTGGCACATATTTAGCCTACCAGCCAAGAGCTGATGTCATCCGTCGGTCTAGGAGAGAGAAAGAGTGAGCAAGAGAGAAAGATATCTCAGGAACAAAGAAACACAAGGTGCCCTCCTTCTGGCACTCAAACGTAGATCCTCTCTCTCTCTCTCTCTCTCACGTCACCCCTTACTCCGTCCTCAGCCTGTAGTAGACCCCCCCCCCATACACACACACACTCACTCTTCTATGTCTTAAATCAGAAAATGTTCAGATAAAAAAAAAAGTTTTACTGACCCCCCCCCCTCCACCAACTAGTCCGCCAGCTCCACTGGCTCCACACATGTAAACTTATGGTGCTAAGGAAAAATCTTTGTTTACAGAACTCTCCTGACTCACACAAACTGACATAATAATAATAAAAATACGAAAAATACCATTGAAAATGTGAAACTGTATTGTTATTTTTTTTCCCTTCTAATTTAGGCCTACATTTCTTCACTGCATAATTCTTGGTTATTTTATCAATGATTGTTGACGTAATGTGTGTTATTTTTTTCCTGTATTGTCACAACACACACTTACACAAAGACGATATTCGTTTCGTTATGCAGTTATGCATACATCAATAGATGTTTTTGTTTTGTTTTTTTCCAAAAAGCGCGATATTCGTTTTTAAGTGAATATTATTTTATTGGACACACATTTTTTTTAGCAAAATGGCGTGAAACACACACAAATGCATACATGCTAGCAAGCAAAGGATGGTGCCAATTTAGCACTGCATACATATCAATAGACATCAAGAACAGTAGGCCTTATCATATACCTAATTAAAGCGCGCGCGTATACACACACACACACACACACATATACAACACACACATATACAATATAGCCTTATTTTTAGGTCAACACATTTTTCTTATTATGGTGTGAACAGTATGTTTAATAAATCGTTAACAGAAAACAATTGTACATTATTTAAAGAAAAAGACGAAATGTTTTGAGTTTCTACATTGATATCGTTTGAATAAAGATATTTGCTTATTAAATTTTCGTTTTGTTTTCATATAGGACTATAGAGAGATGAAAAGTTAAATTTATGAAACCTTGAAATATTTTACACTGATGTAAAGTAGTTTTATTTATATTTTATACAGTGAAACTACTATTAAATTAAAAAAAAAACACGATAAAAAGTTACATAGAACAAATAAAAGCTTGATAAGTAAGATCTAATGCAGTGACGTCATCTAATCTTTAGCAGGGGTGCAGGGATGAGGAATGATGGGTTTTGGGTTGTTGTTGTTTGTTTTTTTTCTGACGCAGACGTTAAACATTACAAATATATTATGTCACTTAGCATGTACGCCATTTTTTAATACTTACAGAACATATCCTGCAACAAATTCAAAGTTTCGAAATCATCACATTTTAACATGCCCAGCAATTGAATATAATTCTCACACCGCGAATTTCGTTTTCTTTAAGACAAAAAAAAAATATTATAGTTGGTCCTGGTCAAGTCATACTGCATGTCGAAAAAAAAAAAGTTCCTTCAGAAAGTTATCGTCTGCTTTTAAATGCGATGGAACGTGACCCTGTTCCCAGGCTTGCATGCGCTCACTTCTGTTGTCAGGGGTCGAGCGAGGACTCACTAGTTTCTCCCCTCTCACTCGTCTTAACGTCAGTCTACGTGCTAGCAGACGATAGAATTCAATAAGAAAAGTAAGGTTAGGAAAGGGGGGGGGGGGGAGGTTGAGTTAAAATTAGGACCTGCACCGTCAGTTCTCGTGGAATTGTCTGTTGGTAAACTGTGAAATGACGAAAAGCGTAAAAAAAATAATAATAATTCAGCATACGACATCAAATATTGTGTCGAACTTTTTTTTGTAAAGTTAAAAAAAAATAAATGTAAAGCCTGCTAAATTATGAGTGTGCAAAGAGTAAGTTTTAAGACAAAAATTGAGTTCCAAAATGGTCATTTTTTACAGTTATATTCCATCATACTAATCAGATCTTTGTTAGGAAGAAATATCAATCTCTTGCTAAACGGCGTCGTTGTAGGGGCTCGGGGCCCGCTCTACGATAGGTCAAATAGATGTAGCAGGGCCCTAGTAAAACAATTTTGTGGAAGGTGACCCTCAAGCTTTAGTCGGTGTCAGCTGTTCTACATACGGCTCAAAGCCTGTAGCGAGAACTCGTAAGTGCCTTTGCTACATTATTTCCTCACAGCAGACGCAGTACGGGGCTCCCAGTGAAAAGTTTGAGGTCAGGGCCTAGGTTTCCAATGCCAAATGACTGGCGAAGGGCCCATACCAATGCCGATTCATATCAAATATATCCTCACGGAAAATTTTATTTCGGCCCCATAATATCCAAGAAAAATCTATGCACATTTAGTGGTTTGTGGGGAGGGGGGGTTCCCTATATAGCCAATAGCATCACTGCACGCATAATTGTTTGGACCCCCCAAGTTTACAAGAACTTCTCTTTGCACGTATAATTTTAATTGTTTTAAAACAATTGATGCTTCTAACGTCTGCCAAATGGCCAGGAAGATTAAAAAAAAAAGGCACACCTCATATAAGAGAGGTAACTAGTAATCTCTACCATCGACCTGAAGGTACCTGGTTCGATCTCCGGTGAGGACCACGGACATTTTCAGGTCTTGACTTAAGTCCCCACTATGTCTTCCGTGGTGCCTCCATGGCCATTACACTCCCGGCTGTGGTGGGGATGAAAGGAGGGCACTACAAAGCCTAAAAATTGTCCCAATTAGGTGGGCAGTTTTTTTTTCTAAGAGATGACGGATGGTCGTTCGTTAAAAACGCAAGACTGTCGACCTGAAGACACCTGTTTCGATCTCCGGTGAAGACCAAGGAAAATTTTCAGATCATGGCACTATATCGGCTATGGTGGGGATGAAAGAAGGGCACCATAAAAACCGTCCCATTAGTGGTTTAGAGGATCTAAGAGATTTCATCTCATCCTTATGGGGACTTCACACACCATCTAACCCCATGTCCTCTTGTGTGTCATTCGCAATCGTAGTATCGCCATTCAGTCATCTCAGTGCATATATCTGCCAAGCCACCAACTCGCCAGAGCTCCAAGAAGAATTATCAAGCTAGAATTTTTTAAAATAATTTTTCTTGTGTTCTGCCATAAACTTCGACCGTTCCACCAGTCACATTAACATTTCATTGGCTGATTTCAGACAGGCGCAGAAATATGAAACCAAATAAAAAAAAACAACAACAGATAATTATAGTTTTGGCCCATTAATATGGCGTTATACGTATAGGGTGGTTTTTCAATGCATGTCAATTACATAGATCAGCTTTTTTTTTTAGAAAGTTTCAAAGTCACAAAATGGCAAACGTTACAACTAATAATCATAACATTCCATGGGAATCAACGTATTGTAAATGTGAAAACTGTTCAAAATGTTTAATCCCATGAAATTTTAAATATTTGTTAATAAATAAATATATATATATTTATAAAGTGCAGGGGCGAGGTGTGAGTATTGCTGGTCTAACTCTTAGAGAAAAATGTATTGATGTTTTTATGCTTTATACAAAACACAAACGAACAATGATTTATATATTTTTTATAAAGTATTGGACTAACAACATATACGATTTATATATAACTGATGTTATATATATTTAAACTTGTAGTCATTTTATTATGAATGATTATGCTAACTGTATTCAATAAACACAGGACCATTTTATAGCTATATAAAGGTACTGTGTTTATCTTCCCTGATAAAGTGGTAACATAAAATGCATTAACAGGAATATTTTTTTTTATAAATTTACAATGGAGTTTAATTGTAATGATAACCATATTAAGACGTAGATAAAAACATCTTATTGTGCAAAAAAAATAATATACAATGTGATAACGAGTCAATTGAAAGAAAGTAATGTCCTCAATTATCCTTCTGTGGTATAATACATGTATATCACACCCAGTAATAATTTACATAGCCTGAGGCTGACTAATGTTGGCTGACGCCCCAGATGCAGTTGAAAATAAAACTGACAATATAGGGTAATAATTCTGTAAAAATTTGGCCTTTCTAAGGCTCCCAACAAGCCGGAACTCCACAAATGCACCCATTATTTAATCCACCCCTGTACATAGCAAAGAAATCACTCAATAGACATTCTTTTTCACCATTCACAGTTCAGCTCTGCCCACATCAATTCTGTGTGTAGATTCAATTTTAGCATTCAAACTGGCACCATTCACACTGAATATAATTACAAAACTTAGGAATCTGGTCATTAATAATATTTTAATAAATATGTACATGATTTGATAGGTTGTTTTTTTCCTATCTGCTTTACATTTTTTATAAAATAGTGTTACTTAAGAGTATTTATTAACATTTGTAACAATAGCTCCAACAAATGAATGCATTTTACTGTTGGTCATAGCTCCAACAAATGAATGCATTTTACTGTTGGTCATAGCTCCAACAAATGAATGCATTGTACTGTTGGTCATAGCTCCAACAAATGAATGCATTGTACTGTTGGTCATAGCTCCAACAAATGAATGCATTGCACTGTTGGTCATAGCTCCAACAAATGAATGCAATGTACTGTTAGTCAAAGGTGCAAGAGGTAAGGATGAGGAGAATGAAGCTTAATTCCCTTGGTACTCAGGTCAACCGATATTGACATGAGCTTGAACTTGTCAGTTGAATAAAATGTGCTGCTCATATTTATGGACAATCAATATTACCTAAACATTCAGTTGTAAGCCAAAACAAAAAAACAGCAGAGAATCAAGATATTTGAAAAAAATATTTTTGACAAATATTTGACTGTAAAAAGTTTTTTTTTTTAAATCTGCGCCAGAGGAATTCATTAGCCTCTGATCTCAAAATGTAGATGTCTAAATGAGGGCCAGGAGTACTGAGACTACAGATTTGACAATTTACTATTAATCATCCATTACAAATACAGTTAATTATTATGAATTTTATCAGCTCATGAGACAGACAAAAAAAAAAAAACAATATTATTATAAAGTATCACAAAAATACATATGAAATGAGAAAAACAAATGAGAAAAACAAAATGCAGATTTACTGTTTCAACTGAAACCATAGATTTATAGTATTCTTCACAATATGTATAGTGTATTCTGAAGGTCATAAATTATTTTTATGAGCTGATATCATTGGATAAAATATAATGTTTTATGACAAGTTGTTGTAATTGGCAATATTGAAAAAAATGTGACTCTAATTATGAAATAAAGTAATCATGTGGTCAAGCACTGAATCGAAAAAGTATTTTAGTCAAACAGTATCATGTTGTTGATTAAAATATAAAGGCAAACCTGTTCCAAAAAAAAAAAAAGCAAATATATACTGTATAAATGCTTTTCACATTTCATCCAAAATAATTTACATAAGGAATCTGTGATTCAGTTTAAATTATCAAACACTAAATTGATTTTTTTTTATCATTAACTGTCAGCTTATAATCAAGCTTTTACACTTTATCATGTAACGTAAACGTGTTTACTTTTTTTTTGTAACTAAAGAAACTACACCCATATAATTTTAAAGAATATTTGCTAGTTTTCACAGCAAAATATGTACAACAATAAAGCATATTATAAAATATGGTGCTTGCTATAAACTTCCTAACAAAAGTTTTTTTTTTAAAATTGATAGTCAAATCTGAGTTGAAAAAATTAAACATCACAAAATATTAAAATAAAATTATTTTTTTTTAACTCCTCACAAAAAATGTATAGGACACAAATGAATAAACTTATTAATATTTCATTAGACATTGGGGAATAGGGTTGCTCCGTCACCTCTGTCAATGGCTAATAAGCTATCTTTAAGTTTCTTTAAATCTCCATCAACTGCCTGGTTTAAAGAAAAAAGTATCCATGAGACTTAAGCAACAAATGGGACACAATTTTTGATGAATTAAGATGAATTAGAAATAGTGATATTGAAGTGTGAAGATCAGACAATTATTTCTAATACATGTATCTAGCAATAATAAATAAGTCAGTAGTAGCTGAAATACAGTCGATTGGTTTGGCTAAAATTTTATCTATTTAGTCAGAATTACTTCGCATTGCCCACAATGTGAGCCACAAATAAGAAAAATGTTTCATAACATAATGAGAATGGCACTTGCACTTTCAAATTTATAAACTGCTTCATGCAATTCATGAAAGTTAACATAAAATCTTAGAAATTTCGAGCAGATAAAATGTTCAGCAAAACTTATAATTGTATTATCATGCGCTTGTATCTTGCAAGTGAATGTTCTATTTTTTTTTTTTTACAGAGATGAGATTTTCGCTAAGTTTTACCAGTAATTAATACGAGTGGCATAACTAGTGGTAGAGGCGACTGGAGAAGCTGACTAAAACCTAGCTTTGGGTGGCACTTAGGATCTTCATGCTGTGGCCAAATCTACATGCTGTGTATTGCAGGTTCAGCAACCAGCCAATGCACTATCAGCTATTACAGGTGAAATAAAAGCTCTATAAAAGCCACCCCAATGGTGGTTTATAGAATCTAAGAGATAAACATCTCATCCTTTCAGGATACTTTGACAAACAATAAAAAATTCTCAGGTCTTGTTTTTAATATACATTGTTTTCTGCAATTTTTATAAATAACATTGCTCATGTTAAAGATTATGCCATTTTTTTTTTATAAATGTTAATAAATTTCAAAAATTAAATCCAGTGAACAAGAAGACCAATATAGATTGAAATAAAAAATTACAACAAGAAAATTATTTAAAAAAAAGTGTTTTGTACCTCAAAATAATCCAGGAGGAATGTAGTTGGACTGTCTGCACTGCTCCGCATTGATTCTAATCTAACAATAATATTTGAGAACCCGAGTTTTTTGGCCAGAGCCACAACATCCTTGTCTAAAAGTGGTGGGTCCAGCAATCTGGAAAGTTGTACACGAACCTTGCTATCTATGTCAACAGAATCTGGGAGCATAAAAAGAGACAGGCAAAAAATAATTTTTGGGCAACAGAAAAAAGAATTATTATTCTCACATTACACAGCTTTTATAAATTTTAATTATTGTAAATGAATAAACAATTACTTTCAATTACATTTTTCACTTTATTTATATTGTTTAGACATGGTATTATAGCAACTTTATAAATAAAATATATCAGAGAAAAAATAAGTCCATCCACTGTCACTGATGTTTCCAAAGATCTAAAGGTTAATGATTCATAGGCTGCTCGTTAGATTAGGGAGGGATGGATTAAAAAAAATTTTTTTTTTAAATACGCAACATTTTGAAGAAAATTTAGAACTTTCATTTAACTTATGTTCATTACTCAATAAAATGCGCTCATTTGAATGAAACTTGCCTTAGCCTGAGGACCTCTCCTCTCCTTAATTTTTCGCTATGTTTATGAAGCCATTTTGATCGCCAAGCAACGCTAACTATATATCATAGTAAGAAATGGTAATGGGAAATAGGGTTGCTCCGTCATCTCTGCCAATGGCTAACAAGCTATCTTTTTCTTTAAGTCTCCAATTCATTTTTTTTTAAAATCCATCACCTTTGCTAATCTATAGAGCACCTGATTCATATATTGCTTGCCAAAAAAATAATCAATTGAAGGCTAATATTTAACAGGCAACAAACAACAAGGACACCTACCCAGTGAATGAGACGTGTCAGATGCTAATATTAAACTTTGGTGTAAATTTGAGGACAGGTTCAGTGACATCCAAGACAACTGTGTTGCAAGATAGTCAGAGTTATCACCCACTGTATTTTCAATTTGGGGCTCTCCATACAAAATACGAAGAATCTAAAGAGAAGAAAGTATCAATGGTGTATACTAGTTTGTTTGTTCTTCAACTTATCCTCTTATAATATTTTCATCCTAATGTCTTCCATTATTTTCTTTTTAAATGTGAAATATTTTTTTTTTAATTTACAAAATTTAACAAATAACATAAGAACTGCTCACACTAGATTTTTTGACATTTGCAAGTGATTTTTTTCTCAGTGTGGGTATCCCAGTCTGAATGAACTTTTTAAAATTAAGGCACACCAAAATTTTATTGTATTTTTAGAGCATTTTCGAAAAAAAATGCTCTATTGTCCCCGTTTTGTCTGTCTGTCTGTCTGTCATCACCCTAGATCTCAATAACCATAAGTCCTAGACCCATGATGTATATATCATTTTGTAGGTCTTGGCCTACCAAGAAATGACTTTTTTTTCCATTTCGCGATCTGACCTCTCAGGGCCGTAAAAGGGGCCTTATAAAGTGCTGTTTTTTACTATATAAGCTATATTAATAATGGACCGCCCTATATCTCAGCAACCATAAGTCCTAGACCCATGATGTATATATCATTGTGTAGGTCTTGGCCTGCCAAGTGTACATCAAAAGTCCATTTCGCGATTTGACCTCTCAAGGCCAAAATATAAGAGATTGTTATGTAAGGCTAGTAGACAGATATTCTTTTTTTCAGATATATGCATTACACAATTGAATTTATAAACATGTACAAAATTTACAAATATTTTCTGAAAGATAGCATACGTACTGATACATAATACGAAAATGCTCTAACACGTCCTGTGTCCAGAATGGAACAGGCTTAATTGCTTGTTTTTTATAATCTAATATTTTAATGACCATATTAATAAACATAAAATCATTGGCTATAGCTTATAAAACATAGCCTGATATAAAGTATGTATATATAAAAATTAAAAAACAGTATGCTAACAATGTTAAACATATTCAATAATATATATTAAATAGTCAATTAACTATCAGTGAGTTTAAGTTTCGCTGTCTAATAATACCATCTTTTTGATAAGACAAAACTTTACTTTCATAATATTAATTTGTTAAATACTCAACACACCACGCACAACCTCTGATGTTCAGATAAGACCTACCAATTCATTATCATCAGCATAATCTATTGGTTTCAATCCTCTCCTGTCAACTATCCCTCCCTCTTCCCCTCCTGTATCAGTGTCCGGAATTTCCTCATTCTCACAGTTCATGTCAGCACCGGCTGTCATCAGAAGCGCCACCATGCCCACCAGCTGTCTGGCACAAGCAATATGGAGGGCTGTGTTGCCATCAAAGCAACGAGCATTGACATCAGCATGGGCCTGGTGTAAACATTTTTAAGAATTGAATATTGACAGAAATACTGCTGATTGTAGCTACTATACAATCTGTACATAAATTTACATTTATGAATTAAAATCTAATCCTCCCTGTTGTTTTCTATAATCAAAAATATTTTTCAGCTTAAAAATTGTGCTTCCATTTAATGAAATATTTTTTTTTAGTTAAAGACAGCAAATTTAAAATGAAAAATGTGTATGCCCCCAATTAAATCTTTCCCAACCGCAGAATTTTCATCACTTGCGCTGTGAGTTTTCTCAGCTAAGTTTCCCCAACCGAACTCCATGGATAAATTATATAGTGTCATTACTTAATTTTGACATATCCAAATCTCTTTTTTTAATACATCATTAAGTTTATATATTTGTAAAATGTTAAGCCTTGCCTCAAGTAAAAGATAACTTGCTACGGGGAGATCGTCATTGTCCACTGAATGATGTAATGCAGTTTTCCCGCTTTTTCCATCAGGCAGATCAACCTGTGCCTGGGCAAACACCAGTACTTTCAACAACTCCACACAACCCATCTGAGAGGCCAAATGAACAGGTGAATAACCTGAAATAATACAAAAATTATATTCTGATAATTCATTTCATTAATTCCAATTATGATTGTACAAAATTAAAAAATGTTTGTTTTCAGCTTATCTTTGATTTTTTTCTTGCTATGTGCTATTTGGTGACAACTGCGATATAAATAAAAACCATAACAACAAAATCATATCAAGAGAAGTACTCGATAGTATCTAGGCCATGCTGATAAGTGTTAAATACTATGCTTAGCAAGTGCCAAACTTAATGGTTCAAATTTATCAAGCCTGATCCTATATGATAATGTGCTGAGAAATAGGCGAGAGAGTGCACTTAATAATTAAAAGATTAAGTGCACAAAAGTAGTCGGCCAATTAGTTAAAAAACATTTCCAAGTAAAGACAACTATTAATTATTAAATGTGTCATCACAAGACCGTTCAACGATTTGGGATTATTATTGATCATGATGAAAAAATAATAATTTTTACTCTAACAAATTAATATTATTGATATTCATTCCTACTACATGTACTTTTTTATTACATGCACGTTCAAATAGTACACTTAAAGTCTGTGAGTACGGTAAAAAATGTACAAACATCATAAAAAAAAATAAAATATCATTCAGAGCCTCACAGCAGATAATGCTTACCATCAAAATTCAGGTAATTGAGTTCAGGGAATGGATCCAACTTGCTCTGACAAGGTCTCAGATATTTCACTAATGTTTTCAAGCAGCTCTCTGACTTATTGAGAACTGCCAGATGTGCACAGGTGTTTCCATGACGATCAGCAACAGTAGGGTCTGCTCCTGCATGCAACAACATTTCAACCATGTCATCTTGATGCATTACAGTGGCCAGATGTAATGGAGTCTGATGGCAAAGAAATCAACCAATGAAATAAACAGTGTAATACAATTTTCATAATAAATTGGTCATCCACATAGATTTATATTGGCTATCTCATTCAAATTTTGCCATGAAGACCATGCATCGAGCTAAAATAAATAAATGCAACACTTCTCTTAACAAGAGTATATCAAAAATGGGCATCAATATTACTTTAAAAAACACTTTTATCGAATGATGTGATGTAAAAGACATTAATAAAGTATTAACATTATTAATATTAAACATTAATACACTTCCAGCTAAAAGACTGATTTTTTCAAGCAAAAAGAGTGTTGTGATATGGAAATGAGTAATACAAAGTACATATTAATTTAGAAAAAATTAACTTTCTATTTGACAGATACATGTAGCATTTCTAAAATAAGTTGTATATAATTGTAAGAAGTAGGCGGAGTGAAAGATAATTTCTATTGATGCTGTCATATGCCATCTTGAAATCTATGTAAAGCTGGTGTAGGTGTATATTATGTTCATAACATTTCTAAAATAAGTTGTATATAATTGTCAGAAGTAGGTGGAGTGAAAAGGAATTAAGGTATAAATTTAACTATAGTAAGTACTATAAAAATTAGCTAACTTTTAATTGGTATTTATAATACTGAATAGGAAAAGTGTGGAATTTCAACTATAAACTTGATTGCATTGGGGGCAGGAGATACATGTATCAAACGCAATAGGACAGGGGGATAGAAAATACAGAAAGGAAGGAAGAAGAAGTAAATAATTAGTAATGGGTACTTTTGATGGGTATCATTTAGGCAATACCAACTATGATTTGCAAATGATAGCCACAGGAGTGTAGAGCAGATACAAATACTGCACTATCATTTTGAGCTGTCAAGCTTCAAAATTAGTCTATACAAATAGAGATCTGCATATCTATCAAATGCCAGCCATTAATTTATCAGATCTGCTAACACTGTAAAAATTTCACTTTGAAAAATAACACAAAAAATTTACTAGTATGGAAGGTATGATAAAAATCCTCATTATATCTGTTTGAATACCTTTCGACAGCAATGGTTCATTCACATTTTTTAACATAGAAAAAAAAAAAGTTATGCTTAAAAACACTTATTATATGTACATGGTTATCATATCAATAACCATTGGCCACTGACCTGACGCAGAAGATTTAGTGAATTAATGTGGCGTTTAGCATCTGGCAATGTGCTCATGACATCCAATAAACTTTTCAAGGCTTGACTCTGTGAGTTGATTACAGCCAAATGGAGTGGGCTTCAAGAAAAAGCAATTTATTTGTAATTGTACTTTCAGTTTCATATGGTCAGAGTAAGCTTTTTTTTTAAAGAAATTCAGGAAAAAAATTTTTTTTCACATCAGTTGTTATTAGAATAGTGAACAATAATAAATAAATAATCTAAAAGAAAACGATCAAGGTTTATAAGAAATGCCATAAGACTTACAGGTCTCCATTTTTATTGCTTACAGCCAGCAGATGGCGCTGCACTAATAAGAGGTGCCTTATGTCTCCAGTTTCAGCGAAATCAGTTAAAGCTGCCACAGTTCTCTCTGCTACTCGGCCCGTCACTTTGCGAACAGTTTCGGTGATTTTGGAACAGTTTGCTGAATACAGTTCTGAAAGTTATTAGAAAATTTGTGAATAATTTTTAAAATGTTTAGTGTTAGCACACAAAATGTACTAATGAAATTTCTGATTGGGATCTTCAAGTTTATTTTCTATATGCTTTTGAATGAATGAATGACTGTGATATGTGTTTTAAACTTCTGACATATAAGTAAATTTCATCAACAACGCTCAATGCTGACAATGTGTGTGTTCTAGGTAAACGACAGTTTTTCTACTATTCCAATAATTTTTTTTAAAAATTCATTTTAACCAGTGATAAGTTATGTCTTTGAAGAAAATCAACAAGAATACGGGAGGAAAAAGCATTGGTAGCAAAACAAGAGAAGTGATACAATTATTAAGTTAAATTGACACATTACATAGGTAAATTAAAACTGTAATGTTACAGAAAAAATAGTTCATGTAATACCTGTAGAATTCGCCACTTTCTGAGTGGTGTGAGATTTTAATGTTGTGTTAAAATGTTGTTGACCCCTGATTCCTGCCTCCTCTGATGTTTCTGAGAAACCTTCATCACTTTTAACACCCTCTGAGCCGCCAAATTCAACTTTAGCTTCGGAGTCAGAGTGGTCATCCGAAGATGATGTTTTACAGACTTCCACGTCTTTCATCTCATCTTTTGAAGTTACACTTAATTTTTTCTCCTCTACTGACACCCCAGAATCTAACCACTCCACAGATACTTGTTGAACAGTCTTCATTTGGGATGGTAGCTTGGTTTCCTGAAGTCCCCCTGCCTTTCCTGGTAATTTTGTTGGTGCTGATTTTAAATCAGGGAACGATTTTGAAGATTTCTTAATAAAAACAAAACAAAAAGATCAATACTCCGATGATTTTGGTATTATGTATTCAGATATACCATTTAAATACATGTATAATGTGCCATTTCATCAGATATACCATTCAAATACATGTATAATGTGCCATTTCATCAGATATACCATTCAAATACATGTATAATGTGCCATTTCATCAGATATACCATTCAAATACATGTATAATGTGCCATTTCATCAGATATACCATTCAAATACATGTATAATGTGCCATTTCATCAGATATACCATTCAAATACATGTATATGTGCCATTTCATCAGATATACCATTCAAATACATGTATAATGTGCCATTTCATCAGATATACCATTCAAATACATGTATAATGTGCCATTTCATCAGATATACCATTTAAATACACGTATAATGTGCCATTTCATCAGATATACCATTTAAATACATGTATAATGTGCCATTTCATCAGATATACCATTTAAATACATGTATAATGTGCCATTTCATCAGATATACCATTTAAATACATGTATAATGTGCTATTTCATCAGATATACCATTTAAATACATGTATAATGTGCTATTTCATTGACTGACATGAAGTAAAGAATTAAAAACACCCAGCCAGTAACTCAGTAAAAAAAAAATAATGAAAATCTAATACAAATGATGAGTGTATACTGTATATTACCCATGAATGAAACATCTTATTACAGTGTAATAACATTCTTAAGAGCACAAAATACTAATTTGAAGACTCACAGATACCTGTTGGGTATGACTGCTGTCATCTTCAAATCTTGGGGTGGTAGGCATAATGGCAGCATCCACTTCAATATCCAAGTCCTCAGTCATCATCCATGGATCACTGCAACTTGACATAGGACTAGAACCATTCTTTATAGTAGCCCTCAAACGATGACTGTCTAGTACACGGTTTCTGTTTTCATAATCTTCTCTCACAGCTTAGACATAAGACAAAATAAAATCTTTCACAAGAAAGAAATATAAATTTATATGATTTTGTCAAATAATGGAATTTCAGCCTATATAAAAACTAAGTCACAACAAAGTAGTACATAAATTGTTAAACCAATAGAAAAACATTTGCTTTACATAACGGACTAACGTAATATTTGAAAATGTGAGTTATGTTGTAAAATGTTTTACGCTGATTAGTTAGAAAATGGGTTTCTTACCTTCTTCAACCAAAGTTGGAATGGGTATCTGAAGAATAACATCTGCAAAAAAATAATTAAGCATTAGGGAAAAAATAGTTTTTGACTAGTGGTCGCAAACTAGGATCCCAACTCTTGAAATTACCAGAAACCCAAACCAAACTGATGATAAATACGAAGATGTTAGCAGTACCTGTCCAATTTCCTTTCCTGATTTCGACCCTCTGAGAGAGTTCATAGAAACAGAGTAAGCACTAGCAGTTTGTTATGGTAACGGTGAGAAGCAAGGGAAAGAAATTTATAAGCTTTTGATGACTGTTACAACTATTCAGGGAAACCTTGTGTTATCAAGATAGATAAATGGGTGTAGATGTTTAATAGACATTTATTAAAAAGTTCCCTTAGCCCTAGCGGGCCATCGGGGCAGACAAAGTGTAGAATACATCTGTTTCTATAAACTCGGCATATGAAGGGTTGTGTGGTTAGCACAACGCCCAGCCGCCTTTACTTACCCAACTTAAGTCAGGTACCCATTTAAAGCTGGGTAAAGCATTTATCATTACATGTATAATGATTTTTTTCCCATCAGGTTGATAGAAAGAACTGAGGGACCGTCAACAAAGATCAACTTAAATGAGAGAATAAATAAAATAATTGAAAACAAAGACATCAGCTTGGTTTTATTTTTTTAAGGTAACAGACAATCTCTCAGCCAAACAAAATACTTTCATAACAGCTGGAGGCACAACTTCAGGCCACCATCATCATTAAGAGACTGCCTATTCCAATACCTTGAAAGTTATTAACTCTTAATCAACGGCAGGTTTTTGGCATTTTTTTATTACCAAACAGGTGTCCTTACATTTTGGACTATATTGTCTGTTTCCTTTATGGCCCATATATGTGTGATATATCATTTTTTTTCTTCTTTGAATAGGCTTTAAAACTGTGCAGCTTTTTTTTTGTGAAAATGAATTTTGATAATATTTAAAAAAAAAGAATTTAACAAAACAAAATTTTTTTTTTTTAAAGTGTACAAACAGCAATAAGACAAAAAACAAGTATTAAAAACAAAAACATTTTTTCAGACATTTTATTAATCTACATATATTTCTGAAATGAAATATTCAGTTATCAATCAATTTCTTCAAAAAAAAAATGTTTGGTGACTTTTTTTCAAATATGCATATTTTCCTTTAATTATTCACATAAAAAAATTTAATTTAAAAACGCAAAAAATGTAGAAAAAAAAGTTTTTTTTATTAAAAAAGACATAATGCACAGTGTGTTTTTTGTGAGGGGTTTGGCCTTATGCGCGCCTGTGTCGTGAGGCTACCTTGTGTTTTTTCTTGAAAAAGTTGAAAAAAAATGTTTTTTGGTCAGTTTTGAATGTTTTTATATTTTTTTTTTGATTTAGCGAGTGTTAGTTTCATTTTTGTCACTAGATTTAAGTTCCTTTTCCACTAAATAATGAGAATCTGAGTCCATTTTAATGTAGTCAAAGTGACTGACAAAACGTAAACAAATCAAAATGGCGTTCGGTGCCGGTCAACTGATAGTGTTATTTTATTTGCGAGAAATTGTAGTTAAATAAAAAATAAATAAATATTTTTTATTAGAAAGTATATAGCATGCATTTTTTTAATAAAAATATTACATTTGTAATAAAAAAATATTTAAAAAAATAATATTTTTCATGGTTTGACTTTATGGATCACCAGAGTCACATTTTATTGTATGCCGTTTGTTGGGAGCATTGATTTTTTTTGGTATCTCATTCTGAAAGTCCCAGCCACTAAAGAAACCACCAAGAAATATATTAAACTAACAGCCGACAAACAGTTTAACAGAAACAGTTTCTCATATGACAGATTTAGACGGTCTTTCATTCCGTTATTGTTTTTCATTATTTCTAATTATCCAACGTGAAACATGAAACAATGTGGCTACATCTACTTATTCAATTAAAAACAATAGGCTAAGGCACAGTGAGGCTTCAACCTTCTTAAATAAATAAAATGCATAAGCTGAAAGAAGACATGGTATAGTTGTCTGAAAAATGTGATCAGATGAATGGGCGAATTTGGGACATTTTTTTTTAACATAAACAATCATAGTGCCATGTTAATTAATGACTTTATCTATCTTTTGGTAAAAGGGACCATTATTGCGACTTTACTTTCAACTATCTAATTTTAAAGACCGGGAAAACTAAATTTGGCATAAATTGAGAATAGAGAAAAATATCAGAATCAGTAATCTTACCATTCTGCAACATCATTATGTTAGCGCTGTTGCCTATGTTGCCACCCATAAGGCCTTGAACCATGCCCCCATTGCCCCCAGAGTGGCCCATCCCTCCGCCATCGCCACCCATGTCTGTGCCTCCTAGTCCACCTTCTCCACCAAACTCATAGCCATCTAGCGGGATTCGTTTTCTTTTCTTGCTTGCAATGTTGTCCTTATCTACAGCATTAGAATTAAACAAATAATATCACAAGAAGAAAACAAGTACATGTAATAAGTGTCACACACAGTTTATTTAAAAAAAAAAAATAATTAAAAATAACCATTTTTTTATCATTTAATAAATATTTATAAATATATTATTGCATGTGTGTGTGTGAGAGCAAAAAATTTTAGAGAATGAAGTGTCAGTGACTAAAAAGACAAACCCCTGTTTTGTGGGAAGTAAGTGAATGCTTTGGGTTCACTAACTTCTTGATCTGATTTTCTCTGCAACATGATGAGAACATTGACAGGCTTGTCTATATTTGTGTTCCAGTACGCGGGTGTCTTGAAAACAATAGCATACTGAAATTTAAAAAAAAAAAATGATTTCACGATTGCAATTAAGGACAATTAGCTTTTTTTTTTTTTAAAATGGAGAAAAACAAACTGGCCTATGTTTTAAAAGCAATTAATAAAAAAAAAATGTTGAGCTATTGATTTTTGGTTGTAGCGTGAGAAGAATAAAGATTTTGTCTTTAGAGGTTACGTTTTAAAAAAGAGCTCACTGACAAATGGTGCTAAGAAGTTGAAAAGCACTTAAGTCTGTGTTTAGCATTGTAAAGTATCAAACTTTATCCAGGAAGGGTACAAAAAATAGATAAATAAGTAAATCACAGACACTAGAAAAAGTCAATTGAAAGCACAGAATTTTTTAAACAAAGAAAAAAAAAATGTCTATTCATACTATGCAATGGATAAGATAGAAAAAGTTTTTAAAAAAACATGCTTTTTCACAAAAATAATAAGTAAAAAAAATTTTTTTTCATCATTTGGAGACTAAAACATGGGTGCCATCCTTTATAAAGCTCTTTTACATTTATTATTAATTACCCTCAGCAGCACCCACACTTCATTCTCAGAGTGATTAATATTTTACTTTTTAGTGCATTTTATACTATTTTCAAAAAAGCTTGTTTTTTTTTAGATCTTTTTTTATTTATAAATTTTAGTGACACTAAAGGCACGTAGTGAGAAAAATTGAAACTATATCTTCATATGGATTTTTAGTAAATTTGATTAGAGCACAATGGAACGAAATTTGATGTGCCCAATTATTGAATATTTGTCATAGGAAGCAAGTAAGTTTGCAAAATTTTCGAAGAAATCAAGTGGTGGGAAGTGGGTTAAAAATTGATTGCAAAATTCCATCCAAAAGTACATACATCCCATCGGTCAGAACATACTAAGAAAAAGCATGTAAAAAAAACGAATTTCATTTTACTATATGAAAATGACAACATGAACAAAAAAAATTATCTATTATTTTAGCTAACCTGTCTATGAACATCTAGAGGACCAAAGTTCCCATAAGCTTCCCATTTCACTGATCCATCTCCATTCTGCTCAACAAATCTCACCTGGATGTCATCTTCAACAAATAAACAAATAACATTTGTGAACTTTCCAATTAAAGATAAATAAGTGATTTATACCAGTAGTCGCCAATTGGTGGTCCGTTGACCATCAGTGGCCTGTGAGAAAGTTTCGCTGGTCAGCAACAGAAATACACAAAAGCATTAAGTGCTTGAGCCAAAAAAGTTATTGAACTTATGTGCTTTTTGGTGATTTTTATTTTTAATTTACAGATAAACAATAATAGACATATATATATATATATAAGTGGTAGTAGGAAATTAATTTTTTAAGTAGAGGTAATCTTGAATAAAACATGAATTATTTGATCCACATAAGTGAAACTTATGAATTTAGTGATCAGAAAGGTCAAAAAGGTTAGGTTGCATACCACTGCTTTAGCCAATATTGGCAGTAAAAAATGTATTTGTTTTACATTTGACATGTAAAAAAAATGTAAAAAGAACTTAGAAGCTGACTGAGACTCACCTTTCTGAACTTTTTCACAAAGTAAAAAGACTTCCTCATTTCCTGAACAACAACCACCATACTTATCCATCCTGCAGATTTTCAAAGCAGAAGCACCAGGAGATTCTGAAAACAACAAATTATTAAATTTCACTCAAGTTAAGTGGGGATATGTTAGTATCTGACAAGTTAAATATCTATTTATATCAATACTCAGGGCCTTCACCAACAATTTGATTTGAACTTATGAAATAAAAAATTAATTCACTAGGTTTTTTTTGTGTGGAATGCATCGCCGTTTTTTCTTATGTATCATGATGGTCTTACAGAGCACATTTTCACGCAAGAGGCGATTTACCAAAAAGGTGTCTACCAAACTGTAGGTGGCATGTACATCCAATTTTTAATTACTTCTTATCACTAAATGTTCAGTTACAAAAATAAAAACTTTAACGGAAACTCAATTGCTGAAAAAATGTTAACTGAGATGATTGTGAAATTAAAACCAAAATTCACTTACTGCTGTCATAAATAGCTTGAGAAACCACAGGAGTAAGCATTTTACTAAATGTTCCATCAGGGTTTCTAAGAAAAACCTGAAAACACAGTTTAACGACATTGAGCTGCATATTCTTGGATTGTTCTTCAGCCTGTTGCTTTGCTGTTCGTTCATCATCATCTAAAAAATTTAATTTAAGATAACATAAGGTCCCAGTAATGTCGTCATCCTTTATTGAGCCAGGTAGAACTTATGGTGGCAGTTTTGCACCGCACTTTCAAAACTCCTATGACAACAGAGGCACTCAGAGGTCATAGGTCACTGGAAGCGCTAGCATTCAATCCATTACATGCCACCCGGCTCACAATTTCAGTGTTATTTTATTATAATTTTTTTTTCTTCTTCAGGGATAAGATGTCTTTTTTTAAACTGTTGATTACAACACCAAAAAATAATTATAATTAAATCTAAGCACTTCAATTACCTGTAATCTGGGGTTCAAAGTTCATATTATTAGCCTTCAGCTTTTTGTTAAGCTTGATTGTATCTACATTTCTTTCTGTTAAAACATCTATCAGCTTTTTTCTTGTGACATGAAGAATGCACAGATTGGGAAAACTGAAATAGTGTTATTACACATATAAGTAGAGCCGCAGAAATAATGTTGAATTTTCTTTCCTCACACCCTTGAAATTAATAAATATTTAAGGTTAAATCTCATAACCTTTTTTTTTTCAGTTTTTATCTGTAACTGTCGTTAGTGGATCTGCATGTTATAATAATCAAGCTTAACCAAAATAAAAATAATAAATTGAAGTAGGGAAAACAAGAATGTTTTTATTGCATTTGTTACAAGCATCTTTTCACAAAAGCAGAAAAATACAGATAAAATAAATCTAAATGCAGAAAAAAAAAACTGCAGATTTGTTTAAAAAATTACATCAAATTGATCAATTTTCAACATCTGATTGAAAAACTAGTAGTCTTTTTTAAATATACTTGTTAATTTCTACGCTAAGATTTTTATTGCCCAATTACTTAATTCAATGAAACACACGAGTGTCAGACTACTGCAGAACTGAATAAGTAAATAAGTCAAAGAAATCGGGACAATTTTTATTTATTTATATTTTAGTAAATAATTATTCTATTACTATGATCTTTAAAAAAAAACATTTTTTTTTGGTTGAATTTTAATTTATAACTTTTTCTTCCAGAATGTCAAAATTTATTGTTAATTAATTTTTGTAGACCCGTTTATTCCTTTTGATTCTTAATATTTGCAGATTTGCTCTATTATAAAATAATTAACTTGTAATCAAGTAAGCACAGAACTGTTTACACTTCCTTACTTGATATATTCAGGGTTAGCCTTGAGTTCAACAGTACAAAGTCCATCTTTACAATTAGTGCCTACAAGTTTGTGAGCATGAGGCCTTGGGGTTTTCTCATCTGTAACTAAACTGACCACAACTCTCGCTGCACCAGTGTAGTTCTCAATCTAAATAATGCGAAAAAATATGTTGTTCATTATTGAAAAATTAAAATACTTCTTTAAATTTATTTTTCTGAGAAGCGTCTAAATAAATTCCAAAAAAACCAAAGATGGTAAATTATTAGGAGTGTTCTAAGACAAGTTTAAATCAAATGGTGAAGTAATGATTACATTCAGTGTGCTGATAATTATGGGTTCTATCATA
Organism: Bulinus truncatus; assembly: GCA_021962125.1. Classification (NCBI taxonomy): domain Eukaryota; kingdom Metazoa; phylum Mollusca; class Gastropoda; family Planorbidae; genus Bulinus; species Bulinus truncatus. The sequence continues at coordinate 2,707,613 of JAGDYQ010000044.1, read as the reverse complement.
GTGGTGTCAGTTGTTTATAGACTCTTTTGTGCCATCATAATCAATGAAGCTTTGACCATAGAGGGGTAGAAGGAAGATTTCAACAATAGATAATATCCCAATAGGGTCATTTTAGGATTTTATAATGATAAAGATAAATGTAAAATCTTTTTCTTATTATATTCTTATCAATATATTTCACAATACATGTACTTGTTGTTTTCATTACGTAGGAATAGATGTTAAATTAATTTTTTTCAAACCAAAATTTATAACCTTAGATAAGTTTGATAACTGTGTAAATATATTTAAAAGTTTAAGTGTATAACCTGTATAATATATAACCTGTGATATTCACTCAATTATACAAGTTAGATAACTATGTGTAATTATATTTAGAAGTTTTAGTGTAAAGTAGTTCTATTATCTGAAAGACAATTGTTCTAAATATTTCAGAGCAGAGAAAAATTTAAAAATAACAGTATGCCTATTCCTGTTACCATGCATTGAAAGTGAAATACAAGTGTGATTTGATTTTTAAATTATTGTACAGTAACTAAGTGAAGTGCTTATTTAGCGGTAATAGTGTATACACTAATAAATTCATCAGTTTTCAATGCATGCAACTGCAATACAACAGGATGCAGAAAAAGTTTTGCTTTTTAGGCCTATATACTGTTACAGTATATGCAATAAAATTTAAATCTCCTTCTAAAAGTTGAACAGCCAATACTTTTTCAAATAGCAGTTGCTTACTTTTATGGCAGGATAAGATTTTCGACTTCGTTCACTTTTTGTTCCTTGCAACCCACCATGGCTGGGCCCTTCACACTCATATCTAAACCGAAAACCTCTTTGCTGAGGCTGCTCAGTAATAAAAACAAAGGGTTCGGGCTGGGACACACCTGAAAAAAATGCAAATAAATTAGCATTTAGTATTAGCAATAAACTTAAAAACAAAACAATCTCATAATATAATCTTACATGCATAGCTAGTGCATAAAATAATAACATACCGTTGGTGTAATTTTTTGGCTGTAAGGATTTTATCAATCCGTTTGATGATGGAATCGGTGAAATAGAAAAAGGACTAGAAATCACATTCTTGGACTGTAAATCCACAGGTAAACTTTGTTCATTCAAGATGTCTGAATCATTGGAAGAACTTCCATAAGAACTCATTTTAAAACCTGAGTGAATAAAAATAAATAAAAATGCATTATTAAATACACTTATTATGACTTATAGTAATTACTAGCTATTAATTAACTTTAACATTACATCATTTTAGGTATTTTAAAAGTAGATTTTTCTTTTTTCAAATAATATTTGCTAGCAATAGTTGGATGAATACTTGTAAAATATTTTATTAATTAACAAATTATAAATTCAAATGAAATCCAAGACTAAATTATTGTAAAATACTATTTAGTCGTGATAGAATCATAGTTTAGTTAACTAAAGATTACATTGACTGATACATTTTTTAACTAAACAGTGACATTGTGTAAAACTTTGCTATGTAATATCAAACCCAGTATGAAATTATCGTCCTGTGTCGGCTGTTATATTGACATTCATGAAGTCAACAAGTCAGTTTCTGTCAAATGTTTTTTTGTGACTGTAAGACTGTATTTTGATTGTTTAGAGCGCCGTGTTGCGATGTTACATTTAAGCTAGCTGTAATGAAACGTCAAAAAATTTTAACCATATGTTACCTTATGGTAATCAGACAACCTTTTCCCATTTACAAATTAATATCAATTTCCTTGTATCACGTATGCAACCTTAATCGTTCCGTTTGCTTCTTAGCAAGGAAACTTATTCCGGAACCATATCGTAGGGAATTTCCCCACAAAGGTGTGGGAATATTTTCATTTGCTCTCACAAGTCATGTGACCTAATTTCTTGATTCTGGATGGCTGTTCTATTTTTAAACTTTCTTTTGACTTTCAAAATAGATTAGTTTGTTCGATGCATTTTCATAGCTTACGCGTTAACGTATTTTAAGAACAAATACTCATTTTTTTTTTCAAAATGAATTGATGGGTAACTTTGAAATTTTTTTTGGAAAATTTTATTAACCATACCTTCCTTTATTTTTTTCTTATTTTTTTTTTTCTTAATTAGATAGTTAGTCGACGTAAGGCTATTAATAAGTATTAAACTTAAATTCAGAAACATTGCAAACTGAGTGAATTAATAATTCAACATTATGAATTTATGATTGATTGCAGACATTTAAAAATTTTTTAAAAAATAGAAGAAAGCACAGAGGTCGGCTAACGGTGGTCGGCGGACCATTAGTGTGGTCTAAAGGGAGAAAGTGTTTGTCCGAAGTAGAATGTATAGGCCTACATTCCTACATTAGGCCTATTTGTTTTAAATTATAATGTAGTCATATATGTTTATTAACATATTAATACAAATATTTGTTTAAATACGAGCAGATATTCTTAGAACTATTAACACAAGCCAGCTAAGCTTAAACGATTACTGAATTTAAGTCCGTATTAATGGAGAGGGGGGCAGGGGGGGTCATTGCCAGGGGGCCCGCATCTGTAAGGGGGCCCGGCCGCCCCAACCATGTCAATGTTTTCACGACTTATTGTTTATTAAGGGGCCCGCAATGATGTCCTGGCCTGTGGCCCGTGCTGGCTCTCGGCGCCACTGACTGCAACACCTGCAGTAATTGTCCTACGTTACTGAGTACAGTTTCGACTTCCTACGTTTTCGGGTGCCCTATGCAAAGCTACATTTAGGTTAGGGGTCTTAGACAAGACATTTTGGAAACCACAGACAAAGATCATTTGGGGCCCTAGTGAAAATCACTGCCAAGGGCACCAATAGTAAGTCTTGGTCCGTTAATAGGCACAATCTTTGTCAAGAGGGGCGCTTCTGACCCTCCCCCCCTAAAAAAAAACCCTGTAAAGTCATGCTATAAATTAAAGGTAAGAAAAATAAAGTTCCAGTTGGGGGAGGGGGGAAGAGAGAGCTAAGTAGCCGCCTATTTATAAAAATATGTTCCGCTTGTTTTTTTTTAGCTAAGGCATACTAGATTATCACGGTATATTCTGTATAGGGAACTGTGTGACTGGCACCAGGCCCGTAGCCAGGTCAAAGTAAGCAGGGAGACACCAATACTCAGCAAGGGGGCACCTTTACTTTTTCTTTATTTTTTCCTCTTTTTCTTCTTTTTTTAAGCGGGGGTGGGGGGCACCACACATACGGGGCTGGCTGGCCCAAAGCCCAGCTGCGGTTGCTCCCCCCTCCCCCCCACTACTAAAGTCAGGTTCCATACCGTAAATCATTTAATACTGTTTGGACTTGGGGCACTTCGCTTACTGCGCTCAAGGATTATAAGGCATTCAAGATACATAATATGCACATTTTACCATGGATTTCGAAAAAAATACGCCTGCCTCATGCCGCCAAAGTGTAGAAACATCACTGAATGTGATTCTTTCCAGTTCATGTAGTCTACTCTCTAATATCTTTAACTATCTTTGTGGTTGAAAAATATAGAAGATGTGCAGTTGTCAGATTGCTGAACCGAAAGTTAAATGTGTGAATAAAGGTGTCTGCAATTATCGCATCATGCAATGAACCCCTGTTGCATGTCGGGCAATGAAGAGATTCAGACTCACCCCCACCCCACACACACACACTCAAACCCCCTAAAGCTGTTTGTTTGTTTTTTATTGGAAGAAGGAACAGATAAATCATGTTTTTTTTTAAATTTATTTCTTGACAACGCGATGTCTGTTAGATGATGCACTGCAAACATGGGCGTCGCTAGGAATTTTTCCAGGGGGGGGGGGCAAATAACAACTTTCTGACATTTTCATAAACAGCTTTCTTTCGGTGCTCCTTCTTAGTTCGGCGCCCCTTCCTGAGTGACTGCAATCAGGCACGCCGAGAGGGGGGGCAGGGGGGTCATTGCCAGGGGGCCCGCATCTGTAAGGGGGCCCGGCCGCCCCAACCATGTCAATTTTTTCACGACTTATTGTTTATTAAGGGGCCCGCAATGATGTCCTGGCCTGTGGCCCATGCAGTAATTGTCCTACGTTACTGAGTACAGTTTCGACTTCCTACGTTTTCGGGTGCCCTATGCAAAGCTACATTTAGGTTAGGGGTCTTAGACAAGACATGTTGGAAACCACAGACAAAGACCAATTGGGGGCCCTGGAGAAAATCACTGCCAAGGGCACCAATAGTAAGTCTTGGTCCGTTAATAGGCACAATCTTTGTCAAGAGGGGCGCTTCTGACCCCCCCCCCTCAAAAAAAACCCTGTAAAGTCATGTTATAAATTAAAGGTAAGAAAAATAAAGTCCCAGTTGGGGGAGGGGGGAAGAGAGAGAGCTAAGTAGTCGCCTATTTATAAAAATATGTTCCGCTTGTTTTTTTTTAGCTAAGGCATACTAGATTATCACGGTATATTCTGTATAGGGAACTGTGTGACTGGCACCAGGCCCGTAGCCAGGTCAAAGTAAGCAGGGGGGCACCAATACCCAGCAAGTGGGTACTTTCTCATTTTACTTACTTTTTCTTTATTTTTTCCTCTTTTTCAGCGGGGGGCACTCCACACCTAGCGGGGGGGGGGCACGGCCCTTCCTAGTGCCCCCGACCCTTGGCTATGGGGCTGCGGCTTGGGCAGGGAAAGGGGTGGGGTTGGAGTTCTAAGGCTGACTAACGGTAACAACTGTAGGTGACTTTTTTTTGTGTTGTACTAGTTTTCTATGTTTTATATTAAGCCTATGTGTTTAAAAAAGACGCATAAAGTTTGCAGGCGACTTTTTAAAATAAATATTTAATAAAAAGATAATAATTAAATTCTCACCCACCGCACTTGTCACAATTTGAATGTGTTGTTAGATACTCTTTAAGAATCCAGATAAAAATACAATACAAAAAACATGCAATTAAGCCTGTTCCATTCTGGACACAGGACGTGTTAGCGCATTTTCAGTACGTTTGTTATCTTTCAGTAAATATTTGTAAATTTTGGAAATGTTTATAAATTCAATTGTGTAATGCATATATCTGAAAAAAGATATTAAAAGGACAAGTAAGTCATGTTGAATAACTGTTACAAAAATAAATAATGATTACGCCCCTTTGATTAGCTTTTATTATTTATATTTAAAATATACGCAAAACGGTACATAACAAACTCTTATATTTTGGCCCTGAGAGGTCAAATCGCGAAATGGACTTTTGATGTACACTTGGCAGGCCAAGACCTACACAATGATATATACATCATGGGTCTAGGACTTATGGTTGCTGAGATATAGGGCGGTCCATTATTAATATAGCTTATATAGTAAAAAACGGTACTTTATAAGACCCCTTTTACGGCCCTGAGAGGTCAGATCGCGAAATGGAATAAAAGTCATTTCTTGGCAGGCTAAGACCTACAAAATGATATATACATCATGGGTCTAGGACTTATGGTTGCTGAGATATAGGGCGTTCCATTATTAATATAGCTTATATAGTAAAAAACGGTACTTTATAAGGCCCCTTTTACGGCCCTGAGAGGTCAGATCGCGAAATGGAAAAAAGCTATTTCTTGGCAGGCCAAGACCTACAAAATGATATATACATCATGGGTCTAGGACTTATGGTTGTTGAGATCTAGGGTGATGACAGACAGACAGACAAAACGGGGACAATAGAGCATTTTTTTTCGAAAATGCTCTAAAAAAATTTTTTGGCGAGGACCCTCCTATCCCTCAATGTCCTCGAAATGACGCCCCCACCCCACTATATCTTTGACCACACTCACCCACAAATCGTTACAAGCCATATTATTGCAGATCACTGTACTCAACGGTCGTTACAAGCCATATTATTGCAGATCACTTTACTCAACGGTCGTTACAAGCCATATTATTGCAGATCACTGTACTCAACGGTCGTTACAAGCCATATTATTGCAGATCACTGTACTCAACGGTCGTTACAAGCCATATTATTGCAGATCACTGCACTCAACGGTCGTTACAATCCATATTATTGCAGATCACTGCACTCAACGGTCGTTACAATCCATATTATTGCAGATCACTGTACTCAACGGTCGTTACAAGCCATATTATTGCAGATCAATGTACTCAACGGTCGTTACAAGCCATATTATTGCAGATCACTGTACTCAACGGGACCCCCTGTCTTTTGTCAGGCTGCACCCACCCCTGATCACATTGACAATAAAGTAAAGCTTTAAAACGGAACAACAGCGTAATAATAAAGGCCAGTGCCGGACCTAGGAATTTTGGGGCCCGGCCTCTTTGAGGGCCCCTGCACTTTGACATTCGACACAATGACATGAGATAATGTACTTAATATTCAATATTTAAAAAAAATTGGGGGCCCCCTCAAGCTAGGGCACTTCCGATTTGGACCCCGCCTTCCCCCACCCTAGGTAGCCTCTGAAAAAGCATTCACTTTTAAAGAAATAACAGTATTAGGTCTACAACTATAAATTTCGCACACTATATTGCTTTAACAGGACATCATGTCTACAAGACACGCTTGAAGTGTAGAATTCATCTGTTACAGTAACCTCGGCATATGAAGGGATTGTGTGGTTAGCACAACACCCAGCCGCCTTTACTCCCCCAACTTAAGGTCAGGTAACCCATTTAAAGCTGGGGGTGGACTTGTGGGACTTACACTAGGACCTGACAGTCAAGTGCTCTACACCAGGGCTTCTTAAACTATGGGTCGCGACCCCATTTGGGATCGTGTAGGAAAATTCTGGGGTCGCGAGATATAAAATACAATTTAACCTAATAAATAAATCATCAAAAAATATTAACTTATTTTTTATATTTGTATGGGGTCGTCAAGAAACTCGCAATCATAAATGGGGTCGTGAATTACAAAAGTTTAAGAAGCCCTGCTCTACACCATTAAAAGGTACAGCAATTATTTTAAGGTTCACCCAGAGCTTATTAATGCTAATTACGTCACTGAACGGGATTCACCGAGTGTTTCTCCCAACAAATAAATGAGTGCATCTATCTGTAAAGCAAACTGAACAGATTTGTCACATGAAAATTTATTTAATTAGAATGATTATATCAACAATCATATGAAATAAAAGTGGTAAAAGATTTCAAACAGTTGTATGATTGTGATAAATGATAATAATTTCATAATAAATATATAAAAAAAATTATGTATTTTGTTCTTTGTTACAACAACACTGTACTAAAATATAAGAAATTCATTTTTACTTTTGATAAAATTATCAGACAGCTAGCACATTAAACATTTAAAACAATGAGTCAAAGACAGCAAAAAAAAAAGTATCTTTACTTTGTCTTTTGCAACTGAGCTATATAAAATAAACAATCATTAACTAGTATTGGGCTGTACATATAAAACATATTTAAACATATGTGTATATATAATAATATGTTAATTTTAAGCATAAGAAATATTTACCTATCACACGGAAATAACAGGTTCCTGAAGTGCGAATACACCAGGAAAGAATCAGATAGAAATGTACATTAGTAAGCCACATGCTTTTGATCATTTTACTCAGAGAAAGGAAAATATACCTCTCTCTCTAATACATTTATTCTCTCTAAAAGTGTAAGTTTAATGACTACAACAACTACAACAACAACAACAACAAAAAAGATATGGTTCTTTTCTTTTTTGTGCAGGTTTTATGAGCCAATCAACACTCAGAGCTAAAATTCTAAAACAAAAAATCAATATGTTAATTAAAATTATCCTTGCTGGAAATATCTTAATGATGCACACACAAAAATAATACTTTCGCTGTAAATAAATCTAAATGTTTTACACTTAGCATAAAAAAATTGACAAGTTTTAACATCTAGTACAGGTAAATATAAAGAATAAAAAAAAATAACTGTCATTTTCTTTTAAATTTTTTACAAACTTACTGTATTTGCCTCTCCTTAGTTTTTAATATTTAATATAGTTTTTTTAAATATCTGTTTACATGCTTGTTACAGCATGGAAAATATTATAATAAAACATAATACATGCTGACTGTTTGCTATGTAAAAATGGCAGTATGAATATGAAAATCCATATTTTAGACTAAGTCAAAACTATAAAAAAAATAATATTTAACAATCACTGAACACAAGATTTTCAAAATGTAAAACACACTATGCAAAACTATAAAAAAGCTATCCTCCATTAATTTTCTAGCAATAATTAGGGACAAAAGTGCAGATGAAAAATCATGGGGAATTTTATCCGAGCTATGAGATAAACTTTTCTATATTATTCATATAAAAAAAAGAAAATGGAAAGGTGGCAAAAAAAAAAAAAAAAGCAACTCAGACTTGTCACTGCATTTATAAATATAATACTAGCAAGTTAAAAGCTACAGCAGTATGTTGACAGATATAAAAAAAATCAACTCTAATTGTATTTTATTTTCTGAGAAATTAAACATCAACAAGAAATTGTTTGAGAATAATACTTTAGCAAACAGTGAGCTAATAGCAAAAGTGAATTTCTCAGAATACATACTTTAAAAAAACAAACAAAAAAAAAACAGCTATTGCTAAATTTTAGCATACTGTCTTCTTCAGTAAATCATAAATAATAAATGCCATAATAAATATAATAGAAAAACTGAAACTTTTGAAAAACACAATAAAAATTAAAAATCTAACAAAAAAAATGTATTGACAGCTATTGAACCACTACAACTTTTCACTTTATGGACAGCAATCACAGTATGAAAATTAAGTCTTATAGATGGTGTTTTCCTGTATGTATGCATTCCTGAGATACTGATCGCAGCTGCTAGCTCAAAAACTGAACACAGTGGGCTCAGTAGGACAATGTACAGTGTATTACTAAGTTTAAAATGTCACTAATATTTTTGGAACGCTGAAGCTTTTCTTCATCTATTAATAAATTCAAAGAACTTTCCTCTGTTGAAACGCTTCCTCATTGCTATAGCCAACTCCAGATGGGGATACTATAGTGTTAACATCTGGATCAGCTGGAGAAAATAAAATATTCTGAATAAATGTAGTTCTTTTCATCGGATCTCTAAAAGTCAATGGTGAATCAACTCTCTCATCTCTGGAAGTCAAAGGTGATTCAGCTCTCTCATCTCTAGAGTGTATCTGTAAATCACCACCTGCAAATCCATGATTTAACTGTGGATCATTTCTTGCATCTCTGTAATTCATCTGAGAACCATTACCTGCTTCAGTGGTAGCCACTTGAAGGTCGCTATTTTCTTGAGTGTCATTCACCAGTAAATCATTTTCTGCAGTTGTCAAGCTCAAATGTAAGCCACCTCTTGCGTCTGTATTTTTCTGTTGCAGAACTTGTGTTTGTCTTCCTCCATTAATTTCATCTAGAAGAGGCTGTTGCTCATCACTTCTCTGTACCACTACCTGCTTCAACTCTGTTGGTTCTTCAGTACTATCATTCAATGAATCTGCTTTTTCTTGGCTCAGTTGACGTAGTAAAACCAAGTTTTTATCATTTGATGAAGCTGTGTGAAAAAAACAAATTAAGTTATAACTAGTATAGGCCTATGCGATGAGCTTTTTCTGAGAATGATAATTCAATACTTGACTAAAACACGTTTACATTACCTTTGATGATCTCTTCTTTATCCAATTGTATTTTCTTAGATTCATGCCATTTTAAAATTTTCAGTTTTAGTGTTAAACCTGCTGTAGTTAAAAATAAAATAATCACGATGATCCATGCCACAATTTCTGAGGTTGATACAGGCAGATTTTCTGGAGATGCTACTGATGTAATCTGATGTCCTGTTTCAAACAAAACAAAAATATATTAAACCTAATGAGATAATTTTCAAGTTACAGAAAATGCCATGAATAATAATTAAAAAAAAACTTAGATGTAAAAAAAACTATTACTAAATGCATGACTTATAATATAAAACCCTAGATTTAACCTAAGATAACACCACCAATTATTACGTTAATGTTATTCGGAACTAATATTTTGGTTAAAGAATTAAATATTTATGAGCCCTTACAATTTTATGCCATTTTTTTCTATATCATTTTATCCATTTTTTTCAGTATCTTTTTAAAAAATTGTGAAATGAGCATATTTTTTCTGAAAATTCAAAGAATCATTTATGAATTTATTGATAAACGGTTATAATGGAGGATTTAGTTCATACTGTATAGTGAAAAATACATGTACATGTACTACAATTTCTACAATTATAATCATTAAAAAATTTTTTAACCACAATTGACAAATGTATGAGTAATTTGCAGACTATTGAAAAAAAATAAAAATTTGTAATCTTTTCTTTTTAATATGGAAGACATATTTGTTTATTAAGATACCAACACAGTCTTCATAGAAATAAAACAATGTACTATGATTTTTTTTTACAAAAAAAAAATGAGTACATTAGGCATACAAATCACAAATGTCCAATAGATGTCATGAAGTTAATCTGGCTTCAAAATATGTTAAGGGGGCTGGGTATTTCACTTGCAGCATCATCCCATAGAATGTTGTGGCTACAAAAACAGTTTATTAAAATTCTACTTGATTTCACACTGATGGTCTTTAAAGGTTATGTGAAGGAATCTTTACTTATTGTTTATTTAAAAAATTAACAAGAATGAGAATAGAAAATAAAGCTATTTAAATATTTAGAAAATTTCATTTTTTATAAATCTTAAAATATAAAAAAAGACTATTTTTTTATAGTCCTTGAAATATTACTGTTCAATCAGTTTACTTTAAAAGTTAAAATAGCAAAAACAATTCAAAAGAAAAATTGCTATTCATGAGATTATGTTTCCTAATGTTAATTTTATTATAGCATTAGTCAGTACCAGTGGGTTGCGGCAAAATTAAAATTTATAAATAAATGAGAATCATTTATGCATAATTACAATTCTATTTCCCAATAAACTACATTCTTAAAAGTAAAAAAAAATATCTATATTTGCAGTTAATGACAGATTTATTATCTTTCTTTAATTGTAGTTTTTTCCTTGCAGGTGGATTGCGAAAACAAAACAGATTTTACATTTGGTCACATAATGAAAACTGCTGTTAAGGAGGGCCCTGAAGCTTAGAAGTTTAAGAAAAAGTTTTTTTTTTATGGATACATAATAACTCATAATTTTTATACAAAATGTCATTTGTTAAGTTCAGTACTTACCATTACATTTGTCAGCAAAATTATTTTTGCCAAAGAGATAAAAGCAAGCTGTGGATAGCTCCTCAATACTTGACGAGTTATTTTTAACCAATTTCTCACAGCATTCTGAAAGTTTCCCTTCCATGTTTAGGCCTGGTGAAAACACAGCTTCACAAGATTCTGATTTCCTACTGCAGTACTGCTCTCCATATTTGCAACAGTGGCCATCATAACACTTGAGAGTGTAGACAGGGCAATACATTTGCTTCCAATTTTCAAAAGTCATCTGCTCTGTAAGTGTAACTGAAAATCAAAAAAGTAAAATAATGTCAATTACAAAGTGATAAAACATACATTTACTAATTTAGTAAGCCTATATATTTTTAGATTTATTCAAATACACTAACATATTTTAAACCTGATTAATTGCTATTCCCAACCTTTTTCTCGATGCTGACCAGTCAATGTTAATAGTTTCATTGCTGCTGGGGGAGGGGTGGGGGGTGGGTGTGGCTTGCGTTCATTGTATATATATTGTATCTAGATTGTTTTGATAATTTAATTGTATTTAAACATTCCTTTCAAAATAAAATACAGTTACACCAAAAAATGAATATAATGTGATTAACATTTTCTGCAACGAGACGGTTCCATATGGGGGGTAATAGTTGACAATGACACCCTTAGTATGTTGCTTATGTTCAGTTTATTCCATTGTTTTGTTTTGGTTGTTGTCACTGAGGAAAAACCTGGCTTTGCACAGATAGGATGTCGGAAAGGGCCATTGGGATTGAAGTGCTCCGTCTGTTGCATATGCTGACACAGAAGGACCATTGATATCCAGTGACTTGAACAGTTCTGATCGGGTGGTGTTAGTTGGCAAAGATAATGCCCATACCAAATCCCCATGCACATCCTCCTGATACAAAATATTGCACATACAATGTAGTATTACCTTGTTGTCGATATCTATAGATTTGTCAACCTGGAGTGCGTACAATTGTGTCTCAATGTCTTCAGCTATTTCATTAAAGCGCCTAGTTGTAGTGCTAGCTGACAAAGCCACATATGCTATCTTTTTAACAGCAGCCTCTCCTAGTTAACGGCAAATATCTTCATTGGAGGACAAGATCAATTCTACACTGAATCTACAACACCACTGCTGCTTGCAGCCACTCAGCTCCCGGTTGACCTCTTGTCCATGGCAAGTCGCACAATCCCAAGAGAAGTACACAACAGTAAATAAAATGGAAATAATTTTAAGTTTCTTGGGTGGCCCGGTGCCATTAGATACACTGACCAGTACCTGGGGTTGAGGACCACTGGCCTAAAAAATCTAGCAATAAAAAACATTTTATTATTTTCGATCTTAGGATTTTAATGGTATTTCTGAACAGTGCACCTAGGCTATGAAACAAATGATGATAACAAAAACAGCAGAACCTCGACTCACAAATTTAATCTATTTAGATTTCAGTGCTTAGAAATTGAACTACAGTGAATCACTGAAATAGGTGTATAAACATGTGTAATGACATGGTCATGGAAGGCCACTGCACATTGGTAGCTTTGGTTCTCAAAATATTGGTTATGATCCAATAATGCAAAAAAAAATATAAATTTAGCTTTCACTAGCTACTAACTCAATTTTTTTTTTTAAATTGAGCAGTGTTATTGTGATCTTAGTGTAGACCAGAGGAGGGCCAATGCTAGGTTAGTAATAATGTAAAAAAATGTTCATATCGTAGCCTTCATAGGCTTTAGGCTTAAATATAGAAACAATTGTGACAATACAATGGTTGCATTAATAGGTTTATTTTATTTAATTGGTACTAACTATAAATACTATAATACTTTAAATAATACAGTTAATGAGTTATGTGTAAATCTACATCAGCAGACTAAATTGGCTAAATCTAAATCTTGACCTGGCCACTCTATTCGGAAATTAAAATACATACAACCATTATTCGGTCATTATTCTAGTTTGTTTAATATTATGATTTTATTTGCTTTGAAATGACAACTTACCGCTCCATAAAAAAATACACAACTTGAACAAGGCACTTGACGAAGTCAACATAGACATTGTGAATCACCAAATAACAGTAGACTTGATGGCTTGAACAGATGGTAGTGCCTGTGAAAACACTATCATTAGAATTCCGCAGTACGGACTAATCCTTATGTTGGTCATAACTACTGTAGTATTTATGTAAAATTAAACATGATGCAACTATCTATGACGTTTCGGTAATATCCGAAAGCTCCTGGATTCTGGGTCACATTCGAGGCTTAAGCCAATGGGGCCAGATAAAAAAAAAAGGTGTTTCTGATTCGGAGGTGTCGAAGCATGAATAAATTGCGAAAACTCAATTATAAAGAAGCACAGTACCGAACTAGTGTGTTGGGCCAGTGTTAGCCACTGAGCTAGATAAATGGGGCAATGTATGTGTGTGTACATATTTATATATCATACAGAGCCGTTCTTATGGATGTCGGATAGGCAAAGCATGCACTTCCTATGACCCCCAGCTTTTATTATAGTTTTAATTACGGTAATACTAAAAGATCCCGCTATATGCTATCGGACCTTTTATTTTCTTTGAGGAAAAGAAAGTTTAATATGTAATTATCAAATAGTAAAACTGCCATTAAAGGCTGCAGTATTGCAGTTCAAGTCTACAACCGATGTTGTGGGTAAATTTTGCATTATGTTAGGCTTACATTGCTAACAGACCCGCTGAAAGGAAGGACAATCTGAGCAACTTTCAGGGGGGTCACTGAATAAACTGAAGGATAATCTTGGGCTCAGTGGGGCCCCAATATTTGACATTGGCGCAATGACAACCTTTAAGCTTATGAAGCGCCCTTTTAACACCCCCAACGTTGTCGAGCAGTGGCACCGGGGGCCGGGCTCATTAACGTGCCGTAAAAGTACAAAAGTAAGGCTTCCTTAGCGTCATATTTAATATAGGAATCAACAATTGAATGTGCCGGCACCCCACACAGTTACGCCACTGTATCTGAGGCTTCTTTAGATCTGGCGACGCCAGGTATGACATACATTACATGCGGTTTGAGCTTCGAACTATTAATAGAGTCACCGCTTCCCCACGTACGTCACCTTATCACCGCGGTTCTAAATCGGGGATACGCGAAACCCAATGGGTACCGAAAGGGTTATTCAGGGATAAGCAGCGATATACAATTTTCTTCTAAAACAACAAAGAGCTTTAAGAAGATTGTCATTTTGCTGCGTGGCTCATCGCTAAACCACGTGTCTAAAAATCGCATTAAAAAAGGTAAGTACATTCCCTTATGAAGATGAGTACATAAAATGCGAACTTACGTGTGAGGGGTGCCCGAGAACATATTTTCGCGCTCTTTGGGGTACAGTCGCGAAAAAAGGTTTAGAACCGTTCCTTTAGCAGATGTATCATCACAACGGCTCTAGATTTGCCATTGCATATTCATTTCATCACGGATTCTCATCTCGCCGGGTAGGCTGGGATCGGGGACGTGGTCAATCGGTCACTCGAGTCTAGCACAGTGATTACTGGTCTCCTCTTGTACACCACACGTCAGGACTAATCGTCAGGTGCGGAAGTACGTCATTTGAATTAAATAATTTTTTTTGGGCCCTTTAGAAAAAAGAGAGACAGGGTTGACGATTGGGCTATGTGGGGCCCCTAAATATTTGGGGGCCCTGTGAGTGCGCCCGGTGCACCCGTCCTTAAATCCGATCTGCTAATCGTTGATGTTTTGTTGTTACCCCCCCCCCCCCAACCCCACCCACAACAGTTGCGGACTTAGGGGATGGCGACTGAACAACCGCCCCAAGCACAAAGTCCGAATATGGGATAATGGAAGGGGGGGGATATTAGTGGGCCACATGGTTGTACCAAAACAAAACTCTCCAACACAACGCAATTTTTTTCTTCGCCTAAGTCTGATTGTGCCCATTACCGTCCCTATGTCATTTTGGGTCTCAAGGCAAAGACATCAAGGATGTTTGGGGATATATTAATATCATATGTTAATAAATGTTAATATCATATGTCATGTGAGGGAAATTATTTTCAAAAGGTTCTAAGCATTTACATATTTTCCTGATCTATTACATTGGTTTGTGTTACATATTTTCCTGATCTATTTCATTGGTTTGTGTTACATATTTTCCTGATCTATTTCATTGGTTTGTGTTTATAATGCCACCCACCCACATCGCGGAACAGTGAGCATACATTCTGTACACATATAATATATGTATATATATAATTAAATATATAGGGTGGTCTTTACTACACAGGTCCACCTAATAAGAAAGGCTATTACACGTTATATTATATATATATATGTATGTATATCAGTATATAATATATCGTTCATCACATTTTTAATGATCTAGGTGGTTGCTGTTTTTTTCAAATCCACCATGATGAGCAGGCTCACATCAGTGTTGATATGTGTGTGTGTGTGTGTGTCGATAAGGAAAAAGGGGGGGGGCTTTTTCGGTACAATAAACTGTTATAATTTGTTAATAGGGTGAGGAGGGGGGAGGAGGAAGCCGAGGCGGAGAACGGATATCAAAAAGCAATATGTATTATATTTACATATAAATTACATATGACTTGAAGAATGTTTTTCCTATAGGACTGTCAACACCATTTTTTTTTTTTACAAATATTTGTTTTAAATGTTTCGTTAGTAGTAGTAATAATAGTAAACAAAAAAAAAATCAAAGAACTAACCTGCATAACATTCCTTTTTTAATCTTTCTTAACGTTATACTTCAAAATATTTCATCTATGTAAACAACAAACAAACACAATTTAAGACTAAAGTTTGACACCCTGCATCTAAGGAGGCATGGTTTCATAATTTATATAATAGGAAATATAAATATATATGTAAACATTTCATAAATCTCTAATCAATATTGAGATCTTCCTAAATTTGAGCAGCTGTTCGTAAATAAAATAGACGTACTGGGAATGATTTATAATTGCAGATATTTCAGGGGGAAAAAAAGCCATTCTCAAACATAATTAAAAAAGTTTTCATCATTAAAACACATTAATGTATTTATCCCTTGAATGAATCAGGTCTAACTATTTTCAGGCTTCTTTATTTTTGTGTGTGTAACTTCATTTCCTATCTATGACTTAATCTGTAAACTCAAATATCACGTCTAGCAATAACATATAAACATTTAAATAACAATTTTGAAGCTTATAAAGCTTACGATAATTATTCTTAATTTGTAGTTTTCCTCATACTCCGAGAAAAAAAATGGGTCTAGTGACAAAAATGACAGAAAGCCGAAGTGCAACATTAATTACACAAGTATATGCCGATATTATAATTCATTGTAACGAATGTAGATTATACAATTATCCATTAAGATAATTGTTTCATATAAAAAATGTATCATTAAGTAATAAACATGTATTAGAATATCAATTGATTGATAACAAGATAACTCATTGATTAACAAGATGAACATGCGTGCTTTCTTGAATGAGTAAATCCCCAGGGCTGTTCTTATAGATAGGAAAACTAAGCCCGAGTCCCCAATGCACCTGCCGGCATTAATTTCTGTCAAAAATCAGGAGCCAAGATGGCCCCGGTAGGAACTTTTGCTCAGTGTTTCCAAAAGACCCAAGAACGGCTCCGGGTGTAACACTAATTGACATAGACTCATGGAGTATACGCCTACAGTTAGACACAGTCAATTTTGTCTGTGGTTTATAAAAAATATTTTGATGAATTGAAAATGCAATTCTCCAATAATTAATTGTGTGATTTTAAAAAAAAAGTATAAATCGGCAGCGATTGGCTTGTTGACCTAAAAGCCCCTTAGACCTATGAGAAATGTACCCCCCTCTCTCCTCCTGTTTTACTTGAGAACTAATCATTAAAAGTCCATTTATTTGATATCATGCAGTCAGGGGCCTGTGAGATTAGTTCGTGGGGCCAATTCATTGTATATTCGATTATGCCACCCCATTCAATCATCCAGAATATTTCTTTATTAATAATTCTAAACTTCTTGCTTTAAGGGGGGCAAAAAAAACAACTTAAGTACTATATTGTGAGTATTAAAAAAGGGAATGTCCTTGAATCTGGGGCAAAAAAAAAAGGACAGAGAGAGAGAAATAGAAAAAAAAAAGCTAAAGATGTCATGGGTTGCCATGGTTTCAACAAATGATATGACAATGACACTGAACTATAAAAGTAATGACATATCTTTTTGTGTAATCATCATTCAAAGTATCTAAAACGAAAACATTATAAAAAAAAATACAAGCATATTTAAGTTTAAGAAAAAATAATTTAGTTAAATCGAAAATAAAAGCTGCATTACGCTGCCAAGTAAATACAAAATTGAAAATATAAACAAGTCATAACATATTAAATGAGAAGCGAAATGGACAAGTACATGGATTTTTTTTTTTTTTTTTACAATTTTTGAGTCCCTAATGAATATAGATACATAGAATAGGACAACATGACATTTTTAATCAAAGCCGTGCTTAGGTCTTCGGATCCCTTAGGCATAGACTTTGATAAATTTAGAGGCTCCTGGTAAAAGTACATGTCAGGGCGCTAATATCACACGATTTAACAGAAAACTGGCAGAATAAACCCAGGGCGACAATATCTAGCTTGCCTAACCATAGTTCTGGGTTTTAAAAAAATCTATTTTTTTTCCTATGTACATATCCACATACATTACAATTTAAATAATCTACATTAAACCTATTACAACATTAAGAATGTGAGAGCCAAACAACAATACATTTACCAACACTTCACTATCAAATAATTCGTCACACTAAGACTGACACAATTTAAATAATCTACATTAAACCTATTACAACATTAAGAACGTGAGAGCCAAACAACAATATATGTACCAACACTTCACTATCAAATGATTCGTCACACTAAGACTGACAAAAAAAAATTAGGCCTAAATCAAGGATGGCAAAAAGATTTTTTATTAAATTTAAAGCAAAACTGAACTGGAAATTTGCGCGAGGTTTTGCCTTAAGTTATATTTATAATGTAATTTATTAAATGTTGAAATTTTTTTTTTATTCTGGCATACCAAGTTTGGCACGCGTGCCGTGTTATTATTACCATTCCTAATTGACATCACTAGCCTAGAATTTTATTCCTTGCTATAAAGACCTGTTCACGAAACAATTAACCAAGCGTTATGATCATCTATGCAGGCCCGTAGCCAGGTCGAAGTAATCAGGGGGCACCAATACCCAGCAAGGGGGTACTTTCTCATTTTAGTTACTTTTTCTTTATTTTTTCCTCTTTTCTTCTTTTTTAAGCGGGGTGGGGGGGGCACTCCACACCTAGCGTGGGGGGAGGCACGGCCCGCCAGTGTCCCCCCCCGGCTACGGGGCTGCATCTATGGTGATAATAATGACTCCGTGTAAAAAGTTGCAATAAATATTGGTTTGGATTATTTGCTCACAACTTAATAGATCCTACCCGTTTGTGCCAGTGGCGTAGCTAGTGGGGGGGGGGGAGGATGATGGGGCGGCACTTACTATGCCACCACTTAAAGGATGGCATTTTCGCCACCTAAGTACTTTTGACATGGGAATGGAGCTGAATTTTTTTTAGGGTGCCCCGGACGCCACAAACGGGGGCCGTTCTTGTTGGAAGGCAATCTAGGCAGCTACACAGTGCCGTATTTGCTGTCAAGTGGGGGGGGGTGGGGTCTCCTGTCGGGGCCTTTATTTCAAATGAATAAAACGACGTATCATTGATGCTCACGAGGGCCTCAGCTGTCAGAGAATATTAAATGACAAAATTTGAAAGCATACAGAGTTTTGTTGCCCAGCCCCCCCCCTTCCAAAAAAAAAACGTACTCTACGCCCATAGCCACAAACACTACGCTACTGAGTGTAGTCAACTTTTTACAGGAAGCGCCCCATTTCGTTAAAAATTAATTTAATGGCGAATCTTATACTATAAATAGAAAGTGTTTTGTTACGAGGGGGGAATAGCTTAAAGAGTATCATACATTAACAGCAATCGTGGGGCCTCCCGGGTAAACATGTTTAATGGAAGCCCCATACGATAGCCACCCACAAGAGTGAATTGAAAAAAAAAATTGGCCTATTTAGCATTGGGGACGACTTTATACTTTATTTTAAAACATGTACTGGCACATTAATATCATGCAATCTATATAAATAATAGCGGTGTGGGTTCTGCGTTAAATCGAAAGTAAAAAATTAATACAACAGTATTCCAGTATTAAATAGTCAAACGTAAAAAATAGTAATAAATATTATGAAAAAAATCGGATATGCCCAAAACAAAAAAAAATCTAGGCTACTGATCAAACCTAAGGGGATATAACTCTATGCAAAGGTTTTGAAGGATACAGATAGTAGATAATAATACATTTAAGTACATAAACCATGAAATAAATTATATTTTAATTTGTATAAAAACATTTTTTTGGGGGAATAATTCATTTGTCGGATTAAATTTTTTTACCAATGTTTTTGCAATACACTTTAAAAAATAGGATAAAAGACACATTTACAATCTTGCTCTTTATACATTTACTTCAATAGCTAGTGGATGCTAACACTTTTCCAAAAAAAAATGTTTATAGACATAAAAACTGTTATTAGTAAGATATGTATATATCAGGTGTGGCAAACCTTCCGCAGTCTAAGATCAGTTGAAATGTATCAACAAAATCAAAGGCGCAATATATTTATTATCCTTTTTTTTCCCCCACACACAAAGCCACTGTCATAATAAAAAGTCCATATAACTCAATCAACGCTTGTATAAACAGTCTTAGAAAATCAAGGGAAGTTTTATTTAGCTTATCTAAATGATGAGAACTTTGAATCGCGGACATCACCTGGCTGGGGTTCAGCTAGAAGCAGTTTGAGAGGATGGCTAGGGCCAGGGCTCCATTTACCGCCGGGATACCCCCCGGCACTGAGAACTGTCATCCCCGGCTCTGCTTTATCTAATTCATCCCCACCGGGGATGAAACCATAGACATTTATACCCTGCTCTGTAGAAATTTTTTCTCATCCCCGGCCCTGGTTTTTTCTGAAATCGAGCACTGGAGATCTTTAGTTGTTGGCCCATACTCCGATAGTAGTGAATGGAGATCTTAAGCTGTTGGCCCATACTCCGATAGTAGTGAATGGAGATCTTAAGCTGTTGGCCCATACTCCGATAGGAGTGACTGGAGATCTTTAGCTGTTGGCCCATACTCCGATAGGAGTGACTGGAGATCTTTAGTTGTTGGCCCATACTCCGATAGGAGTGACTGGAGATCTTTAGTTTTTGGCCCATACTCCAAAAAGGAGTGACTGGAGATCTTTAGTTGTTGGCCCATACTCCGATAGGAGTGACTGGAGATCTT
Source organism: Bulinus truncatus (assembly GCA_021962125.1). Classification (NCBI taxonomy): domain Eukaryota; kingdom Metazoa; phylum Mollusca; class Gastropoda; family Planorbidae; genus Bulinus; species Bulinus truncatus. The sequence continues at coordinate 2,687,036 of JAGDYQ010000044.1, read as the reverse complement.
AAGTTGTTGGCCCATACTCCGATAGGAGTGACTGGATATCTTTAGTTGTGGGCACATACTCTGATAGGAGTGACTGGATATCTTTAGTTGTTGGCCCATACTCCAAAAATGAGTGACTGGAGATCTTTAGTTGTTGGCCCATACTGCAAAAGGAGTGACGGGCAATGATAATGATGAAATGGTGACAATTCTAATTCAGCTTATTGTTAGATAGTGTAGCAGAACATGCTACACATTTTGATGTTTCTATACCAAGTGATTTTTCCAATGGGTGTCAGCATACATTGTGCAATGGTAACTTTTCAAATATTTCATAAATGAAAAAGCAGTTTCAAAGGAGAATATGCCCGTCAAAGCAATCAAATATTCGACAATCATGACAGCAAAAATGTGTATATTGAAGACCCCCTCCTCCAGAATGCAACCCAATCGACTAATTGCATCGGCGGCAGATGGAGAGAGATGTATTCTTCATTGAACTCAAAAAGTTTCATTTCGAACAAATCAGGCACAATTTTGAGTCAATGTGGGTCAGTGACTAGGAATAGATGATCTTCTTGCCAAGGGAAGTTAAGGCCCCTGGTAGAAGGGAGGATGAAACCATTACACCTGTCAGGGGGCTCCGAGACTTTGAGGCCCGTTCGCTTTCCAGATGTATTACTTTTATTTATAATTTATCCGTTTTTTGTGAGGAGAGGGGACCCGGTTATCAAGGGCCCCACATTTTCTTGCGGCGTCCCTTTAGTTTCTCAAACAAGACTATACTAGGCAAGGCTGGATTAACAATCCGGCTAATATGGTTATTATCTTGGACCCTGAACAAATATACCCCCCCCCCTTCATGTACAGTTGATCTCAGATTTGTGATATGTTTTGTCGTTTTGTGCGCAATATTTGAGCATTTCTGGGAACAAGTCATAGGATTAAAGTAACCTTAATCCAGCCCTGACACTAAGTGAAGGCAGCGACGGTGTGTGTGACTCTCAGCGTACTTTTGTGCACCAATAAGATTTGGCTGCGTTTGGATTATAAGTTGCGCACCACTATTTCTTGAGTCTCTATTAAAAAAAAAGAGACTGAAATAATAGTTTTTTACGAACTTATGCGGCATTTAATGCCGCAGTTGCCAACACCTGATCTTAGTATTCCATATATACCATATATTATCAAACAAGGGCGCCACCTGATGTTTCGTTGAAACAGTGTCGACTAACGTTGGTTACTAGTTTGCCCTGTTCAGCTTCCCCCGTTGTTTCGTTTATATGCCAGGCCCTCTGTTTAGTCTGTTCTCTTTCAACGACCAGCTGATTTATTGGATGATTAGATCCAATGGATTCCCATCCACTGTCAGGGCTGTGAGCGCCCTGGCCACTGGTTGACTTTCCTAGCAGAGTTTGAGACTCGACTCTCGATTGGTTGACTTCTAAGTCTGCACCGGGTGACTGACCTGGTTCCAGCTGCGTGACCGTAGGTGCGTCTCTTCTGTGTATTCCAATACTTTCACTGCTATCAGACACTAAAGCAGTTCTCGTTTCGTTGGTAGTGTCAACTTTAACAGCTGTCAGCGGACAGGTTTCACCATTGTGGGGCTTGTCTTTAAGTCTCTCTGGTAAAAGAAAAACAACAAGATCTATATAAAAAAAAAATTAATCAAATAATTATTTGTTTCGTTTCTGGCTAATATACAATGTTACGTTAAAATTTTTTTTACCAACAGTCAAAACCATTTAACCAACCTTGAGAACAGATTCTGTAACACTCTTTTCGGTAAGCGTAAACCATCAATAGCAAGAGAACAAACAAAATAATCGCAAATATTACTGTCAGAATGTATGTGACGTAATCTTGATTATTTCCTACATCAGTTTCGTTCACTGTAAAAAAAAAATGCAAAAGGTTGGTGGTAAAAAAATATATACGTCCGTAAGAAAAAAAAATAATGAAAAAGACAGAGATGGGGTGCTTGGTTCTTATGTTACCCAATATCTGTAATCGAGTATATTCGAGTATATCTTTGGAGTACTTATACTTGGGGTACTCGTACTTGTACCTTGGGTATTTTGTACTCATGGCTTTACTTTACTTTGCAATTAAAAAAAACGTGAATACATGTATTTGTATGTGCACCAGAGGTGTGCGGATCTTGAAATTTAGCGTCCGCGTCCGTCCGCGGATTTCTATCAATGATCCGCGTCCGCGTCCGCAGAATCTTACAACATGGTCTGCGGACCAGTCCGCGCGTCCGCATAGCTGAAATTTAGCTGTTTAAATGACTTGAAATTTTTTATGGTAACGCTAAAGAAGATCCGCGTCAGTCTGCGAGTCCGCAACTTAACCATACAAAGCGTCCGCTGTCAGTCCGCGGATTCGGAAAAGTCTGCGGATCTGCGTCCGCAAGCGGACGCGTCCGCTGTCCGCTCATCTCTGATGTGCACCTCGGGTATTCATGGTTGTATTTGCACTTTTCATAGACAGTGCTTGGAACATCTCTGGTAAAAGATGGTATAAAGATTTTTGCACAAATGTTTGGGGGACGGGGGGAAACTGGGGGTTGTCATGTAATGTGTCCTGGTCAGGCACAATATACACAGAAACTCAGCAAGTGGGAGAAGGGGGAGGGGGGAGGGAGACCCGCGCTTAAAGATTTATTTTTTACCTAACAGTAGCAGAGATGACTATTTGTTGGTGGTCTCATCTATGACATTTACAATAGGCCCCGCAAACGGCACTCGGTCTAATGATGTCCTGCCCTGGGGCCCTCGGGTACTTATACTTGTACTTGCACTTTTTCAAAGACTGTGCTTGGAACATCTCTGGTAAAAGATGGTATAAAGATTTTTGCACAAATGTTTGGGGACGGGGGAAACTGGGGGTTGTCATGTGGTGTGTCCTGCTGGTCAGGCACAATATACACAGAAACACAGAAACTCAGCAAGTGGGAGAAAGGGGGGGGGGAGGGAGACCAGCGCTTAAAGATTTATTTTTTACCTAACAGTAGCAGAGATGACTATTTGTTCGTGGTCTCATCTATGACATTTACAATAGGCTCCGCAAACGGCACTCGGTCTAGGCCCTGCAACCAGGCACGCCGAGAGGGGGGCGGGGGCAGGGGGGTCATTGCCAGGGGGGCCGCATCTGTAAGGGGGCCCGGCCGCCCCGACCATGTCAATTTTTTCACGACTCATTGTTTATTAAGGCGCCCGCACGCAATGATGTCCTGCCCTGGGGCCCTTGTTGGCTCCCGGCGCCCCTGCCTGCGACTAACTCTCGCCATAGGGGCCCAGCATGCTGACAATGTCTCCTTTGCGTGCTATCATTGGCCAGCTAGACCAGGGGTCGGCAATCTGCGGTTCGCGAAGTCAAATTACGGCCTAATCAAATACCATTATATTGAAACAACAATTTTAGTGGCTCTTTAAAAAAAAATTGAGAAAATTGCAAATTATAACTTTTGGCTCTTCCGCCTCAAAAGGTTTGCCGACCCCTAAGCTATACCAGTGCAGCCTCTATCAAACCTTGGGCCCTCTACCCCCGCCGCCCCTTGGTGGTGGTACGGCCGGGCAGACATAAATTGATACACAGATTAAAAACAGGGGCAATCACCTGCTTTTTCTTGTCTCGAGAAATTCTGAATCAGCGCTGCGTCCAGTTCCTGGCCTTGGCGATAGCGACAAGCGAATTGACACTGTCCTTTCAACTCATGACGTCCGTCACCGAGACAGTACTGGCGGATGTCCTCGTCTTCTTTTCGATTGTGGAAACATGACTCGCAACTTTTCGAGTTACTGCTGCAGTACTGGTCATACCTACAGCACTGCCCCTCAGGAACACATTTGAATGGTTTGTCATCTGGACAGATGATTTCAGAGAGTGATTTGATATCTGGCTCATTTTCTGGGAACGAAAAAAAAAGAAAAGGTTAAGGGTTCATCCATACAAACGCAATACCTTTCTCAGGCAAAACCTCCCGTGGGAGAGAAGGCGTTAGGAGACCGCAGGCCCGTAGCGTGCGGGGGGGGGGCTGGGGACCGGGCCCCTTGCGTTTTGTCTGGCCCCCCTCTGATAATTTGTTCTACATAGTAAAATGTATTACCTGCCCCCCTCCTGCTATTGCCTGGCCCCTGCTGTAGAATGCCTGGCCCCTGCTGAAGAATTTTCACGCTACGGGGCTTGGAGACCGGACACATTGATATTTCTAATGTCTTCTTTAGGCGTGAGAAGATCGTTCGTAGTTAAAAAAAAATATACTTTTTAATTTCCCTAAAATCCACCGATGTTGGCTGTGTCACCCTTAGATATATAATATAAGACTAACATATCTATGGTGTCATCATTTAACTTAGGCTATATGAAAAACAATGAATTTTATGTCTTTAGCTACAGAAGATTAATAGTTTCAATAAGAAACATTATAATAATAATTTCCTTAAAATCATAAAAATGCTATTTTCTTAATTATAAGCTTTGTATTGCTGAGTTATACTACTAAATACTAACGCTTCGATTTATTAATTAGTTGGGATGTTTAGAACGATAAATGAGCTAATTGCCTATCGAAAATGTCTACAACTATGAGCTTTCATTTTATATTTCATGCAGTTCAACTCTTAATTTTAAAATACTCGTCTATGGTGTTCAATATATGCGGATATTTTAACATTTCATTTTTTTTTAAAACGAGTCCGATGTTCAGCCAAATTCAATATATTTACCAAAGCACCCCCCCCCCCAATCACCTTTTACGAAGACGAGCATAAAAAATCAGCAAGCAGCAAATGTCCGCTGCACCACGGCGATACTGAATGATGTACTTAATATTTAATGTAAAAAAATTGTGGGGCCCCCCTCAGGTTTGGGCCCGGGGGGACTTACTAATATGGACCCCCTTCTTCCCCCCACCCTAGGTACGCCTCAGTGTAACGCGTTTTTTTTTAATTTCGCAGAGGGAAGAAAAACAGTAAACAGTTATGTTGATGAACAGATGAAAAAATGTATTGACTGATTGACCAATGGATAGATAAAAAATGTATTGACTGATTGACCAATGGATAGATGAAAAAAAAAAAAAACGGGTTAATATACAGACATGGTGAATTGATAGACTCATAAGTAAAAAGACAGGAAGACAAATATAACAATGAAGAAAGAAAAACTACTTACGTTGAGCAGCTACTAGTGTGCTTCCCAAAATGATCAATAACACAGCGATTGAAATTATTGTTCCCATGTTTTGATAATTAGCGTCTGTTGTAGCGATGTTAACTAAAAAATTATATATATATATATATATATATATATATATATATATATATATATATAAACAACGTCAATATGCCTATTATGTATTATGCATTAAAAGAATCTTAGCAAAAACCAAATAAAAAGTTCAAAAAAAAAAAAACGAATTTTTTGTTAAATATGATGTAGCAGAGGAAACATGTATAGTGAAATCAAGTTACCTATAAAATTAATTGTAACACGTTTCCAGAACATTTTGTTTTCTACTTGTTTGTATAAATTGTTGTTCTCAGGCTTTTCGGGACCCTATACAGAGATTTTAAAAAAAATATTAGGGGCCCTTGGGGAAGTCCTTTTAGGGCCCCTTTCCCCTCCCTTTTTTGGGGGAGGGGCCTTTTTGGGTGGAGGGGGGGCCAAAGACCCCTATTTTTTTTAAGGTTTTTTGGGGCGGAAAATTATGATGTTTGTGGGCTTTTGGGGGGAAGTTAAATGTGTGTTAGAAATATAAAAAAAAACATTTGTGCGCTCTTTTTTTTTTTTTTTGTGCCCACTCGCCAAATTTTGTTTGCGTGCGCGACTTGGGGGCACCATGGGAAGGGGTGAGCCGCACTAGTCGGCTAATTTACCATTCCATTACAATGGGTCTATTTATAGAACCACTGTAGAAGTATTTTACTCGGTATGGAGATTCCCCTGTTTTCAGAAATACCCGAAAATATTTTTTTTTCTCATTTATATGTAAACCTCATTTGAGAAGAGAAAAAAAACAACAACATTTATATCAATAGTAATATAAGTAATTTAAAAAAAATGCAAATATCTTGCACCAAGTCACACGTGAACAAATTATTCAACTGGCCTGGATCCGACTCCTCACCCCACCATGGGCGCAACCGATGTACGGGTCGTGCGGGTCCGGACTCTACCAAAAATCAAGCCACTGCCATGGTATTCGACCATACCAAAATTTGGGGTAATTTCCTCTTACCTAATATTTTGGACCCTACCAACTTCAACATACTGTCTGTGCCCCTGCACCCCACCCTTCTTCATGCCTTGGCAAAGTACAGTACACATTCGTGCTACATGTGCCAATATAAAATCATGTTTAAGCTTTGTTTCTCAAATTAAAACACACTTGTCCGGATAAACAGTAATGTAACGAGTATTGCCCACACAAACGGACTCATCATCAAGTCTTCGGCACCCCTCAAACTATATTTTTTAAAAAGTAAATAACAACTTTACACACACACAACTAAAAAAAAACGGTTCACATTTTATATATCACATTTAGGGAGGAGATTCTGATATTTTAATCGCAGAATTTGCTTCTTATCGGGATGTGAACAGAAGATTTTTAGTAGGAGTTGAGCTCATACATTTGTTTTAAAGTGTTAATAAGGAGACGGTGGGTACTTTAATTTTAGGTGACCGAATCATCACAGCATTTCAAAACTTAACCACTCCTACAGATTATATATTATTTATAAGTTATGACATCTTTGTCTGTGACCACGCCTTTCACATCATCGTGCTAGCTCCACGTAATAACAAGACCACGTAATTGGAATTTCCCGTTTTCAAAACAAAAAAAAGCGGGTAATATTTGGTATCGAAGTGTGCCACTTTGGCTCGTCTTATATATCTAAGGCTCGTTTTGATCTCAGCACAATTTCTGCATACAACGATAAATGTGTGCTGGCGATTATAAGAATGATTACCCCCCCCCCCGCTCCTTTTTAAATTCATGGACATGGTGGGCATTAGTGGCTGAACGCATCTAATTATTTTGTTTATATTTTTTCTATATTAAAAAAAAAACAAACTATTGTTAAATTGAATATGATGGATGCTGTGGGTATTTTATGTATTTAAAAAAAAATGTGTCTGTGAAATGCAGTTTTCTTCGACTCTCGCATGCTACCCATATACTAGTAGTATAGTACATACTATAGCATTTAACGCAGGGGTGGGCAAACTACGGCCTACGGGCCGCATGCGGCCCGTCTGCTTGTATATGTTCGTATTTTAAAATGTAATGTGCATGTGTAATAAAAGTTTATTATCTTTAATTCATATTTTCATAGGTTGTAAATTGTAATTGAAGTAGACAAAATATATATGCGGCCCGCCAATAACAATCAAGTTTTCAATGTGGCCCTCCGTAGAAAAAGTTTGCCCACCCCTGATTTAACGTATTGAGGTATTTTTTCTAGATCAGGGGCCTGCTGGCCCAAAACAATGAGACATTCAATCCTCATTATCAAAGCCTACATAATATTGTGATAATTCGTTTAGCATGTCTTTTGATCAGTTGATTCTACGCATTGCTAATGCTAGTGGCTTTTTTTTTAACACCATAGCAGAATTTGCAATAGAGGCACCACGGGAGATATAGGTACCATGACTGGATTCGCTGTTATTAGAAGGCGTACCCTACAGCACTGCAGGTCGGTCTCACTACCAATGGGCTATTGAATCACCCAGTTATGTGTGTGTGAAGTCCCTGTAAGGTTGAGATGAAATCTCTTAGATCCTTACAAACCACTCATGGGACGGCAAAATGTGCATAACTTTTTATCAGCGGCATGTTTGCGTGGCGCAATTACAAAATTTTTTGTCTCGTGTGATACTATCTTAATAGGGAGCCGGAGCCGTCAAATTTGTGGGAGCCGGAAAAAAATTTGGCGGCTCCACAAGCCTGGCAGCTGCCATATCTGACCTTTATTACTGCTGCTCGTCCGATATTTTTACGAGCCAGCATGTGTGTTTATGAGTGGTCGTCTCACATTGTTGAGAGCAGCATAGCAGACGACACCGCATCTCACTAAAACAAACATTGACAATACACTTTAATAAATTGCATTACCTTTTTTTTTCCCCAACTATTTAACTGCTGGAGTATAAATTTATTTCTTGGAGTCACCCAAACTGTAGGGTTAAAATTGCACCAGTCAATAGCCAGACACTTTCAGACTATACCACCAGGCCCGTAGCCAGGTCAAAGTCAGCACGGGGGGCATCTTTACTTGTTCCTCTTTTCTTAAGAGCCCCACCCCCCCTTGGCTACGGGGCTGTATAAGCTTTGTATTGCTGAGTTATACTACTAAATACTAACGCTTCGATTTATTAATTAGTTGGGATGTTTAGAACGATAAATGAGCTAATTGCCTAGTAGTGCGTTTGGATTAATATATCGTAGTAATATTTCTAATATAAAACTTGTAAATATTGACTTACTTTTTAACACAACAAATTGATAATCCTTCTTTTCCTAATGCTGGAGAAAGTGTCCAAGAAACTTTTCAGGTTGCTTTTCTTTTTTTTTTTTCTTTGTCTAATTTTAGCTCTTCGTAATGGAAATTCTGGGCATCTTTACTTGTTCCTCTTTTCTTAAGAGCCCCACCCCCCCTTGGCTACGGGGCTGTATAAGCTTTGTATTGCTGAGTTATACTACTAAATACTAACGCTTCGATTTATTAATTAGTTGGGATGTTTAGAACGATAAATGAGCTAATTGCCTAGTAGTGCGTTTGGATTAATATATCGTAGTAATATTTCTAATATAAAACTTGTAAATATTGACTTACTTTTTAACACAACAAATTGATAATCCTTCTTTTCCTAATGCTGGAGAAAGTGTCCAAGAAACTTTTCAGGTTGCTTTTCTTTTTTTTTTTTCTTTGTCTAATTTTAGCTCTTCGTAATGGAAATTCTGTTGCGTGTAAGGCTAGCGGGATTTCCCCTAGAAACAACTGCGTTCTATTTCAGCGATGGGCACCCTAGAGTCCGCTGACCTTTAGGGTTCCGTGAGAAAATTGTGGTGGTCCACAGAAAAATTTGGACATCTTCAGCAAATTCTTTTTAATATAAACATTTTAAAAATTAATATTTTAAAAATAACAATGCTCTCACTTCATTACTGTAGTAGTAGTCAGTAGGCTTTCTGGAGACAGTGATACAAGTAAATCCCACTATTCACAGAATAACGTTGATTGGCATTATTGTAATGAAATAAACACATTTGCACATAGAATTAAAATCTCCGAGAGGTATGCATGAGTTTGTTTTACAAGACGGCTCTCATTCTCTGGATTAAACTGTAATTGTTTTATCGATCCCTTTGAGCAAGGCTTTCATTCAATACTCAACAAATGTCTTGTCATCTTTTTAAATACGTGCTTTGAAAAATTCTTAGATCAGAGAATAAATATACAGCCATGCAAGATACTAACCAGTGAAGTGGTTTTGAGAAAGCAGACTGTCCAAAAACAGTACAAAATTCATATCAGTCGCAGAAATGAGGATAATGAGGAAAGACATGGCAAGGACTTAAACCATGACCTGAAAATTCAATTGGTCCACACCGGAGATCGAACACTTAGCTTTGTTAGATCTTCAAGCGCGAAGAGGTCACCCTAATTTTCACCCCTAAGGCTGCTACTGGTTTTAGGAATAGGTGCAAAAGTGAAAAATGTTGATCACCATGATATTTCGTCTATTGAGTTTTGTATCTATAATAAAGAAAAATTCATTAATCCGAAGCGATCGATTATTTGAGGCACTTAGTAAAGAGATGGTCCCTCAGTATAGTTAGTTACCAACCCTTATTTACATTCAGGTGCAATTTTAACCCTTATGTCTGCGCACCTCAAAGTAAGTTTATATTCCAGCAGTTACGTGCCATAGGCATAATGTATGGATTTCAAAAGAAAAAAAAACTTTCAGTGCACTTAAAGCACAGGACAGGTTTCGGATTGAAATATAAACATCTCTTCATATTGATAGGACATATTTGGAGCCTGATATTCATGAACTTATTCCAGTCAAGCAGGAGCAAATGCCACATCAACATGTAGAGAAAATACTTTATTTTCTCTGAAAACCTACGTAGTTTTGATTAAAACAATAACGTTGAAAATAAAGCAGGCTTTGCAGTGATTGAAAAAGACAACTTTATACTGTATTACTAATAAAATGGACATTCTCTGATCATAATAGTACAGACTTTTATATGTAAAGGGGGGGGGGGGGAGATTTCTTGGACCCACAAGCTTTGTATTGGGGTTGGGGGGGCCCAGTTAGGCCCAAAATGTTTATATCTGAGTGTTCATAAGCCTACATTTTCCAATTGAAAGTTAAATTTTTTTTGATAAATAAACTAAATAAAGGTCAGTACATTGCAGAATTTATTTCTTTTCCCATGACCACCCATCACTCAAATTTAGTCAGTTTTTTTTTTTGGTTTAAAAAGTAAATTTGTGTAATTAATTAATTAAGAAAAATTGTACTGCTGTCAACTCAAATTAAAACAAATTTATTATTTTGAGCAGAAGACAAAAAAATAATAATGTCTATTTGTATGATGGAAAATAAGGGACACATTTACTTATAGACTTTCAGCCAAATAAAAAGTACATATATAAATACTACATGGAACAAGCATATGACTATCTTTTAAAAAAGAAAGTGAAACGGTACAAGGAAAATAACAATACATGAAATTCTATTTTACAATCTTAATGCACAGCGAAAAAAAATACAATAATCCATTCATAAGGTATATATAACCTCCATCCACAAACTTTTAAACAAGCTCTAATATTATTTTTTTTGGGGTCGATTAGAGGTTAAATGAAATATAATTTTTTTCGAATATAATTGTAAAAAAAAAAAAATTATTATTGTCAGCTAATTCAAAATGTATTTTAAATATGATATAAAACAAAAAAAAATATTGCATTGATATAAATACTTAAAAAATGCTGTGCATTAAATCTTAATAGGTGCCAAGAAATTAGTGCAATGACAAAATAGTTATGAGCTGTTCATGAAATGAAAATAACACATACGATCTAAATATTATGTTTTTTTTTTTTAAGGAAAAAAAAAAAAAGGGCAAACACTTAAACCAAAAGACAAATTAAGGATTATTAATTGAATGCGACGAAAGGTGAGAATTTAGCAGATTCTCTTTTTGAGAATTATGCATTGAAACACTCCATCATTTTTTTTTGGAAAACTTTATACATGTATATCTGTACAATAAAAAACAATATTAAAGCCTTTAAAAGACAAACGCCTAAAAGTCTGCCTAGAATAAATTGAAGCACAACATTTTTTTTTAGCTATCCTCGTTTACAAATATTTTTTTTTTGTATGACAGCAAAAACAGACTGCAGCATGTCTTAAAATTTATCCTTCACTATTAAACCAAAAATAATGTTTAAATTCAACAATATCAACAAATGGTTTTTAAATGTCTCTTACATCCCACAGAAACTTGAACAAAAAAAACAAAAACAAACATCATTTTGACACTCATGTATACAATTATATACACATAAATTGCTGATGGCCTACACAATAAATAATAATAGTAAATTATAACATATACTGCCAACAGGAAAATCAAAAGCTGAATATAAATAATATCATTTACAGGCTATTCCACAAGTCTTATTTTTTTTGGTCGTATTTACCATGCCGGAGACTGATATTGTAGAATTTAAATTCATTAAATAGACAAAGAGAAAGAAAAAAAACCCTGTGTCACCTGCCTGGCAACGATTCATTGACAGGATAAAAAAAAAAAAAAAAAACAATTTATAGAGGACATTTAAAAAAAGAAATCATTCAATTTATGATATGAAGCACCAACCAAAAGATATTACAAGACAGTGCTAGAAAACAGTTAAATTATCAAACACCAACCAGAAGAAATAACAATGCAGTGCTATACAACAGTCAATTTATCAAACAGAAAGTCCTGTATCACAAAAATTGCATTTTTTAAAAAGTAAAAGTAACACAAGAAACAGTTGACTTGGATGTAATATTTCAAAGGTAAATAAAGCTTTCTCAAGTTCTAATGCACACAAAATGCTATGGAGTGAAATCACAATGGCAACATATCTAAGTGAAGAAACACAAAAATATAAGTCCATAAAAAAATATGTGATGCACACATTTTCAATGCCACTAGGAAAAGTAATTATGACATAAATACATGGTCTCATTACCGTTCAACATAAATGGAAGTAAAAAAAAGTGTCATACATGTATATATCAAAAGGAAATTGGAAGTTTTCCCTTACATTAACACAACACTATTCATAGATTCATATAAATTTGCATTAGAAATAGGAAATTATTGTCATGTTAATATAGAACTTCAAGTTTTTTATGTGGGAGAAATTAAAAAAATTAGTGAGTCAAACATTTGATATAATGAAAGCATGAATATTTCCGCATTTAGGTGATTTTGCTATATAGAATTTACTTCACACCAGCAGAAAATGTTTGCAAATTGTATACAAAAAGTTTAAATAGTTGTCATATTAATTACAATTATACACAGAAGAATGCCATGACCAATACAAATGAGTTATGTAAAACAGTCTGAATTCATAGTATATGAAGATCACAAGGAAATTACTCAGCATTAGAATATTTAAGTATATAAAATCAATTTCTTTAATTTGAGCCCCCACAAAAAAAATAATACTACATTGCACTATTCAGTTACATTATGAGAATACTATCCTTTATAAAATAATTATTTTTCACATTTTTTTTACATTATAATACAATAAATTTGGTAAAAAAATACAACAAAATACACACAAACCAAAAGCTTAGGCAAAACTTTTTCTCTTTCTTCTTAGCAGTGTATTTGTGTTAGCTTTTGCTTGCTTGTCAGATGAGAATAACTTCTGGGAGGTATCAGTGGCAATAGCTAAAGAATTGGGTTTATCACAATGGTTGGGCTCAGTTGCTGATCGAGGCCTTTGAAGTGCTAAAGTTTTTATGTCCTTGTAGAAATCAGAATAAGCTAGTCTGGCTTTCTTTAAAGAATACCCTGAAGCCTCACCGACTATTGAACCTGAGAAGCCTGAAGCTTTAACAACAAAAGAAGAATCTGAAACAGACTCTGGGGTTGCCGGCACTAAGATGTCATCCTTGTCTTGACTACAGAAAGGCAGGGAATGAAACCGTGGGCCTCGGCTGGGTTTTAATGCCTGGCTGTGTTGGTGGCGAGACACTCCAGAGTAATCAGTGCTTGCGATATGGCATTGACCAGATAAATACTGATTGGTTCTTTGGTTTTCATAACAAACTGGCACAAATTCATTGCACACTTTTCCCTGGCAACTATTTAATCCCTGAGTCAACGTTGATGTCTTAACTAATGTAGATGATAATGACTTTTTAAATTTCCTGCTGATGCTGCCTGAGTTTGATTGTTGCTTTTGGGAATAAAATGACTTAGTGCTGATTAAAAAAGAGTTTTGGGGAAGGTTGTTGTCAGACTGATTTGAGATAGCCTTATCTTTTCGCTCTTGACTATTTGAACGCACATCAGATGAAGTTGACTTCTGTGATTCTATGTATGTATTTAAAGAGGAGCGTGGTTCTTGGATATTACAACAGGCTGCAAGCTTGTTTTTTTTAGAGCTTTTCGGAGCCATCTGAATACTCCCACATGGGATACATGAACGGACATTCTGTGTGCTTGCTTGAAAATGTGAAGCTGACTCTGGCGATGATATTGAATTAAGTGAAGTGGATGACAGTAACGATGAAGATAATCCTGAGTTATTTCCTACACTTCTGGTGAAATTATAGGATGTTTTACAAGAACAGTTAGATATGCAAGAAGATGGGGAAGACTTGGCAGAATGGCAGGTCATGTTTGTCCCAGACTGGCACATGCTTGACAAGCAAGTGATTTTACTCGAAGATGCACAGTTTTTCCCTTCACTGTGGAAACAGTTCAGCCTCATCTCATCGTCCACATTGGTAACATCATTGTTTGATGCATCTTCTTCCAGAAGGGAGACATCAGCATCCCACTCTTTGCTTTCATCTGATGTGTCTATGATGCTGGATCTTTCAGCCTCATCATTCAATTCATACAAAAAATCTGATTTGTCACTGAAGGACTCTATAGATTTGAAGAAAAAAAATATGTTATAAACATGTATTACTTTAGTTAAATGATAATCTAACTGATAATAAGTTGTTTTTTATTTATTATTAAAGGTTTTTTTTTTATATTGAGCTTAAATCAAGGCTATAAAAATATGATCAATGTTGAAAATTGTATGGAAGATTAATAATAAAAAAAAAAAAGCAGTGAAGGATATGGATATGCAAACCACATTAGGTTTGTGGATAAAAAAAATGAATTTACCATCAGATTCATCTTCTAAATCTCCTTCATATCCGCTGACACCTTCATCCATTTTATAAACATTTTTAATGGGAGGTGTGCCTGCATTGCTCCTGTCCACATGTTCCTTATCAAAAACAAAGGAGTGCCTAAGATAATTAGCACCTACATTTCGTCTGGGGGACATAATTAGTTCATCTGTGTTGCGAAACTTTATAGCTTTGCTGTCCTTTCCGTGACTGACAAGTTTTGTCACACCAAGCCTGCGACAGAGCTCTTTGTGCCCAATTATCTGCAGTGAAAAAAATGGTAAGCATTCTTTAATACCAAACTAAATTTATACATTCAAATGATGTTTCAACAATTAAAAGTCAGCAAATAGTTACCTCTATGTTACTAACTGAGAATCTGTTTACATCTGAATATCTCATTTTTACAGCCTTAAGTTTGGTATCTCTATAGTCTATTTCAGATCCTTCCAACAAACTGGAAAGAAAAAACAATATCTTCACAGTTACAATATTATTAAAAAAATGTAGAAGGTGATTACAATCATACAGAAAAAAGGCTAACTTAAAAAAAAAAAAAAAACATTCCATACATAAATCTTTAAAAATGTGAACTATTATGTGATTACCATTTATTATAAATGTGAAATGTACAGAGGCTAAGAGAATCTTGACTAAAGCTTGTCCACTCTTGAAGTTGTGATGACCATGGATCAACTTAAAACAGAGATAGATGAAAATATTTCAGTTCGGAGAAAACGACAAAATAAAATGCATAAGTAGTTGGTTTTTTTTTTTAAACTACGCTACACCAATCTTACCATGATTGAGCAGCAAGCGAGAGAGAAGTAGACATGATGCGGCTATCTCAGCTGGACTGTACTGTCCCATCTCTGACTGAAGTAAACATAGCATGGCAAGATATTCAATAAGCATTGCTGAGTATCCCACTTCACCCACAATAGAAACCAGGATTTTCACATAATCTTGGATAGTCAACACCTGTTTAAAAAATATAAATATATATTTTTATTTTACAAAATTCTATGAGTCTCATGATTGTGTTGGATTTTATGTGATTGAAAAGAATGAATCAATAACATTTTAAAAATTATACATTCCAGTGTTAATAAGCAGTATAGAAATGGGAGCTAGCTCACTAGTCGACATCTGCATGATTGGACAAAGTGACACCTCAACTGTGTGCTGACGAACACACAAGTGAAGTTATGTACTTTGGATGACTAAGTCATCCTACATTGAATGTGGAAGTCAGAATCATTTATATAAACAAAATGTATATGGTTAGCCTTACTTTAAATTATTCTTTTTCTTCAGACAAGTTTAAAGATGTCATGAGTACTTTTTATTAGAATCACTTATATAGTTGTATACATTTATATATATTATTATTTTTTCTTTTGTTATTTCTGGGAAGGTGTATATAATAAATTTGTAGCATTTACATACTTGCCAGTTTCTTCGGAGTTTGCCGTATTATTATTTCTTGCATATTTAAATGAAAAACAGATATGTGTGAGACGATACACATACAGTTATAAATCACTCAGTATAGATAGTTAGCTAGTTTATATATATATTTATTTATATTTACTGTTGATATGAAATACACACATAATATTGCAGAGTGAATGATGTGATATCAATAACGTACTTCCCTAAAGAATCTCTGTGGTCATCTGCTAAATCTACTTCCTAAAGTGGCCAGTTAATTATGCTAAACTAAAAGTTGAGGCCAAATATAATTATTACAAAAGAAAAGAGTGACTTACCCTAATATTACCATTCAAGGTTGCCACTAACTCTCCCATCATTCTTACAACATCATGATATGTATAGCTATTATCTGTCAACCAAGCTGCCTCTTTGATTGTTAGGATATCAAACCCCAAAAATCTGTATGAAAAATATACTCTTTAGTAAAAGTCAAAATTTAAAAAAATTCACAATTCAGCATTATTATTATATTTTTTTAAATTCAGAACAAACTAACTTACCTTGAACTGATAACCATTGCTGCAACACCTAACAGTTGAACCTGACTGCGCTGAACTTTCCTGATTTGTAGGAAGCGATCAAACATGCTAACAGCTAAGTATAATGTATGAGCTGAGAAGTCCTTCATGCCTACCACTTCCACAAGCCAATCCACTAATATGTAACGACTGAGGCAAAGAAAAATAAATTAAATTTATTAAATATACAATCAATAAAAATACTAATTAAGACTTTTGACCTATCTATTTAAAATTTTATTAAAAAAAATTTTGAGTAAAAAAAATTATTCTGACCTAATATCTGAAGTGCGACCTCCATTGAAAGTCAAATGAATTCCAGAAGGTTTAGAAGATATAAAAAAGTCCTGCACAAACTCTTGAGCCATTTGACGAGATATTCCACCAAACTGTTCTTGTGTGTAACACTTTATTAAATTCAGCTTAGCTTCCAATACATTGCTAGTGGCAATTAGTCGTAGCAATCTTATTCTCTCCAACTCTCTAGCTTTATCAGCCTGAAAAAAGAAAAATGAAAATTATTATTAGTGCATTAAAATTAGATCACAGCTGTAAAGTCCTTTAAATTCAACACCTGCCAAGTGAGTTGCTGTTGTTTGGGTTCTTAGATTTTATTTTGAATTTTTTTTTACCCCTTTAGTCATTTCTCCATTTAAAACATAAAATGATTAATTCATTCCAGGATGCTCCAGTGATTTTTTTCAAAAGAATTGTTTGCAGTAAATACCTCTCGATTTTTTTGGCAAACATGGAATATTTGAATTTAACGTACACAAAAATTTAGTCAATTGTTCAAATATTAAAACATGGGCATATTATAATGCGAAATGATTTACCAAAGTTTTAGGGCGTTTAGAAATAGAGGTATTATTTTATTTAATGATCGTCATTTTTTTCTATGATCTTGATTTTTTTTTTTCAGTCTAATCTTGGGTTTTAATAAAAAAAAAAACAACAACATTGAATGACATGTTGCCTGTCACATGTCATGTTCACTGCTAAATTTTTTCTTTTGCACATTTAAAAAAAAATGAAGTAAAACCACAATGGGTGAAAATATAGACTGTGCATTTAAATATTTAGCAACAAAGAAAGATAATTACCTCTTCCAGAATACTATCTTCTAGCATGGAAAAGAACATAGCAGCTGCTGAGTTTAGATTTACTGCCATGTTAAAATATTTTTCTTCCTCATCCTTGGAGTCTTCTTGCTGAGAGAGTCGATGAAGCTTTAATGTCAAGGCCACCCCACAGGCTAGGTCAGGATTTTTCCTCTGTGAACAATGGATAGATTAATATGAAGAAATAAAGTAACAAATAGCTTTGTTGATGATTTATTTTGTTTACAATTACCTTGCTAAAATTAGAAAAAAAATTATATGCCTCAAGTAATACCTGTTCTAAGAATGTTTTAATATGCTGGAATGTCTGAACTTTACAACATGATCCATCCAGAGACCACGGTGGGCGTATAAATATCCAAAAAAATGGGAATGTATTAGGAGTTAGATGTTCCGCTAAGCAGAGATATTTAGCAGCCTCCTCACTTAATTTAGTTACATCTTCTTTTGAAACTAGAAAAAAAAATCACCAGTAAAATAAAACTGTTTATAGAGAAAAACATAATGTACTTTTTGCGAACATCTTTCGAAACTTTAAGTTAAAAAAAAAAAAAGAAAAAAATTACCAGTAAAATAAAATTGCTTAAAGAGAAAAACAAAATGTACTTTATGTGAACGAGCATAAAAGGGATTTTAAAAAGTAAACTTACGGCCTTCTTTATACAAGTAAGCAACTGCAAGTTTTATTGCCGCCTCAACATTTCGTTTTTCTGAAGCTCTAAAATTTGACAAAAGAAAAAAAATGTGTACAGAAAAAATAAGTTTCAGTCAGCACTATTGCACTATGGTACATGATAAAATAATTAAAAATAAATATACAGTAGTCCTTACTTGACAAAATGGTGTAAATTATTTTCATTGGGCCATGAGTCAGCAAAAGACATATGACTCCATAAACTACAATAATTGTCAATAATTGAACGAAGATTTGGATGAACCTATAAAAAAATTGTGATATTTACACATCATTTTTTTTAAAACTTAAAGTGGATTGTAAGAAATGAGTAATTCCTTTAAGAAAAAAAAAACAACAAAAACTTACTGATCTAAAAGATAAAATATCACGAATGTGCATCCCTCTTAGAATATGCACTAATACTGAATCTGGCAAATTCCATATTGTAACAGTACTCCTGGTTCTCGGCCTATATAAAGCAGGCGTAAGACTTTCTTGACTGGTATTTTCCATACAAAAACGAACATCAGCATTTTCTTCTGTTTGTACCCTGATTTTAAGACTTCCTAGATTCTTAAATGCTATAAATTAAACAAATATATTAAATTAAAGGAAGATGCAAAACAATAAATATAAATAGTACACATTTCAGTCCTATCAAAAACTAAGATAACACAATAAAATAGTGAAGTGGTTCTAAAACAGTTACATCTTTCTTTTATCACTTTCAGAAAACTTGTTATCCTGACTCATATTTAAAGAAAAACTTAACAAAAAAAACTGAAAGCTGAATTTAATTTTGTATTTAGATTTACCCTTTACTGATCAAAAGATTTGGCTGAGGGCTGTTATGCATACATCAATTCAGGATCAATCAATTACTCTATGAATTTTAATTAAGACACACTTAAAATTTCCAAAAAGAGGGTTGCAACTCTTACTTTGAGAACTACTGCAATAATGGAATTAGATGACACCAAGTCATTTTACCCAACTTTGTACATGTGTCCGCTGAGTACAGTGAGTTCAATTTGTAAATGGAAGAAAGCATATTTTTAAGATAAATGAAAGAATACCAGGCAGTACTTTTTAGATGAACACACCATTTGTGTAAAATATGACATATTGTCGATGTAATAAAAAAAAATCTCATGACTTCTTAACAACAAAATATCTCTGATATCCACAATAAAACAATTACTACAAAAATAAGGCAACATGATATTAGTATTCATCATAATAGCATGACATAATAACACAAGCAGTATGATAGAGTTCGTTTATTTATTCAGATTTACCTGAAAGTAAACTCAAAAACATTGTTGCCATCTTTATGATTTGGTAAAACCTATGAACGAAATAGCTCTCCCAAGTCACTTAGTAAGTGGGAGACAAAAAAAAAAAACAACAACTGACATTAATCACTGGAAATATCTGTGCAAGTCTGAAGCCGTCCTAATTACAGTGATCGATAAGGATTCAAAAAAAAAAAAAGAAAAGCCCAAGTGAATGTTCAAATCGATTGGTGGAAACTTGTATACAACCATTCAGGTCACGCAATATTCGTGTCAAAACATGATTTTCTAAATATGAAAACGTGCGCTTTCTAAAATTAGACCGTGTTATCATGGCAACTAACGCCAACCTAGTAAAACCCACAAAGAGGCGACCAATAAGAAGGCTAGTTTTGTCGGCGTCTCCGGAAAACGGGTCAGGTCATGTCAAAAGAAAAAAATGGGCGGCGTCTCGTAATTCAACTTTGAATGTAACACGACGGAATAGTTTTACTAATAGTATTATCTTACTCTACCATCAAGTGGATCTTTGCTTACTATTTCAGTATACTTATTAATATTATTGGGTTTAAATTGTACACTGTTATTAGGTGTTAACTAATAAATGTTATGCATTCCAAACTAAAGTAATCAACTGAAATGCAATACGGTTTGAGTCGACACACCGTCGAAAATAGAATAGTCAATACCCATCAAAAGACTACGACTTAGACACGATACACAGCATCAAAACAAACGGCTTTGTAAATTAGGCTTTCGAAACATACCAAAAGATAGAGCAAAGAAGACATCTTGCACTACACATTTCAAAATACGGTTAAACACACGGCTCCAATCGTCATTTATCATAAGATGTAATAAATTAGTATTAATTAGCCTACACTCATTACACTGGCTACACTTAGACTCTCAATTATTCAGCCCAATGGGTTGAAGGGCTTGTAATATTGGACAACTGAACATCCAGAACCTCTTTTGAAATATTCACGGTCAGCTCTACCCAAAATTAATACTCTGGCTGAGGACAGAGAGTCCAGAGTTTGTATGAATCATAATTATTATTATTATAATATAAATGACACAGTCAATTAATTCAGTAGAAACTCACAGAACCTCCAAAAAACTGTTAAAAATAATTCAAAATTTGTTTACATCATTTGTTGCATAATAAATAACCCACTTATCTAAATCAGTGCAACAATCTTAATCTGTTAAGCCTTATGGCCGGTGAACTCTGTATCACACCAGCTTTATCACTTCATGCCTTCAGCAAACTAACCCATAATTTAATGGTTTATAGAAAATCAACTTGGGTATTTATAACAGAAGACAAGCACACTCTTTTGTAATCCATTTAGCTTCTGTTCTTTAATAGAATATGCTTCATGTGGTAAACTTAACATAAAAAAAAAACGTTAATACTTAATACCCCTTTTTTAAAACCATAACATCCAACATTTATATAATATATATGCATACAAACCAAACAAAAATACATAGAAAGAAATTAACTACAATACTTAAGTTGTGGTAAACACATAGTCTATATGTTACCTTTATAATGCATTGATATCGTACAATACACTCCAATAGAGTTTAGTATATAAATAATTGTATAGAAAGCTACACAAATAATATTTTTATTACTTTGAATAATATATACATTATGTAATAAAATTTTACTCCAATAAAACTTTTCACCACTTATTAAAAAGGTGAAAGTGAAATGCGAATTATTTTCAAATTTAGAACATTATTTTAAATATTTTTAGGGAACATAAATGTTATGTATTAATATTCAGAAAAATTAAAGAATATTTAAAATGATATATTTATAGTAAAATTATATGATTTGTGAATATACATTTTAAAATTAAATACATTTTAAACACTTTTTTGCAATGTTGACCTAAGCAGCTTACACTGTATAGATTTATAATAAATTCGGGAAGGGTCTTTAATGCGACTCTATAATGTATTATTTATGACAATACAAAAAAAAAAATAGAATGCTACCCTCATAATATCCATGTGTGGCCAACCCTGAAGTTAAGTCACTAATGAGTAATTTCTTATGTTCCTACCAAATTGTAAGCATGCACTCCTAGTAATATGCACCAATTTGAAATTAACATATGTTTCAGCTAACATGTTTAAAACTTCTACCATATGCTTATCAGATCAGCACCAGTATTATCAGTGTAATTGGCACATGTTTTTCTTCATACACAACGGACTAAATTTTAAAAAGTTTCAAGAAAAAGTTTAGACAACTTAAATGGCCAATATTAGATCTTCTGTCTGTACCTGTATACCAGGGTTTAATCTAACATTTACATTCTGCATAGGATAAGCCTCAGGTGTCCAAAATAGTATTAAAAAAGAAAGTGATAATTTAGAATTGAAGACAATTGACATTTTGAGTATGTTTTTTTGTGTGTGCCGACTAATTAGGGCATGCCAAATAATACAGTAGTCTATTGCAAACATGATAATTCTCTTACATAAAAAAATGGGCTTAGATATAAATTAGCACCAAACTAAACATTAAATTATATAGTGCTAGTAAAAAATATTCAAAATTTTTAATTTTTATTAAATTATTTTAAATGTTGTAAGTTTGCCAGAAGTTGCATAGATCATATGATGATTTAGGGTCCCAGCGAAGGGAAGGCAATCTAAACATTTTCATGGGCCTCAAGCCTTGTGTTTTCGAAATTTATTTTATTATTTATCTTGCTGCAAAATCTGCGTAAGTTGGATCAAAGTTTTTCAGGGGCCCATAATTCCTAGCAGCGGCCTTAGATTGAGTAACGTAAGGCTTATTATATAGGCTTACATAAATCTCAATACTTAAGAACTTTTAAATATAATGATAATACTAAATCATAGATCAAGTTTTAAAATAGGTATAGAATATGCAAAGTTTGGACTATTAAAAATAAATGATTATTTAATATAAATTAGCATTCAGCAGTACTATTCATAACTTAATAAAGAATTTGGTAAGAGTTTAAACAATAATTATTTCGTTTCTGATATGGTGGATCTGCTTACATTATATTTGTCAGTAAAATATAGAAATGGTACTAATAGATTATAGGCTACAAATATCCATTTGTTTTAAAAACAGACTACAAAATACTTCAAAATAGCATCATTCCATCAGCTTAAATACATTAAAAAAATAGTTTGCATTCTAAAGATCATAAATATACAGAATAATTATACTTACTTTTCATATCCTAAATGATGGAATGTAAATTACGAAAATATTTTTTGTAAACTAAATGACCAACAGTTTGTATATAGGCCTTTCATATGACGCCTCCTATTTCAAACAGGCCGCTTTCAGTTTTCGAAAGTCGAGACGAAAATGAATGGATTACTTCCTGTAGGTCAATTTACAATGCAGTGTTTTTATTGGATAGTCGCTTTGAAAACGAAACTGGCGCGGTTTCCTGTTTGTAAATATTTTATGTTAAGTCCCAAACCAAGCCAAGCTTGGCGTATTTGAAAGTAGGTTAACTCGGTAGGCGGGTAATCGTTTGACTCAAAACAAACTTCAAACCTACCTCATCAGGTCTTAGCAAAAGACAGCATCAAAACAAACGGCTTTGTAAATTAGGCTTTCGAAACATACCAAAGGATAGAGCAAAGAAGACATCTTGCACTACACATTTCAAAATACGGTTTAACACACTGCTTCAATCGTCATTTATCATAAGATGTAATAATTAGTATTAATTAGCCCACACTCATTACTCTATAATTGATTTTATTTCCACATTAATTACATTTATTTAAATAATGAGCATTTTGTTTTAGTTGAAATAATGTATTAATCATGATGGATTCCCATTACATGTATTTGTTTAATTAACGAAAAAAGAAAGGAATGCATAAAATTAAACGGGCTATTTATAAAACAGTTATAGAGTAATATTGTTTTAAATATGAATAAAAGGCTTCACATTGGACAGCATTAATTAATGGTCTAAGCTACTTTAAATCCACTCAATAGCACATGCAAAAATTGTTTTGTTGATTTAACAAGGGATATAAAATTACACCACTTCTTTTGAAAAACAATAAGAACAACGATTCAAATTTTATTTTAACGCAAACTGTCAACTGTTTAAATTCAATAACTGCCTGATGAAACTAACTTAGTGGCCCTTAAGGGCTAAGGCCATTGATACTCAAAGAGCCCAGTATTGTTCCGGGGAGAGGGGGCACGAAAGCTCAGTGCGTATCTAAACTTTTATTGTAGTTGTAGAATCAAACCTCACAATAACTTTTCACCCCAAGTGCGTTTATAAGACAAGACACTTAGCGAAAACGATTAAATATGAATATTTCTTGAATTTCACCACGGTAAAAATATGCAAGGAAATGTGGAAAGTACTTTAATAGTTTATCTGCATCATTTTATGCTTTGAATATGACTCATTACATTTTCACCTATACATTCTTATCTATCTAAATGTATCGACGATATCATTATTAGCGGTATATATAAAAAGCCCCAACACCAGAGGCGTACCTAGGTGGGGGAGGGGGTCCCAATTCGAAATCCCCCGGGCCCCAGCTTGATGGGGGCTCAAATATTTTTTTTACATTAAATATTAAGT
This sequence comes from Bulinus truncatus, assembly GCA_021962125.1. Taxonomy (NCBI): domain Eukaryota; kingdom Metazoa; phylum Mollusca; class Gastropoda; family Planorbidae; genus Bulinus; species Bulinus truncatus. The sequence goes on along the minus strand of JAGDYQ010000044.1, from coordinate 2,662,850 downwards.
ACATTGTCTTATGCCATGGTGTCGACTGTCAGAATGCAAGAGCCCCCAAAGAGGACAAGCCCCCCCGGGCCCCCCACATCCCTAGGTTCGGCACTGCCCAACACATCTTCTTCTTCCTTTGGCTCTACAGCCCATTTAGGGCCCTGGCCTGGCATACTACACTTCTCCACTTTTCCCGATCCATGGTCTTCTTCCTCCACTCTCTCACTCCTATGGCTTTAAGGTCTTTCTCCACTTCCTCCAACCATCTGCTTCTTGGCCTGCCTTTAGGCCTTTTCTCATATGGTGTTGTCTTATAAATCGTTTTTGGACCTCTGTTGTTTTCCATTCTTTCTATGTGCCCTACCCACCTTAATCTATTCATTTTAATTTCAGCTGTTATATTTGGTTCTTCATACAGTTCGTACAGCTCTGAATTGGTTCTACTTCTCCACTCGTTATTGTCCTTTACTGGCCCATATATTTTCCTAAATATTTTCCTTTCCCAAGTGTTTAGCATATTTTCTGCTTGTTTGCTGATGGTCCATGTTTCGCTACCATATGTTACTGCTGGCCGGATCATTGTTTTGTATATGTTTTTTTTAATTTTTCTGGAGATCAGTCTGTTTTTCAGTATTTTATGCAGTGTATAATATATTCTGTTCCCTACTTCTATTCTGTTTTTTATCTATATCATTATATCGTTTTTCTCACTTATGGTTGATCCCAGGTATTTAAAGTTTTCTACTCTTTCAAATGCTCTATCACTGATTTTGAAAAATTTTTCTCTTCCTTCTTTTTCATTTCTTTGTAACAGCATATATTGAGTCTTTGTTTCGTTTACTGTTAAACCTGCTTTCTGAGCTGCTGTTTCTAATTCTATGTATGCTTTTGCTATATCCTTGCTTTGCTTTCCTATCAATGTTATGTCATCAGCATATGCAAGGTATTGGATGGGTTCTGTAAATATTGTTCCTGTTTTCATAGACTTTGTTTTTTCACTTCTGAGGTAGTGTGTTATAGTTCCTCGCTTATCCAACTGTACGTTTCTTATGACTTTTTCTAGGGTTAAGTTGAAAAGTATGCACGAAAGGGAGTCTCCTTGTCTAAGTCCTTGGTTTACTTTAAATTCTCTTGAGCTTTCCCCCTTGGATTTTCACTTTGCTTCTTGAGTTGTTTAATGTCATACGTACTAGTCTAATGAGCTTGTTGGGGATACACAACTCCTGCAATGTTTTGTAAAGATAATTTCTATTGATGCTGTCATATGCCATCTTGAAATCTATGTACAGCTGATGTAGGTTTATATTATGCTCATAACATTTTTCTAGAGTGTTTCGAAGGGAAAAGATGTGGTCTGTGGTTGCTCTGCTAGGCCTGAAACCACATTGATAGTCACCTAATACTGTTTCACTGAAATTCCCTATTCTGCAGGCTATTATTTTTGTTAGTATTTTATAAACAGTGTTGAGAAGTGAGATTCCTCTGTAGTTGTTGCAGTTAAGTTTCGAACCTTTCTTGTGTAGCGGAACTATTAAGGCTGTTTCCCATTCTGTTGGAATTATCTCTTCTTTCCATATTTTTATTGACCATCCTGTGTATTTCTAAGTGTAGTGTGCGTCCTCCATATTTGAGTAACTCAGCATTTATGTTATCTTCTCCTGGTGCTTTATTGTTTTGGGTCTTTTTAATAATATTATTTATTTCTTCTATGGTTGGTTCTTCTATTTCTGCCCCATCGTCCTCTGCAATGTTTGGTACATCATTTTCGCTGTCAGTTTTAATGTTCAGCATTTCTTCAAAAATGTTCCGCCCAACTTTCTAGAACCATTTCATTTTCTATAAGCAGGTCGCCTGATTTGTTAAGACACATGTGAGATCTTGCTTGGAAGCCGTTACTTTCCTCTTTGATGGCCATGTACATTTTTTCTTGTTTCTTTTTCTTTTGAGTATTCCTCTAGTTTTACTAGTTTTCCCTTTTCCCATTCACGTTTTTCTTTCTGCATATTTTGGTGGCCTTCCTTCTAGCCTCAGTGTATGCGTGAGTTGACTTTCTTGTTGCTTTTTGTAGCATTATTATCCTCAATTTGTTTCGTTCTTCCACTTCTTTTTTGCATTCATCGTCATACCATTCAGCTCTTTTCTTCTTTTGCTTGTACCCTATGACACTTTCCGCTGTGTTTTTTATGGTTTGTTTAATCTTTTCCCAGTGGCTATTTAGATTTTCAGTATTATCTATCTTCAGTGTTTCTAGTTTGCTTTTAATTTCTTGTGCATATTTTTCTTTTGTTTGTGGCTCTTTTATTAGTTTTTCACTGTCAAATTGGTTTGTTATCTTTGCTTTTGTGTTGTGAAAGATACTTATTTTTTGTCTATACTTTATTTTGACTAACATGTGGTCTGTGTCGGCATCTGCTCCTCTGAAGCTTCTGACATCTTGAATATCAGAACCATGTCGCCTGTCTATTAGCACATGATCTATTTGATTTCTTGTCACCCCATCTGGTGACCTCCATGTTTCTTTGTGTATTCTTTTGTGTGGAAACTTAGTGCTACTAATGGTCATGCCTTTGCCAGATGCAAACTCAATCAGACGCGTTCCATTATCGTTGCTTTCTTCATGTAGACTGTAGCTTCCAATTGTCTGTCTGTATACTGTTTCTTTGCCAATCTTAGCGTTGAAGTCTCCTAACACTAATTTGATATCATGTCTAGGTGCTTCTTCATATAACCTTTCTAGGGCATCATAGAATTCCTCTTTGGTATTCCCTTCTGAATCTTCAGTGGGTGCATGGGCACATATTAGGGTCATATTGAACATTTTGCCACGAATCCTGAGGCTGCAAAATCTTTCATTGGTTGGTTTAAAGCCAATTATTTGATTGAGGATGTTTTCCTGACGGCAAAACCTGTTCCTAATGTATTTGTGGTGTTTCCACTATAAAAGATGGTATACTCTGTTGTTTTTAGTATGTCTGAATTTTTCCATCTGATTTCTTGGAGTGCTGCTATTTTTATTTTGTATTTTCTAAGCTGTTCAGTGAGGCGGGTTAGGGCTCCTGCTCTGTATAGGCTTAACACGTTCCAAGTCGCTAGCCAGTAATCATGTCCGTGATCATGCGAAGGTCGGTTTCCATTTGAATCAGTCCGGTTTTTTAATTGTTGATTGGCTTTCGTAACTAGTGTTTTTTTACATGACTGGGTAGTTAGCCCTGTGCACAACCACTAGGGTGTTGCCCTTCACAGCCTTGTGGGTAGCTGCCTTTGTTTAAGGTTAGGTCCCTTAGCCTTTGTGGATCCCTCCACTAACTACAAGGCAGTAGTTGCCTGCTTTGGTCCGCCCCGAGAATTGTATTTCATCGGCACTCACCATATCTGGCGAGCTTTCCTCTATCCGCCACCTGGGGAGGCGCCCGATGGGAGTTTGGCCTCTCCACACGTATGCTGACCGCGTGACTCACGAGTGCTGATTGCTAGCGGGCATGTCTGTTCTTAGGTTTTCAGGGATATTGGGGGTGGGGGTGGGTGTAATGGTAATATACATATCTGGGATCACAAGCAAAAGTTTATAGGGCAAGTAATCTGTCAGTGGTCAAGTAGTGACGTCATCCTAGGCGGATTCTGTAAAGGCCGACCCGTTACGTATCAAAAAGTAATTTCAAATTCTACGGACTCTATTCTTCTAGCGGAGAAGTATTGTGCCTCCCGGGGATGACCGCTCACCGATCCTCTCTAGTTTCGTCACAAAGTTATCTATATGGGCCTCCTCTCTCTCTCTCTCTTTGAACTCTCTCAGTGATAACTGCAGGCTGAGACTTGGTGAGATCGTATGCAAAGCCGCAACCAGTAATTATGGGGCCAACTAGTACCAGATCAGATTGCACCACTAGTACCAGGTCATGTTGTATAACTAGTTCCATGTCAGATTGATTACCCTCCTATTAATTAACAGTAGTTGCATTGGATGGCATTGAAAAGGGGGGGCGCCGACCGCGAAGAGTCTCTGTTATCGAAGATTAAAGCGGCGGCCCCAAAATGCACTCTTGCCTAAGGACCCCAAAATGTAACTTAGCCTCAAGCCCCCAAACATGCCCCCCCGTCCTTTGGCCGATTTGACTGATTGCTTCCATATTGGGCCTCGTGCCTGGCAAGGCCCCCACAATTTACATTTATATTAATATTCTGTTGACCACCAACTCCCTCCAGGCAGGTGCGCGAAGTGTCCATCACATGAGACGGCCCTGACCGGGATACCTAGCAACCCGGAGGAGCCCGGTCGAAAATGAGATAAAAAGAGGCAAGTTCCATTCTCTTGTGCATTTGTTGAATAGGCTCATAATTCACCTCATCCAGAGCTTCAGCAATCACGGTGGTGGAAGCACGGGACGGATAGCACAAGGCCATCGCAAACAATGAATTGTTTCATTATTCAACTAAGCCGAGGTCGGTATCGACTCCACTTGAACTCGCACTGCTCGATCACGAATAAGTTTTATTATACAAAACCGGATAACTCGATAGATAAATATGCCGTGTCCGAGCTAAACATAAAACTTATATATCCTACTAATAAAGTGGCTATCTTGTCGTCCGTGCGGTTATGGGAAAGCCGTCGCTATAAATACAGTTTATTGAGATAAAACCTTTCGTTGCGAATGCAACGGGCTTACTACTAGTATCATATAAACTCTCTCAGATTTACTCGATACACATTTTATTCACCACTATTCTTAAGCATATCGCCCCGACTCCCACATTCTCACATTAACCTGTTGCTGCTCACACACCGCCACGTAGTTAGATGCCGCACCCATATTATAGATCGAGATCCTCTGGGGAATTTCAAACCAACTCACTCACTCCCCCTCCGATCGTTACAACGCCGCCTGTTGCGCGCACGACCCGTGTATATACCGAGAAAGGCTGGGGGTGGGGTGGGGGAAGAGACCGATAATAAAATAATAGGCCACCTAGAGGTAAACAAAAGGGGGAGATAATTGACCGACGCCGCCGACCAGCGTCCATATAATCCGGCCAGGGCGGTGGAGAGGAAAAAGCCGAGTTTATAAACACCAGTGAACCAGTCGGCCTGGGGGGTGTATTTTGGACTTTGGAAAAAAAAGTCACAATGGGGGAATTAATTGTGTATTTAGAGATAGTACCGTTGAGATGATCATAGACTTCATGAGTAGATTTGATGTAGATAATTAATTATCTGTCTCGTGTTTGGAGGGTAGGCAGGGGATGAGGAACCGTGGGGGAGGGGCGGGGCAAGCCGTAGTCTCTGCTCTCATCCCAAAGATCTATAATTTTAATAATATATTTTTTTTAAACGAATTTTAAAATCACGTTTTGTTTTATGATTCGTAATATTATGAAAACCCAATAACTATTTATGTGTGTGAAGTCCCTGTAAGGATGAGATGAAATTTAGATCCTATAAACCACTAGTGGGACGGTTTTTATGGTGCCCTTCTTTCATCCCCACCATAGCCGATAGTGCAATGGCCATGGAGGCACCACGGGAGATATATCGGAACTTGAGCCATGACCTGAAAATTTCCTTGGTCCTCACCGGAGATCGAACCAGGTACCTTCAGGTCAGTCGAGCGCTTTACCACACGTCCATCCGTCCCCTAATAATAACTATTTATAGCGCATATCAAATTAATAGTACATGTAATGATGTATTGCACCAAAAAGCGGCTAAGAAAGTCAGGAGCGTTGTTTGCGAGGGAAAGAGACAAGTTTTTTTTTTAAAAAGAAAACCACCGAAACTCATTAAGAAATTAACCGAAAATCCACCAATGAGGTAAAATTGAAAAGCAATTTTAAATATGTGCTTCCATTTTTTTTTACCTTTTGCGTTACTTTACATTTTTTTACGTAATATAAAATATTGAAAACATAAAAAAATTGTAAAATAAAAACAAAAAACAAAAAACAAAAAACCGCCCATAAGGTGATTGGGCCCCGCCAGGCGTCACTATGGTTGGTATCACATGGTGCGGAAAATTGAAGGTGTCACAACCAGGCCCGTAGCGTGCGGGGACGGCAGGGGGGCCGACTCCCCTGCGTTTTGTCTGTCCCCCTCTTTAAAATTATTTAGCGATAAAACTGTAGTATTTCAGAAAGATGTATATTACTTTCATTAAACTGATTTTGTAAACTACGTCTCCAATTTCACATCCCATAATATGTGTAGAATTATGTACAAGGGCGGAAGGAGCCTTCTTTTTATGGGGGTCCCAGAATTTCTCTCGGGGTAGGGGATGATAGCATTGAGTTTGAGTTTAAAAAAAAAAACCTATTAAAATAGTTCATTCTAAAACCAAGCATTATATGACCACCATTAATGCAATTATTAATCCAAAACGGCCAGTTATTAGTCACTTAGTGTTGCCTAATCATTCAGGGCCGCCGCTAGGAACTCTGCGGGCACCTATGCAACGGTTTTAGTGGGCTCTATACCAGGATACCTTTGGGAGCCTAGGAACAATTACTTTTTGGGGCCCTGACAAAGATCCATTAAGGGGCCATTGGAAAAGGTAATTTGGGTAATCCGGGCTAAAACGCTTTTAAGGAAGCTTTCTTAGAAGTGGAGGGGGGGGTCCTTGGCAGATTCCCAGTTGGCATGTCTATAAAAAAGGCTCCGAGCTCTACAATCATGTTGTAATCTACATAGGCTTCAAAGTCAATGACACGTTTTTGTCCATACTGAAACCGTCCACCAGACACTATCAGCCACACTGACACTATCCGCCACACTAAAACTATCCACCACACTGACACCATCCACCACACTGACACTATCCACCACATAGACACTATCCACCACAATGACACTATCCACCACACTGACACCATCCACCACATAGACACTATCCACCACACTGACACTATCCACCACATAGACACTATCCACCACACTGACACTATCCACCACACTGACACTATCCACCACACTGACACTATCCACCATACTGACACTATCCACCACACTGACACTATCCACCACACTGACACTATCCACCACACTGACACTATCCAACACACTGACACTATCCACCACATAGACACTATCCACCATATAGACACCATCCACCACACTGACACCATCCACCACACTGACACTATCCACCACATAGACACTATCCACCACACTGACACTATCCAACACACTGACACTATCCACCACATAGACACTATCCACCACACTGACACTATCCACCACACTGACACCATCCACCACACTGGCACTATCCACCACAATGACACCATCCACCACACTGACACTATCCACCACACTGACACTATCCACCACACTGACACTATCCAACACACTGACACCATCCACCATACTGACACTATCCACCATACTGACACTATCCACCACACTAACACTATCCACCACACTGACACTATCCACCATACTGACACTATCCAACACACTGACACTATCCACCACACTGACACTATCCACCACACTGACACTATCCACCACATAGACACTATCCACCATACTGACACTATCCAACACACTGACACCATCCACCATACTGACACTATCCACCACACTGACACTATCCACCACACTGACACTATCCAACACACTGACACTATCCAACACACTGACACCATCCACCACACTGACACTATCCACCACACCGACACTATCCACCACATAGACACTATCCACCACACTAACACTATCCACCACACTGACACTATCCACCACACTGACACTATCCACCACACTGACACTATCCACCATACTGACACTATCCAACACACTGACACTATCCACCACACTGACACTATCCACCACACTGACACTATCCACCACATAGACACTATCCACCATACTGACACTATCCAACACACTGACACCATCCACCATACTGACACTATCCACCACACTGACACTATCCACCACACTGACACTATCCACCACATAGACACTATCCAACACACTGACACTATCCACCACACTGACACTATGCACCACATAGACACTATCCAACACACTGACACCATCCACCATACTGACACTATCCACCACACACACACACACACACTATCTACAACACATACACTTTCCACAACACTGACACTAAGCACCACACACACACACACACTATCTACAACACATACACTTTCCACAACACTGACACTATGCACCACACACACACACTATCCACCACACAGGTCCACCCCTCCCCCCCCCCCCCCACACACACATCCACTTTAAAAAGCAAAGTAAATTAATGGTACACAAACAAGGCAAGAAATTGACTTAATAAATATTTACACTTGTGGCCAGATTTCCCCCCCTCCTCCCCCCTCCCGCTCAACACTGCCACCTTCCGAACATCTACACTTGTTTTCGGTCAAAGGTCTATTCAGATTTACAAGCTTAGAGCTTGGTGAATATCTTGATAGCATAAGGAACTTGATTAAACACGATTCAGCAGCCTACCCCTCTTTTATATTTTTGAAACAACTTCAGTTTGATGTTACATCTAATAATAAACCGACATAGATTGCACTAATCGCTCGTAGAAAATGCCAGGAGGCTATAAATACGTTTTGTTATACCGGTAAGACACGAGATAGGTCTATCAGCGCCGTTATTTTAGAAAGAGTGAGAAAAGAAAACTGAACAATCGAATAAGGTCACATTGCCCTGGGGGGGGGGGTCTTTTCAAGTACAGATACATATAAAATCGGATGCAACATGAGCCCCCAGTTTATATTCCCCCCTGGACCTCTAATATATATATATATATATATATATATATATATATATATATATATATATATATATACCAATTGCCCCCAAAATCTTCAAGTCTCTGTTAGGGCGCTCTTAAAAGCTTAATCTAATAAATAGGCAAAACCAAGCGACCCCTAGTGCTTACCGTCATGTACCCCCATTCATATAAAAATTGATGCTATCAGGGCTGCAACAGGTAATTTTGTTTAGCCCCACCTCCTTTAACCCCTCCCCCCTCCTTTACCAATGACTGACAGGGGGTAGAAAGTACTTTTAAAAAAAAAATCAATATTAATCACATACTCCTTTACCCATTCACAAATCAACTTTGTACCTTCTGATCCGTCATCAAATCACAAACTCTGCCCGATTACTCTAGAACAGTGTTTTCCAAACTTTCCACATCTGTGTACCCTATTTTTTATATTCGTAATACTGATTACCCCAAATAAAAAAAAAATATGTATATTCCAAATAAAAACAAAACAAAAACTTGCATATATTATTCTTACGGTCAGAGTTTCCCCATCATTTCATTTGTTTCCCCATCATTTCATTTGTTTCCCCATCATTTCATTTGTTTCCCCATCATTTCATTTGTTTCCCCATCATTTCATTTGTTTCTACATTAACCCCCCCCCTCCCGCATGTTTATCGAATGTTCTTAGCCCTGTGTAGCTCGTAAACCCCCCCCCCCCCCAACCAAACATTTCGCATTCCCCTCCTGGGGGGTACGAGAAATACACTTCGTGAAACACCGCTCTAGAAGGACGGCTGAAACTTAATTATGTATGCTGACCGCGTGACTCACGAGTGCTGATTGCTAGCGGGGCATGTCTGTTCTTAGGTTTTCAGGGATATTGGGGGTGGGGGTGGGTGTGCATGGTAATATACATATCTGGGATCACAAGCAAAAGTTTATTTTCGGGGGGGGGGGGAGGGCAAGTTATCTGTCAGTGGTCGTAAGTAGTGACGTCATCCTAGGCGGATTCTGTAAAGGCCGACCCGTTACGTATCAAAAAGTAATTTCAAATTCTACGGACTCTATTCTTCTAGCGGAGAAGTATGTGTGCCTCCCGGGGATGACCGCTCCACCGATCCTCTCTAGTTTCGTCACAAAGTTATCTATATGGGCCCCCTCTCTCTCTCTCTCTCTCTTTGAACTCTCTCAGTGATAACTGCAGGCTGAGACTTGGTGAGATCGTATGCAAAGCCGCAACCAGTAATTTTGGGGCCAACTAGTACCAGATCAGATTGCACCACTAGTACCAGGTCATGTTGTATAACTAGTTCCATGTCAGATTGATTACCCTCCTATTAATTAACAGTAGTTGCATTGGATGGCATTGAAAAGGGGGGGGGGGCGCCGACCGCGAAGAGTCTCTGTTATCGAAGATTAAAAGCGGCGGCCCCAAAATGCACTCTTGCCTAAGGACCCCAAAATGTAATTTAGCCTCAAGCCCCCAAACATGCCCCCCCGTCCTTTGGCCGATTTGACTGATTGCTTCCATATTGGGCCTCGTGCCTGGCAAGGCCCCCACAATTTACATTTATATTAATATTCTGTTGACCACCAACTCCCTCCAGGCAGGTGCGCGAAGTGTCCATCACATGAGACGGCACTGACTTAGATACCTAGCAACCCGGAGGAGCCCGGTCGAAAATGAGATAAAAAGAGGCAAGTTCCATTCCTTGTGCATTTGTTGAATAGGCTCAGAATTTTGTTCACCTCATCCAGAGCTTCAGCAATCACGGTGGTGGAAGCACGGGACGGATAGCACAAGGCCATCGCAAACAATGAATTGTTGCATTATTCAACTAAGCCGAGGTCGGTATCGACTCCACTTGAACTCGCACTGCTCGATCACGAATAAGTTTTATTATACAAAACCGGATAACTCGATAGATAAATATGCCGTGTCCGAGCTAAACATAAAACTTATATATCCTACTAATAAAGTGACTATCTTGTCGTCCGTGCGGTTATGGGAAAGCCGTCGCTATAAATACAGTTTATTGAGATAAAACCTTTCGTTGCGAATGCAACGGGCTTACTAATAGTATCATATAAACTCTCTCAGATTTACTCGATACACATTTTATTCACACTATTCTCAAGCATATCGCCCCGACTCCCACATTCTCACATTAACCTGCTGCTGCTCACACACCGCCACGTAGTTAGATGCCGCACCCATATTATAGATCGAGATCCTCTGGGGAATTTCAAACCAACTCACTCACCCCCCCCCCTCCGATCGTTATAACGCCGCCTGTTGCGCGCACGACCCGTGTATATACCGAGAAAGGCTGGGGGGGGGGGGTGGGGGTGGGGGAAGAGACCGATAATAAAATAATAGGCCACCTAGAGGTAAACAAAAGGGGGAGATAATTGACCGACGCCGCCGACCAGCGTCCATATAATCCCGGCCAGGGGCGGTGGGAGAGGAAAAAGCCGAGTTTATAAAAACACCAGTGAACCAGTCGGCCTGGGGGGGGGGGGTGTATTTTGGACTTTGGAAAAAAAAGTCACAATGGGGGAATTAATTGTGTATTTAGAGATAGTACCGTTGAGATGATCATAGACTTCATGAGTAGATTTGATGTAGATAATTAATTATCTGTCTCGTGTTTGGAGGGTAGGCAGGGGATGAGGAACCGTGGGGGAGGGCGGGCAAGCCGTAGTCTCTGCTTCATCCCAAAGATCTATAATTTTAATAATATATTTTTTTTAAACGAATTTTAAAAATCACGTTTTGTTTTATGATTCGTAATATTATGAAAACCCAATAACTATTTATGTGTGTGAAGTCCCTGTAAGGATGAGATGAAATCTCTTAGATCCTATAAACCACTAGTGGGACGGTTTTTATGGTGCCCTTCTTTCATCCCCACCATAGCCGATAGTGCAATGGCCATGGAGGCACCACGGGAGATATATCGGGAACTTGAGCCATGACCTGAAAAATTTCCTTGGTCCTCACCGGAGATCGAACCAGGTACCTTCAGGTCGACAGTCGAGCGCTTTACCACACGTCCATCCGTCCCCTAATAATAACTATTTATAGCGCATATCAAATTAATAGTACATGTAATGATGTATTGCACCAAAAAGCGGCTAAGAAAGTCAGGAGCGTTGTTTGCGAGGGAAAGAGACAAGTTTTTTTTTTAAAAAGAAAACCACCGAAACTCATTAAGAAATTAACCGAAAATCCACCAATGAGGTAAAATTGAAAAGCAATTTTAAATATGTGCTTCCATTTTTTTTTACCTTTTGCGTTACTTTACATTTTTTTACGTAATATAAAATATTGAAAACATAAAAAAATTGTAAAAATAAAAAACAAAAACAAAAAACAAAAACCGCCCATAAGGTGATTGGGCCCCGCCAGTGGCGTCACTATGGTTGGTATCACATGGTGCGGAAAATTGAAGGTGTCACAACCAGGCCCGTAGCGTGCGGGGGACGGCAGGGGGGCCGACCTCCCCCTGCGTTTTGTCTGCCCCCCCCTCTTTAAAATTATTTAGCGATAAAAACTGTAGTATTTCAGAAAGATGTATATTACTTTCATTAAACTGATTTTGTAAACTACGTCTCCAATTTCATGAAACCACGTGACTACATACGCCCTTTTTGTAATTGTAGAACGTTTGGTAAAAAACTGTAGATTTATCCGAGCAGCTTTGAACTGTATTCATTTAGCTAAGCTCCAGACGCACTGCTTGGTAGCACCCTGTGCTGCTGCTCTGCATGGTGGCACCCTGTACTGCTGCTCTTCATGGTGGGACCCTGTGCTTCTGCTCTATATGGTGAGACCCTATGCTTATGCTCTTCATGGTGACACCCTATGCTACTGCTCATCATGGTGACACCCTATGATACTGCTCTTCATGGTGACACCCTATGCTACTGCTCTTCATGGTGACGCCCTATGCTACTGCTCTTCATGTTGAAACACTGTGCTACTGCTCTATATGGTGAGACCCTATGCTACTGCTCTTCATGGTGAAACACTGTGCTACTGCTCTATATGGTGAGACCCTATGCTACTGCTCTTCATGGTGAAACACTGCGCTACTGCTCTATATGGTGAGACCCTATGCTACTGCTCTTCATGGTGAAACACTGCGCTATTGCTCTATATGGTGAGACCCTATGCTACTGCTCTTCATGGTGACACCTTGTGCTACTGCTCATGTTTTTAACTATGATTGGTTTTTAAAACCAACTATACCGATTTTTTTTTATTCCTGCTATGAAATTTAGAACAGTTCATTTTGGTGCCACCCGGTGCGCCCCGCACCCCCCGCACCCCCTAGTGACGCCACTAGGCCCCCCCCCCGCGAATGCGTCAAACTTTCACAAGACGCTTTCTTTGGTTGAGGCGACGATGGAATTGCCGGTCCTCGCTCTATTCAATAACTATTTCTTTCACCAAAAAGACCAAACCACAAGCTTGATTCAATCTCTCCCCGGCCTGCCAGTTTATGTTTGACCTATATAACCTGTGTACAATACAGTTAATCGTGTCACGGTCTGGTTTTTCCCAATCGCTTTGTTAGCAGTCCTCTGACGCCGGTCACTCTATGGACACGGGTCAGTTATCAATTAAAGCCCCCCCCCTTCACGTGATACTCTAGTCCGGATGCGTTGGTCATGAGCCCACAACAATAACGGTAGTTAGGATTAGGACTTTGAAACGGGGCACGTATTAATTCTGACCTTATCGTCGCTGGTTGTAACGTAACGTAATCATTATTATAATTACGAGTAAGCCTATTGGTCATCCTGGACTTGAACACCTAGCGTTCTAATGACCGCACATAACGGCAAAGTAATCTTTTAAAGCAGAGGTTCTTAAACCGTTATTAAAATGTTTATTTTTGCGACCAAACTGTCATAAAAAAAAATGAAATTAAATTTGAAACTTACAACGACGAAAGCTACAGGTTGTGCGCTCATCCGTTCATTAGTTATATTTTTTTTCCGCGATCTACTTGAAGTTCGTCCGCGCCCCACCTGTGGCCCGCGACCCAAACTTTGAGAAGCACTTCTTTTTTTTTTTTAAATGAAGATATTCAGTAAATTAACATGACATAACTTTTGCCTCGAAAGAATGATGTGAATGAAATACGAAATACGAAGATTTTACTAATTAAAATTACACATTACTTTCTTTATACCCCCCCCCCTCCTATTCTTTTACTTAAAGTCATTCAAGTTTTAAAAACACAATTTTCATTTCCACTGTTGCGACTTAATGATAAAAAGATGAATACGTTTATTTTTATGTGCCGTCTGTTAGTAAAAGTTAAGTAAGTAAAGTTCCCTTCTTAGCACTAACGCACCATCGGGGCAGATGAAGTGTAGAATTCATCGGTTTCCATAACCTCGGCATATGAAGGGATTGTGTGGTTAGCACAACGCCCAGCCGCCTTTTCTTCCCCAACTTTAAAGTCAGGTATCCATTTAAAGCTGGGTGGACTTGTGGGACGACTTTGCATCAAATTTCACCTGGAAAAATTCCATGGGCCTCACCGAGGATCGTACCCAGGACTCTCAGGTCGACAGTCGAGTATCTACACCACTCGGCCATCCGTCCCACCTAGACCCCTCAGCCGCCGTCTTGAGCCGCCGTAAGCCGCCGCGAAGCCTGTAAGCTGTAAGCCGCCACTAAAAATGTTAAGCCAAGCTGCCAAAAACTTTCCTAAGCCGTGGGAGATTCGGAATTACCGCTAAAATTTTGCGTTGCGTAATACGTTGTACTGTTGTACAACAGTTTCACAACACCACTGCTACACATCGTTGAGAATAGTTTACCAACACCACTTAATTTTATATGATCTCAGCCTGCACATCAGTGATATTCTAGGTATTAAAATCATTTTAGTTATAGTTTTGATTAGTTTTTTTTAGCAATCATTTTTATTTTTATTTAGTTATAGTTTTAAATTCATTTTAGTTATAGTTATAGTTAGTTTTTTCATCAAACATTTGTATTATTATTTAGTTATTATATAGTTATAGTTATTGAATAATTTTCGTAAGGACTGCAAAACTTCAAATGCCCATCGATACGACAGATACATGCCAATGTCAGGACACAAAACTGGCCTTCAAGCACTAATTAAAAGGAAAACACCCGATGTTCTCTGGACGCACTGCATGCTCCACAGAGCAGCTCTCGTATAAAAAATATGAGTTAGAAACTTAACTACGTTTTTACAAAAGTAACGAAAGTTGTAAACTATAGAAAAAAACAGTCCATTAAAAGTTCGTTAATTTGCAAAGCTGTGTGAAGGTCTGGGAGCTTTTCAGCCCGTCCTTGTACACCATGTATTTGTCATTTTATTTGACAATCACACTCTATTTATTACACATGCACATTACATTATAAAAATAGAACTAAATCAGTTGCTAATTTGGTAATAAGACTTAATATTCATAATTATTTCAACAAAAGTTTATTGTTACCTGTCATAATAATTATGAAGACGAATGAACTTAATTTACATACAAGCTGACCACAAAGTACAATTATAATGAATGAGAAGTATGTAACTGTTCACAATTTTGGATAATGTTCTTGAACTTGGGAACTAATTTACTTGTTGTGATTTGCATGACCCAATTTTAATTGCAGTCAGTCAACATCGATCTGTTCTTAGAAGTGTTTATTTTCAGACAAGAAAACGCTTGTTCACAAATGTAGCCTACATGGACCCAAATAGTGACAAAACCCTGCAGCAAAGTTATTAGGTGTGGGAATGCCGCTGCTGGCAAACATCCTGAAAACTCCAAAACTGACTTGAACTTCCCCTTCAGGTCATAATCTGCTTATAGGTCAAGCATCTCTGACTAATATTCTTTAGCCATAAAACTGATTTAATGTCCCTAGATTCGAATCAAACTGATTTAATGTCCCTAGATTCGAATCAAATTAAAAAAAAATATCGCGAAAAATCTTAACAAAGAGGATTAACATAGGACCGCAACATGTACACGCGTTCGGGCCGCATAATATACTTTGAGGGCCGCAGTTTGCCCACCCCTGAACTAAATCAATGAGTCCTGGATATATGAATCAATGAGTCTTGATGTATTTGAATCAATGAGACCTCGAGTATCCAAAATGATGAACAATTAACTAATGGAATCAACTTGTCATCAGATATCTGAATCCGTAACTCCAATAGATCAATGACACAAAGGTAAGTTTTACACTTCCACTCAAGATTTAAGGCAAATCTACTAATTCTTATCACGTTAAAGCGATTACGTAAATCGCATTCCAAAAAGTATCTTGAATTAATATCTTTGACACACCGCATTACGATTTTTTTTGCGAGTAATATAATAACACTTGAAATCTAACTCATTTTTGTATTTTTACATTTTTTAGAGCATTTTCGAAAAAAAATGCTCTATTGTCCCCGTTTTGTCTGTCTGTCTGTCTGTCTGTCATCACCCTAGATCTCAACAACCATAAGTCCTAGACCCATGATGTATATATCATTTTGTAGGTCTTGGCCTGCCATGTGTGCAGCAAAAGTTCATTTCGCGATCTGACCTCTGAGGGCCGTAAAAGGGGGCTTATAAAGTACCGTTTTTTACTATATAAGCTATATTAACAAAGTAGCGCCCTAGATCTCAGCAACCATAGGTCCTAGACCCATGATGTATATATCATTTTGTAGGTCTTGGCCTGCCAAGTGTACATCAAAAGTTCATTTCGCGATAGGACCTCTGAGGGCCGGGCTTCAGGGCTCCTAAGGGGCTTATATATTATATATGGCCCCATTCTACACCTTGTACGTTCAATAACCCATTCATTTGGTGCGAAATACTGCAGCACGTAGTTTCACCAAGATTTATTAAGAAACTCATCAAATGAAATAGTAAGCTTGTGTTCTGAGTTTAATTGAAAGTATCAGAGCTATGCAACAATTGACGGAGTTTTCGGACGATTAAATGACTACAATTTCGAATGTTTTCAATTATGAGTCCTATTTCAGTAACCACAAACCACTTGTAGTTAGATTTAAGAGAAAATATTTTTTTTTCAAATATAAAGAAACGTCTTTATAATATTTTTTTTTACAGTTATATGCATTACACAATTGAATTTATAAACATTTCCAAAATTTCCAAATATTTACTGAAAGCTAACAAACGTACTGATACATAACACGAAAATGCGCTAACACGTCCTGTGTCCAGAATGGAACAGGCTTAATTGCTTGTTTTAAATTGGCTCTTAATTTAATTAACATTTTTATTATTTTTTATTATTTTTAACATAAATCTTTATATTAACTTATTATATACAATAAATTATAAAGTATTATTTATTTATTTCAAAATTGTTGTTTGTATGACTAGCAAAAGTATAGTACATAAATATTTTGACAGTTACCTCCCTTATAAAAAAAATATCGGTGATACCTAGTGTGATCGTTGGGATCCGGCTTTCAACCGGGGTGCTAGGCATTTTCCTAAGCCACGGCTAGCCAGCCATAACAATTCTAAGCCAGCCATCATCAGTTCTACGGCGCGGCTGAGGGATCTAGTCCCACCCGTCTGTTAGTTTTAAATAAAAATATTATTTCCAAAGTTTGATTTTTTTTGAGGTTCAGCACACAACACTGGTCATTTTTCACATTTTTTTTGAAGTAAATTCAATTCTCCGAATTTTCAACCGGTTTCGAATAATTTAAGTCCCCAAAGGTACTTTTCAGAGGCGCAGAGGGAGGGGGGAGGGAGGCATTGGGGGGGCATTTGCCCCCCCCCCCCGAAATAAAAATAGTGTATGAATATTACCCAAAGGAAGTCTTGTGTGAAATCGGGTTTAGAACAATGACACCTACACCCCCCACCCCCCTCAACGCAACACAACCCGCGGTTCTCAACCAGTGGTACGCGTAAACCCCCCCCCCCCCCCAAGAAAGGTTATACAATAGTACGCAGCGAGTGATAATTTTCTTTTTAAAAACAACCAAAGAGACTGAAGAAGATCGAAAGTTTGCTGCGTGACTCATCACCAAAACCACGTGAGCAAAAGTATCGCATTACAAAGGTAAGCAGCACATTCCGTTGTGGGAAAAAAAAGTCGATTTATTCGCGAACGTGCGTGTGAGGGGTATCCGCTGGGACAACCTTTCGCGCCGCTGGGGTGGGAGTGGGGGGGGGGGAAATAGTCGCGGAAAAGGTTGAGAACCGCTGGCATAACAACTTTCCCCTCACCCAGGCCCGTAGCGTGGGAGGGGCCGGGGGGTCCGTCTGGCCCCCTCTGCTTATTTTTTCGACTTAGTAAAATGTATTACCTTAGCCCCCCCCCACCCTTGCTATTGCCTGGCCCCTGCTGTAGAATGCCTGGCCCCTGCTGTAGAATTTTCACGCTACGGGGCTGCCCTCCCCCCCCCCACTCCTCATTAGTCTCTGGCTCTCCGTACGTGAAAAATCTGGTCATCGTATCAGAATCAAAGCACCAAACAGTTTTCAAACGAGGCTGTTTAAAGAGACACGTAGTGGAATACGTCTTAAGGTATGATGAGAGCGACAAGTGCAGACGTCAATCCTGAAACGATTCGATCATATAATCTCTAATTTAAAATGTGCACTGTCTCGTCTCATTTGTGTATGATTATTTTTTTAAAACAAATATCACCTTGTTTAAAAACATAATTGTTCTGTCAAAACTGTCAAGTTTTTTTTTTTTAAAATAATACCAGTTGACCGAGAGGCAGATCATTAAGTGAGAATCTAACTTGAATTTCAATGCGCCCATCTCATTGGCTGTATTTCAACCAATCCAACTTTTAGGAGCTAGTTGGTATTTTCTTTCGTTTGGGTCCTAAAATAATAATATCTCTTTCTGCAGTGAATAGCTTATATGCAAATATTTTGACTTTCAGTAAAAATATTTAGCCTATACGTTATTTAAACTTTGGATTTGCAGTTTCATTGTTTGCTTACTGTAGGTTACATAGAAAGGAGACATAGCAAAATGGAAATGTTCAGGGGTTCAATTCAATGCTTTCTTATCCTTGCGATTGTTACCATAGTGATGGTTGAAGTCAACTGCGATACAAGTAATTGTGCACACTTTAAATTTTTTATCACTTCATTTTTTTATTGGAAAGAAAATATCAGGGATTGGTATTAATGTTATTAAAATTATAAACGTTACCTTAAAAATATTTGCGTGTATTATTAAATTACTTGGATAAAACGATGAGGGCCAAATACACTTGTAACAATTTAAATTTTGCCTTACATTTATAAAACATGCATAACAAACCATATATATAGATATACTTTTAGTCTTAGATTTTAAATTGACTCAGTTCATTAAAAAACAACTATTCAATGCAGGATTGATGGACATTTTAAGACGAAATCAGATTTCCAAGAGATCAAAACGTAAGTATCTTTTTTTCTAATCGTTTTCTTGAGGTTGTGCACAAATGTTCTTGCTCCATGACAATGCATGATTCAATAATTAATTTTGCAATTAAATTAATTAATTTTTAAAATTTTTTTAACAAGTTTGAGTCAAAAGAGTTCTCATAACTAATTAAGGGATATAACCGTGTTGAATATGACGAACGGCAGTAATGAATGGGCTACGTCCCTTGCATAAATACTACTACATGTTTCAGATCGAGATCTATGCTAGTACATGGTTACCGCGTGCCGGTAGGTCAAAACAGCACTAAACACTATTTTAAGTATATAACTCTAATTTTCTTTGAAGTTCGGATCACATCTATGAAACATATTATTCTCATTTTTCGCTGATTTTGTAGTGAAAGCATCTTATGTGATTTTAGCCCATATTTCCAATGCATAATTTTCGATATACAGTTATACACACACACAAAAGAGGTTAATTTCTATTATCTTTTGAATGTTTTTATTTCAATAATATGTTTACTGCCATTTAATGTTTTGAAGTTTAGAGAACGTTTACATTTAACTTTAACCAGTTTTCATAAACACTCTATACATCTACTCTATCCATCTACTCTATCCATCTACTCTGTCCATCTACTCTATCCATCTACTCTATCCATCTACTCTATTCATCTACTCTATCCATCTACTCTATCCATCTACTCTATCCATCTACTCTGTCCATCTACACTTGCTGTGAGCTAAACAGAAACGGCAGTAGGCAGATTTGACCGATTGCTCTAAATACCACCCACGCATGGCAGGGGCCCCCGCATTTTACATATTTATTGATAGTAATAGTTGATATTTAAAAAAAAAGCAGAGGGGCCTCGCAAGCATCCGTTAAATTGGGCCCCTCTATTCCCAAGGCCGGCCCTGGTGCTCAACCTTAGTGTTTTGTGCTGCTTCAAACTAATACGAAGGTTTAGCACAGGCGGACCAAGGAGGTGCCCACCGGGCGCGCGCCCAAGGCCCCCATTATATTTCGGGGCCTCACAAACCTCAATTTTAAACCCTGATTTGTCTTTCTTTCTCCACCCGTATTCTTATCAGATATAAGTCCACCCTTGGGGCCTGGAACTCACCGATTATGCAGCGATGTGGCTGGATATTCTTATGTGAGTAAAATCCCTGTGTAAGGATAGGATGAAATCTCTTAGGTTCTATAAACCACTTATGGGACTATTTTTATAGTTGCATCGTCATATTGGAGGCACCACGGGAGTCACGGAGGGAGCTTTTACCATGACCTCAAAATAAATGCCACTAGATCTCGAACCCGGGACCCCCAGGGCAATAGTCGAGCGCTTTACTCCCCCCTACCTCCACCTCACTCCTACAGATTTGGATGTTGCATCTGTCAATTATCACTCATGTATAATTCTTTTACAATATTTAGGACAATTGATTTTATTTGTTTTTAAACACAACAATATTTGATTTCAGTAAGCATTAAATTGAAATGTTATTACTTTATTATTTTATTACTTTATGATGTTATTACTTTATTTTAGCTTTTTGGTGCGCAGGTCTTAACGTAAGTAAAAAAAGTCTATCATTTTATTTTTCATCTAAAAAAAAATGCAGTCCCAAATCTCTATAGGTCGACTATGTGTTTATTTGTATTTATGAATTATATGTGTTTGTGAGTATTCAAACTCTCTATTCTTCTGTATCTGTTTATATATATATATATATATATATATATATATATATATATATGTATGTATTGTAACAATAGCTTTAGATAGGTCTATACAATTTTAGAACCACTGTCCAAACTCATGGGTCCATGATACAGTCATATGTTTTGATAACTAGAATTCCAGCGGTTGATCTTTGTTTAGGGTAAAGTTGGTTGTCATCACAGGTCTATGACCCCAGAGATAGGTGACGATAGATGTAATTAGGCAGACAAAGGAATACTAGACCAGAGTGAGTTTTTAGCCGCACCAATCCCTAGGCTGGATTAAGAGTCATTAATATGTAGATGAGTTAGAAAGGGTGTTAGGGAACCAATCAGAAGTTCTGGGCGTTTGGGGCACGTGATAATTCACCAACACATAAATAACAGAGGTAACGGAAATTTGGACAGACCGACAGTTCGACAGACTGACGATAGAGACATCAGGACACCAGTTGTAGAGATAGTTAGAGGAGAAGTTAGTGGAGAAATAGTAGAGGCACAAGCTATCAAGTTATTGCGTTTTACAGTACACAGTCAAAGTCTATTTTATTGAAGTATCTCTGAATAATTCTTTCGGGAACTCAAGATACTCAAGATAACTCCTTTCGGGGAACCTGGAATACTACGTGTTATATTGTGTACGAAGCATTTTTGTGAATACTGCTGCAACAAGTTCAGATTACATATGTTTTCTTATTATCTAATAAATATAATTGAATCGTGGAACTTTGCCTCATTGATTGGTGTGTTGTTTGAGAGTGCATTGAGACTGAACGCTACTTAAGTTTACAAACCAGTTATAATATCGGCAGCTACATAAAACCAGTATAGTTATCTGAAGCAGCAGTGAGGAACACACAGTGTTACCTTGGAGAAGCATTACATCAACAAGTACATAAAATTATATAACAAAAATATAGTGTTACATATATATATATATATATATATATATATATATATATATATATATATATATTATATTGTAACGCAAAGTCAGCCCCGGTAAGATTTTTTTTTTTCATTAAGACCTAGGTAAATTTAATGTGCGGCCATAGGCGAAGGTAAATTTGGGTGCTCTTGTCGAAAACCATACTTCGGTCGCAGCTTGCAAAATATCCATAAAAACTTAAATTCCATCCATGGCTCCGCGACTTTAGTTGCACCTCATTGTCAATGTTTCAACAGAGTGTAGACTAGACTAGATTCATTGAAAAAAAAATCGCAGCTCCTTATTGGAGCTGGTACAATTTTAAGGTTAATTGTCTTAGAAGATACATTTTTCTATTCAGGAAGAATGCTATGGGTGGTGTAAAAAGAGTTCAAAGAGAGTAGCTAAAAGAAGAAGATTAAGTTGTTCCTCACGAACTTGCTGCCCAGATTTGGGGTGCATTTAGTAAGTATGTACATTTGGAGGCCCTAGACAAAGGAAAATAAACTTTTTTGCGGGCCGGTAGGAAAGCAAACTGTGAAGACTGCCGTTTAAATACCTTAATAAATCTTTGATTATTAGGCCCTGTCTGATCCCCATCCCAAATTAAACAGTCATTTAATGAAAACAAAGTCCCGATATGGAACCCCCCCCCCCAATCCCATTAGAAATTAGGACCCTCAGCCTAGATCAGTTCAGTTCTCTCCAAAAAACTTTTCAGACCCGCGACCCACTTAAATGTACGATATAAATAGCCAGCACGAGCAAAAGCCGTTACCCCCCCCCCCCCAAGTTTTTGGGTTTCGGAAAAAAATCGATGTATCGGGTCGATCAACAAATTTAATCATTGTGAAAAAGTTTGACTTAAGGCTCGCTAGTCTATAATCTATAACTTTGATAAATATGTAGCCTTCTTTGAATCCGTTGATCATATGCAGAGTGTTGAGGATCCCGGAGCGAAATCCCAGATGTTGAAGATCCCGAGAAGGGTCCCCAGATGTTGAGGTCCCCTTTGAGGGTATCCCTGGCTTGTTGCTAGTGGTATGCGGGCTGACCCAAAGGTTGACTCGTATTTGTATTTTTCGTTTCCGCCACACGCACAGTCTCACCAACAATTAGACGTAAAACCAGTCACGATGATCAATCCAACAAGTGTCGTGTGACAACAATCAAATATTTATTTACAGAGAGGCACCAGTCCGTAACAGGGCTCTGGTGGCCTTTCAAATAAAGCAAAGGTAATCCAAAAAGATACAGCAAAAGAGGTAATCCAATATAAAATCATGAATAAATTGAAGGACGTGTTCACTCTAGATCTATCTCTCAATTTCTCTCTCTCTCTCTCTCTATGTCTCTCTTTCTCTCACTCAGAGACTATTCACCAATCGACTCTCTCCGACTCGGCTCACCGGTCGAATGTCTTGAATCTATCTTTCATTCCCCCCACATCGCTTTTCACACGTGACCCTTAGCCAATCAAATATAATATCTGCTTCATTCAAACTTTCAAATTAGGGGGTGGAGCCTAGATGGGGGGGGGGGAGAGAAGTACGCCATGCAGACAAAGACAATAGTAACTGGACCTCCATCCCTTTGTCGGCAATTGACCAGGGCCGAGTGACCAGGGAAACTTCCCCGCGTGGAAAGTAACGTGTTTCTGTTAACCGCTACTGGGGTTCGTCGGCGGAGGTTCCGCTGAACACCTGGTCTATGACGCAATTACGGGGGGGGGGGGTGAAACGGGTGGGGAACTTGAGAGTGGGAACGTTATATTATTCTACATGGTTTAATATACATCTTAACGTTAGTAATACTACTACGTTAAGAGTTGGAGTAAGGGGATGGTTTCGACAGATTAGTCACAACCTGTGACATCACACCCACCCCACTCGAAACCATAGGGGTGACGACACCGTAGTAGGTGAGGCCATCACATAACATAAGTAAAATTATAAAACAAACCAATGCCCAAAACGAATGGAGGGTCAAACTGGAATAACATAAAAAGACAACTTATCTTAGTAACCCTGACCACAACATAATGGATAGGGCCAGTGGGTAAAAACATACATACTTAAATAACCCAAAAATAAAATAGAACAATTACAGCGGCGTATAGCATGATGGTGCCAGCCGGATATAAGGTCTGGCCAAAACAAGTTGGTCCAGAGATAAATAAAAAGAAAATAGTGAGCACCCTTTCTTCCGAAAGGTGGCACTTAAAACAAAATTAATTGTATCAGTAAGCCTACATGGTGGTACTGGATACGTAATAGGGTAAGCAAGATAGTCTCCCTTTGAGGGGATGACTTTACATCGATAGATACAACAGCGTTACAACATTAAACCTGGAATAGAGAGGAAACCATGCATAAATGAATAATATAAATGACATAACTACATTCACCCGACATTCACTCACTCTAGGCAAGCCATCCAATAACCTCTCCAAGAGTGGCCCTTTGTGAGTGAGCTCATACCGACATGTAGCCGTCGACTAGTTATGCTGGGCACCGACTCATCAAATCTGCCCCTACATTATCCTTTCTTTTGATGCTGTGCACCACGTACCTATACTGCTGTAGGGCCAGGGCCCACCGCATTACCCGATCGTTCTTCATTTTGCTCTCCGAGATAAAGAGGAGGGGGTCTATGGTCGGTTTCGAGGGTGAATTCAGTGCCGTATAAGAACCTTTCTAACTTTTTGGTTGCCCACACAATAGCTAGGCCCTCGCGTTCTATGGTGGCATACTTCTTTTCCCTCTCGGTCAGTTTGCGGCTGATGTAAGTTATGGGGAACTTACCATCCGGGAACTCCTGGAGTACCACGGCCCCCAGCCCAGTGGCCGAGGCATCGGTCCTTAAGATGAACCGGCGTGTGAAGTCCGGCAGTCGGAGGAGGGGGTCACTACTTAAAATGGATTGTACAGTCTCTAAGGCCTTCTGGCAGCTGTCTGTCCATGTAACGTTGGTGGGGTAGCCCTTTCGGGTCAGGTCGGTAAGAGGGGCCGTCACGGCGGCAAAGTTCGGGACGAACCGCCGATAGTAGCCTATGAGCCCCATCAGGGCCCGGACCTGAGTTTTGGTCTTTGGTGTGGAGATCTTTAGAATCTCCTTCACTTTTCCCTGACCGGGCTTTATACCACCCCCACCCAAACGATAACCCAGGAAGTCGACGCCCTCGCCCCCAAGCATACACTTAACCGGTAGGGCTGTGAGCCCCGCATTACGCAGTCTGCTAAATACTTGTTCTAGGACTTGAAGGTGTTCCTCCCAGGTTTGTGTGCAGATGAGTATGTCGTCTAGGTAGTTCACGACGCCCCCCAGCCCCCTCAATAGCTCCCTCATAAGGCGTGAAAATGTGGCCGGGGCGGTGACCAGACCGAACGGCATCACCCGCCATTGAAAGTGGCCCGCGGCGGTTTGGAAGGCGGTCATTTCACGTGCCCGGTCGCTAAGGGGAACCTGCCAGTACCCTTTATTGAGGTCTATCTTTGACAGGTACGTTGTCCCGTCCTGGGCTACCTCAGCTAGCAAGGCTTCTAGGTTTGGGAGGGGTTCCGCGTCGAAAACCGTGAGTTTGTTCAACTTCCGATAATCTACGCAGAACCTATACGTACCATCCTTTTTCTTCACTAACACCACTGGGGAGGAGTAAGGAGACTGGGACCTCTCGATGACCCCCAGTCTAAGCATGTCCTCAATTTCCCTCTCAATGGACTGTTTGACCGCAAAGGGTGTGGGGTACATCGGCTGTCTGACAGGTTTGTCGTCTATCAGACGTATGTCGTGCTCGACCAAGTGAGTCCTACCGGGGAGATCAGTCAGGACGTCCGAGTAACGGTCGCAGAGTTGTTTTACCTCTTTGACCCGGGGCTCGGATAGCAGGGGGGAGATCACCACGTCAGCGGCCGTCTCTGCTCCCTGCCCTGGTAGCATTACTTCCCCTTCATCTGAGCTCTCCTCACTCAGGTCAATTATTGCCCCTGCGGCGAGTATACTTTCTTCCCCCTTTGATTTCACTTGGCCTCTGTCTGACCCTTCTATCCTCCCCTCTTCCACTGACCTCGCTTTGCTCGCAGGGCCCCCCCATCAAATCCTCTGGGTCCCGGCTTATGTAAGCTTTTAACAGGTTCCCATGGAAAACCTTAGTCCCCTTGGGTAGTTGGAGCTGGTAGTCAAGGAGCCCCCACCCTTTTTATCACTTGGTAGGGGCCCTACCATTGCATGAGCAATTTATTTTTCTCATCCGACATGAGAATCAATACCTTATCACCTGGGGCAAACTCTCGGAGTCTAGCCTTCTGGTCAAAGTATTTGCGAGCCCTTTCACTGGCTCGGCTTAACTCTTGCTGGGCTAGTTGACAGGTCTCTTCCAGTTTGTTACGAAGGTCGACCACATATTGGTAGGTGGTCCGAACTTCGGTGGGTTCCTGCTCTTTGGACCATAGCTCACGGAGTATATGGCTGGGGCCCCTTACCTTCCGTCCATACAGCAGCTCAAAGGGGGAAAAACCTAGACTTTCCTGAAGGGCCTCCCTATAAGCGAACAACAGGGCCGGCAGGTACCGGTCCCAGTCTTTGGGCCTCTCCCAACACATTTTCCCCAGCATTGATTTCAGAGTGCCGTTGAACCTTTCGACTAGCCCATTACACTGGGGGTGGTATGGAGTGGTCAAGAGCTGGCGCATAGACAGTAGTCTCGATACTTCTCCCATCAGCTGGGATGTAAATTGGCTCCCTCTGTCGGACAATATTTCCTCTGGGACCCCTACCCGAGTAAATATTTCCACCAAGGCCTCTGCAACCCTCTCGGTATCAATAACTCGAAGAGGTACAGCCTCGGGGTACCGTGTGGCGTAATCTACAAGGGTCAGAATGTAGCGGTTTCCCCTATCTGATGTGGGGTCGAAGGGGCCCACGATATCAACTGCTACTCGTTTGAAGGGGACATCTATGAGTGGCATGGTACCTAGTGGTAGTTTGCTAGTCTTCCCTTTAGGTGTGGTGCGCTGACACCGGTCACACGACCTACAATACCTCTTCACGTCGCCCCCTATACCTGGCCAAAAAAATTGAGATTGGGTCCTCTCAAGGGTCTTCTTTGCCCCCAGATGACCCCCGAAAAGGATCTCATGGGCCACTCTCATCGCCTCGCCCCTCTGCTCTTTGGGCACCACTAACTGGGTGGATGTCTCCACCTTTTTACTTACCAGCTCTCGGTATAACAGGTCCCCTTTTATTGCATATCTCTCCATGTGACCCCGGTGGTTGTTGACCCTTCCACTTTCTGCCCATTCCCTTAACTTACGAAGGGAGGGGTCGTTTTGTTGCTGGAGGTGGAACTCAGAAGGGGTAATGGCTGATGCCGGGCACGGGGGCGTGGAGAGGGGTTTAACTGGCTTCATCTGTTTTCTCTCCTGCTCCCTGGTCATCACCGCACAGTTAGTTGGACCTTCCTCTGAAAGGTTCAGGGGCGCTGGGTCGGGTGTAGTGGATTTCCCCTCCCAGTCAGGGTTGGGTGAAAAGGGGCGTCGAGCCCCTGGTATATTGCCGATAATGAGGTCATAGAGGGGCTCATCTAGTGCCCATGCTTCCAACTGCCCCACGTAATACGGCGTGTCTACTTGTACCACAACGACTGGGGCCTCAAACACGCCCCCGTTAATGGTCTTCAACTGGCCCCTCCGTCCAGTTCTGCCCTCGATCGGTACTAAGGAGGTCCGGACCACGATCCCCCAGCATCCCGAATCCCTTAGGACCTGCACCGGTTGTCCGTTAACAAACCCTTTTGAAAGTGGAGAAGTGTCCTCATGTGTGACAGCAGCCCCTACCTCAGTTACCTGTTCTCCCTCACGATCCGACGTTGCTGTGGCCTGGGGCGGGGTGAGAGGGGATGCTGATCTTACTGCCCCCATCGGACTGACCTTCCGCTGTGGGCACCTTCCCGACCAGTGTTCGGGTGACCCGCACGTGAAGCAGGACATTCTCGGTCTCCAAGGGCGCCCGGTGTCTGGCCTAGGAGGAACATTGGGCCTCCCATTACCTTTAGGGGCCTCTGGTTTGGGTCCCTCCTTTTAAAAGGGTACAGTATGGGGTTCCCTGTAGGTTGTTTCCCTTCGAGGGCCCCACCTCGTGGGTTCTACCCCTTTGCCCACATGAGCTTCCCTGTAGTTTTCGGCCAAGGTGAGCATCTCGTCCCATGTCCCTGGCTTACGCTCCTTCAGGAACACCTGTAGCCCACTAGGGGCCCCGTCCATCAACTGCTCCCTGAGCAGTAGGTCCATCACACCATCAAAGCTATGCTCTGTCCCACTGAGCTCAACCCACCTCGTCAGGAGGTCGGCTAGACGTGCACCGAATAGGGGGTAGGTCTCCCCTCTTTCTAAATGGGCCCCCCCTAAACTTTCGTCTAAAGCTTTCCTCCGTATAGTCGTATGACTTTAGGAGGGCAGCCTTCAATGAGTCAAAGTCATTCGACTCGTCAGCCGTCAAGCGGGTAGCTGTCGTCAGGGCCCGTCCCGTGAGCAGTGATGTCAAGCAGGGGGCCCACTCATGTCGTTTCAAACCTACGAATGTAGGCGTCTATATTGTCCGTCTCGTCAAGTTTGGGGAGTTTGGGTTTGGAGGATGTCGTTGACTGACTGCTTGGGGTTGGACTTGCCGGCCCCACTTCCCTCTCTAACCGTGCTAGGGCCACCTCTTTATCTGCTGCTACTTTAACCGCCTCCTGCTCGGCAGCTATTTTAGCTAACTCAAGCTCTCTGTCGTGTTTTGCGCGTTCGGCTTCTCTATTCTGATCGGCAGTTATTCTGGCTACTTCTACCTCTTTATAATGTTTTGCACGTTCAGCTTCTGCTTCTCGTTCTAGTCTAGCCTCTTCCACCTCTCTATCCCTTTCGCATTTAGCGTGCTTTATGGCAGTGTTAACGTCGCACCCCAGGCCTATGAAGTACTGCACGTACTCCTCCATGGACTTCATGGTTGGTGACGTTAATACAAACAAAGTCCCGATATGGAACCCCCCCCCCCATCCCATTAGAAATTAGGACCCTCAGCCTAGATCAGTTCAGTTCTCTCCAAAAAACTTTTCAGACCCGCGACCCACTTAAACGTACGATATAAATAGCCAGCACGAGCAAAAGCCGTTACCCCCCCCCCCCCCCCAAGTTTTTGGGTTTCGGAAAAAAATCGATGTATCTGGTCGATCAACAAATTTAATCATTGTGAAAAAGTTTGACTTAAGGCTCGCTAGTCTATAATCTATAACTTTGATAAATATGTAGCCTTCTTTGAATCCGTTGATCATATGCAGAGTGTTGAGGATCCCGGAGCGAGACCCCAGATGTTGAAGATCCCGAGAAGGGTCCCCAGATGTTGAGGTCCCCTTTGAGGGTATCCCTGGCTTGTTGCTAGTGGTATGCGGGCTGACCCAAAGGTTGACTCGTATTTGTATTTTTCGTTTCCGCCACACGCACAGTCTCACCAACAATTAGACGTAAAACCAGTCACGATGATCAATCCAACAAGTGTCGTGTGACAACAATCAAATATTTATTTACAGAGAGGCACCAGTCCGTAACAGGGCTCTGGTGGCCTTTCAAATAAAGCAAAGGTAATCCAAAAAGATACAGCAAAAGAGGTAATCCAATATAAAATCATGAATAAATTGAAGGACGTGTTCACTCTAGATCTATCTCTCAATTTCTCTCTCTCTCTCTCTCTCTCTCTATGTCTCTCTTTCTCTCACTCAGAGACTATTCACCAATCGACTCTCTCCGACTCGGCTCACCGGTCGAATGTCTTGAATCTATCTTTCATTCCCCCCACATCGCTTTTCACACGTGACCCTTAGCCAATCAAATATAATATCTGCTTCATTCAAACTTTCAAATTAGGGGGTGGAGCCTAGATGGGGGGGGGGGGAGAGAAGTACGCCATGCAGACAAAGACAATAGTAACTGGACCTCCATCCCTTTGTCGGCAATTGACCAGGGCCGAGTGACCAGGGAAACTTCCCCGCGTGGAAAGTAACGTGTTTCTGTTAACCGCTACTGGGGTTCGTCGGCGGAGGTTCCGCTGAACACCTGGTCTATGACGCAATTACGGGGGGGGGGGGGTGAAACGGGTGGGGAACTTGAGAGTGGGAACGTTATATTATTCTACATGGTTTAATATACATCTTAACGTTAGTAATACTACTACGTTAAGGGTTGGAGTAAGGGGATGGTTTCGACAGATTAGTCACAACCTGTGACACAGAGCCTGATTTATAATTTTAGGAGCCCGAGGCCAACAAAAAATTGAGACCCCCATTTTGAAAAATAAAAAGTACTGCTAAGTTTTTTTTTTATTTTTGTAAACGTTTTGGTGCCCTTTATTTCGATGGGCTCCTGGGCCACGGCCTAGTCGCCCTGTCTGTAAATCCAGCCTGATTATACGTAAGTAAATGAAATATTTAATCCCAACAGTAATAATATTCAAATTCTCACTGACCGCGCGTGTCAATGTGGCCAGAATTTTAACCATAAACAGCCATAACTCATTATGAAACCTTCCGAAATCTTTCAAATAATGTATGAAAAGGTATTGGCGCTACTTTTTGCATTTACGTAATATAACACATTGAAAAAGGAAAACCGCTTGTGTATGTAGCCTATATGCCATAGTATGAACATTGTTTTTTTTTTTAAAATATTTTTATGTATACTGTATTTATTATAGCAATGTCTGCCGGAGTTAAACACTGAGAGCTAGATAATGCCATGGATACTAGAGACTCAATTTGAGGAGTGATTTCGATGTGAGAAAAAAAAAAAAACTAAATTAAAATTTCAGATAATTTTTTCTCTATAAAAATTAAAAATGCAAACACATCTTCAGCTTTAGTTGTTTTTTTTTTTTTTATCTTTGTTACGTTATTAAATGTATCACATATATCAATATATGTTGTTTATTATGTTCTGTTTGTACGGGTTAGGTAAACACTAAAAACAGTTCATGCAGTGACGTAGCGAACTCGCGCCCGGGGCTTATTACCTTTTTAGCGCCCTCCCAATTCGAAAACCATATAATATTATATGTAAAATATATCATTTGGCGCCCCTTTGTGAGTAGCGCCCAGGGCATGATGACCCCCCCCCCTCTCCTCCACTTTGTTCTTTAAAGCAACGACGTCAACTGTAGAAATGGGAGTACACAATATTTGTATGCACACACATCTATGTGCAGAGGGGCCCAGATGTAGCCTTGTGACTACGTATGTCTCGTGTGGTGCCTCCATTCTTAGGGACGAATGAAGGGCTTCATACAAAGTCTTTTTAATGGTTTATAGTCACTGAGAGATTAAAAAAAAAATTAACAGGGACTTAAAAGGGTCAGATTGAGTAAACGTAACTAGATTGCAATGGTCAGATTGAGTAAACAGAACTAGATTGCAATGGTCAGATTGAGTAAACAGAACTAGATTGCAATGGTCAGATATAGTAAACAAAACTAGATTGCAATGGTCAGATTGAGTAAACAGAACTAGATTGCAATGGTCAGATATAGTAAACAAAACTAGGTTGCAATGGTCAGATTGAGTAAACAGAACTAGATTGCAATGGTCATATTGAGTAAACAAAACTAGATTGCAATGGTCAGATTGAGTAAACAAAACTTGATTGCAATGGTCAGATAGAGTAAAAAGAACTAGATTGCAATGGTCAGATGGAGTAAACAGAACTAGATTGCAATGGTCAGATGGAGTAAACAGAACTAGATTGCAATGGTCAGATTGAGTAAACAGAACTAGATTGCAATGGTCAGATATAGTAAACAAAACTAGATTGCAATGGTCAGATTGAGTAAACAGAACTAGATTGCAATGGTCAGATATAGTAAGCAAAACTAGGTTGCAATGGTCAGATTGAGTAAACAGAACTAGATTGCAATGGTCATATTGAGTAAACAAAACTAGATTGCAATGGTCAGATTGAGTAAACAAAACTTGATTGCAATGGTCAGATAGAGTAAAAAGAACTAGATTGCAATGGTCAGATGGAGTAAACAGAACTAGATTGCAATGGTCAGATGGAGTAAACAGAACTAGATTGCAATGGTCAGATTTTTTAAACATTTTTGTAAAACATTGTAGATAATTATTTATTTATTTCATATTCTTAAATCATGTTAATGGCACAACTTTGCTGAGCACAAATTGAGAAGAAATTATTATATATACTCAAAGTAAAGTTTTCCTTTATAGGCCATCGGGGTCATTTAGAGTTCATGTTTCAGTAGCCATAGCTACTCTATGAGAATGTGTGGCTAGCATAATGTCCAGTTGTCTTTACATTCCCCATCATATGTCGGGTGGACTAAGTGAAATTGATCGGACCCAAGAAAAGACTAGGACTTTCACTGAGGCATGAGCTTGAGATCTTAAGTTTAATGCTCTAGCACACTGCCACACCGTCTCCATATGTACACAAACACCAAGTTAATAACTTTAAGTTGTGTAATTATTAAGTGTTTTATTTTGTACATTTAAAAAGACTGTTAACTGTTAGGAAAAAAATATGACTAAAGATATAATTTATTTAATATAATAGCAAGTTAGAATAATTATTTAAGGAATTTGGTTTTTAGTGGCTCATTTATTTTACATATGTATAGACACAATAAAAAAATAATAAATAAATTAGATAAAAAAAAATACAAAATGTAATTCAAAAGCATTTTATTTAATGATAGAAAAATTATTTGCACAACAAACATATTAAGTCAAAATAAAAATGTAAGATATCAAATTGGAAATGATAAAAATTCACATCTTCCCAACTTTTCCCCCCCACATGCGCTGGTCATCTACCACTACTACACATGCGCTGGTCATCTACCACTACTACACATGTGCTGGTCATCTACCACTACTACACATGCGCTGGTCATCTACCACTACTACACATGCGCCGGTCATCTACCACTACTACACATGCGCCGGTCATCTACCACTACTACACATGCGCTGGTCATCTACCACTACTACACATGCGCTGGTCATTTACCACTACTACACATGCGCTGGTCATCTACCACTACTACACATGCGCTGGTCATCTACCACTACTACACATGCGCTGGTCATCTACCACTACTACACATGCGCTGGTCATCTACCACTACTACACATGCGCTGGTCATCTACCACTACTACACATGTGCCGGTCATCTACCACTACTACACATGTGCACATAGTCACTACTCACCCACATGTTCCTTGATATCATTCTCTCAACAGTCAACCACTGCGTGCACAACAATCCAATGCACACATGAATACTAACATGTCCGTACGGGTACACAAATGCCCGTACGAACACACACACAGTCACTCTGTGACAAGAATATCCTGCAGCATGGTTTCACTTTAAAACTTGAGAAAATCTCATCTAACCGTCAGTAACAGAATGTTTTAACATAAATGAAATGGGGAAAACAAAAAAAAAAGTATAAATTTAAGTATTTTTGGCAAACTCTGTTTCGCTTATTAGCTTGACCATGTAAAGTTCAAATGTGTTATAAGCAACTAGAGATTTTAATTTTTTTTGGTAATTAGTTTTAATTTGCACCAAAGGTTGAAAATATTATAAGTGAAAAAAATGTTGACTTTAATGCACAATTACAATTAGATGATCACCCTTGGGGAATTCAATCCTCTAAAAACCAATAAACACAAATCTTTGTACCAACTATACATGTGATTATCATTTCAATGGATTTTTAACATCAAATGGTGTAGTGAATTGATTTTAAATTAAAAACTTTATCAAAATCATACATATATTACAAAAATAAAGAAAATCAACAAATTAATAATTAAAAAATGGAAAAAGGAGAATTTTAGCACTTGGTAGATTGAGCAGTGTCAGTTTAGACATTCAATATTGATTTGTTTATAGAGATATGTATAGGACAGAATCAAAGAGCAAAGAACAAGTTCATCAGTGTATATTATACAAAAAATATGCTTCCGTGAATAAATGAAACATTTGAAATTGAGAAAAAAAAGTGTGTTTAAGTATACAGTACTAAATGTAGGCAAGATTTGACTGTAATACATCCACACGAGTAACTGACCAAATATAGCATCTATCCATTAAAGAATTTAGCCATCAAAACTTCATTGTTGCTTATGTTTGGGCAAGGTTAGGTCTAGGTAGGAGTTGGCATATCAAATGGGGCACATTAAAGCTGGCAAGGTGGCTCTTTGTTGTTTTTCCCACTACCTCCAAAATGATCAAGGATTATTTTATTTAACGATGAGGCTTATTCTTTTTCTGATACCCTCATAATATAAAAGAATTCTATCTTGTGTTTTGGCTTCTGTCTTTGAAACAGACAGCTTGATGTTACTTCTTCATCTTTTCCTTTAACAACTTGGCACATATAAGATGAAAAAATAAATAGCAATAAAAAAAGGCACATAGGTGGAGCACTGTATAAAGAAAATTTTCTGGATTCACAAATTCTAATTGCAGTAAAAAATTTTCCAAAGCAGTAAACCAGCACTTTTCCATCTCATTATATCTGGCGTCATTACACATAGCATGCCAGTTGGTGAAGTAAGTTAAGATCGTGAGCATGATACAATATCATTTTTTCTTTGAAGAAGTTTGTTTTAATTTGAATAATCTGGAAAGGAAATATACATTCTTTGAGCATTTACACAATAAAAAATATTCTTTTTCATTATTAATTTAAGTGTAAATGTACGTTTGTTTAAAGTCAGATTCTAATAAATACTTTTTATCATAGAACAGTAAATAGGCCATCCTCAACAAAAATGTTAAAAATACATGTACCAATACATTTATCTCATGAATATTAATGAAAAAAAATATTCCTAATAAAATAAAAATATTGTACTTATTTTAAGATAACTTTTATAATGTCTCAAGGACCACAAACATAAAACCAGGTACAATAGGAATACACACATTAAAATTAACAAAACATTAATATTTAAGCATAGGTTTCAATTCTAAAATGGTAATTTTTTAAAAAGCAAAGGACAAAAGAGCTAAAGCTTTAAACTCGTTGATTTAATTTCTTCACAACCCCCCCCCCCCCAACTATTTAAGGAGTCCAGTAGAAACACCAAATCAAAATACATTTATACTATTACTCAAATATGTATAACACAAGTATATTGAAATTTAATTGAATACTTTATCAGTTTTATTTTTAATGAAAAAGTTTTGAAGATGATAGGATATAATTTTACCTTCTAGTGCTTTCCACAAGATTCAGATGGTGCGGTGGCCTAAACCTATGCTCATCTGTTTTCAACATCGTCTTTTCTGCTTTAAAAAAAGTTTTGTTTATTAAGCATCACAACAATAAATCTCTAGTTTACTTAGATTACCAGGAGAATATATTTGAAGGTTTAGTTTATTCTTAGCTTATTACAATTTTTTTTCCATGTGACCCTGAATAGGATAATCTTATTTTGATAATTTCTAAGGGGAAGAAATTGTCTTGGACAATTAGTGAAAGAGAATTCCCATTTGGTTTTGGAAAAGATTTAAGATGGAGTTATAACTGCACTAGTAATGCACCTCTAACCTTTTAAATCTTAAAATCCAGGGAGAGTTTACAAAAACAATTATATGAGCAAAATCAAGTGACAAAATGATTTTAAAGAAAAAATATTTACCATCCTCAACAGGTAGATTCATTTAGGTGCAACAGGATTGAAGGACATCTTCTGTTTTGATATGTATTATGCATTTTTGTTATTGGTTAGAATAATAAAATTACAGCATTTTATGCTTAACATATAATGTAATTATGGGATATACAGGTAAATATCTTAAAGCATGATAACTAGTTCCTTTTAAATGTAGTGTTGTTTAAAAATAAGTTACACAGGACTAAGAGCTAGTGAAAAAATAGAAAATTATTAAAATCAAATATTTTTTCCTGGATGAAAAGGAAATTCTTTTAAAAATTAAAGAATAGATTAATTTTCTCAAGTAATTTCAAACTCATTTTTTTCATAAATTTCTTCAGTATAGTGATGCATTTTTCGGTTGAATAATTGTATGTATTTCTGCTGCTCTTTCTAATAAAAAAAAAGTTAGACTTATTTTGTAGTTGGTTTTCAAAAGCATGTGGTAAATCTCATTGTATGGACATAGGTTCCCCATTCAACTTTTAAACATTTTTCATCCTAGTGTATGTGTGTATCTTTAGTCAAGAAAAGTGATCCAAGAATTTTTTATAAGATTTACTTTATTATTTATTCTGAAATTATTAGTTTTACAATGCTGTTAAATTTTCAATGCAAATACAGAACACAAACAAAAAAATAATAATATGCAGATTACTGAAATTTACTGTTGTGTTAAAATGAATAAGTGTTGTCAGCTACATCCTAAATAAAAGTTCATGCAGTTTCCCCATGTTATAATGAAACCAAGGTGGTGTAGAACAGTGGTCCCCAATCCCCGCACAGGTTTCGGTCCGTGAATCAAATGGTACTGGGCCGCCCAAGACAAACATTAAGTGATTTCCTTTCATCAGCCCCCCCCCCCATCCCGCCGGGGTAAAATTATCAAATGTTGTCCGGTCCACGGCCAGAAAAGGTTGGGGACCACTGTTGTAGAATTGCTAAAATAATAATAAATGGCTGATAGACTTTTGTAATACTATGTGAAACAATAAGAAAACAAAATTAGATTTAAGGTTACAACCTGTCTGAGTTTCAATTGTTTTTATCACTTTGATATCTGAAAAAAAAAAGGAAACTAAATAAATAAAAAACAATATTTTTGGAACGATCAATTCAAGAATGAAGTTGTAATAGGTGTGTTATTATGTTGTTTTTTTTGGGGGGGGGGGGGGGTATTTAAAAAAAAAGTTTATGCCTATGATAAACAGTACAAAATCTGGCTATTTTCTTGAGAGATTTAATGTACTCGAAAAGGAAATGAATTGTAGTAAATGAATAGCTTTTATTGCTTTCAAGGTTAACTACTCCGCCTCAATGAAATTAAATGGTTCCGAAAAAATATGAGTCGTGATGTTTAATGTTATTGAAACCAAGAGACCCAATTCCTATGGATAAAAACATGTTTCATATTAAATATTAGTGTTTTGAAATAATCTTACAAGTGTATTAAGAAAATATTTTTATATACAGATATTTAAAAAAAAAAATACAACCTTTTTTTTTTTTTTTACATAAACATTATTTTATGGTAAATTATTTATGTGTAACATCTGACTGCGTTTCTTGTCCTTTACCCTATAATTATCATTCTTATTTATTTTTGACCATGGTACTGATTTCCCTTCTCCCATGACAACAGGCAAAAAGTAAATTTGATAAGCTTACTTAAACTTAAAATAAACACAAGAAAATGTTTCGTACAAACATCAAACTAAGCATAAATGGAGTTAAAAGGTTAAACTACTATATTGGGTTAAACTACTATATTGGGTTAAACTACTATATTGGGTTAAACTACTATATTGGGTTAAACTACTATATTGGGTTAAACTACTATATTGACATGAAAAAAGTTTATTATCACTTAATTAAACTATTTATAATTAGTAATCTGTATTTCAGTTTTTCTGAAGTGCTTTATTACGAAGTAAAATACCTATACAAGAAAGTAAAATGTAAATTTAATACCTGTCTGAGAGCCTTTGTTTTTTAAAGACTTGGGCTGCTCCACTGAAAAAAAAAATGGCATAAACAGTTTTTGAAATTAATATACAGCATGCTGTATGCCTGTTCTCAAAAGTTTTAAAAGAAAAAAGTAACAAAAATAACAAAACATGCTAAGAGACAGATTTAATTGGAATATTTTTGTTTTATCCTATTACAAATTACAGGACAATCTCCACTAACCAGCAAATCCATCTCTATTCTTACATTTTTTTCAATATCTTGCTTCAGGCCAATAATTTAGAGATATGTTTGTTATGTAGGTACAGTATATTTGAAAGGTTTATTACATAAAAATGAAGTGCTAAATAAATATTGCTATTTCTTAAGTTTACCTCCATGTGGGCAGTTTACAACACCATTGCATAATAATGTCCTGATTAAAAAAAATAAAAATATTTATATTTATTTATGGGCATAACAAAAACAAGATATTATAATTTGGCTTTCTTTTTTAAACATGATATTCAATGAAAACTTGGTTCATGAATGATTCAATTCACATAAAAATTAAAAAAAAAAAAAATCAACTTTTGTCTTGGGTCACACACATACCGAGAAACACACACATGAAAAAATTCTGGAAGCTTTCTATGCATGAAGTAGCTATGTGCCTGCAACATTTAAAATGTTTCTAGTGCATTTTTGAGGTTTGAATTAGGTAGTCCAAACATGTTTTTCAAATAAATTTCTCATAGAATCTATTTTTTTGGTTAAAAAGAACTTAATAGTTTAAGAATGAGTACACTAAATTTATTAGTTTATCTTAAAAAAATAAAAAAAGTTATTGTGGAGAAATAGCATAGCCTAAACTTTATGACGCAATTCGGTAGGCTCTGCCCACCGCAGTAGCTATGGCGTCATTCCGCCATCTCGTGTTGTAGTTTATTGTAGATTTGAGTGTATATGTCATTTGGTACAAATGACGTATATTAAACCGACAGTTGGGAGCACATGCTTTGTTTTATAGTTAGTCGAGCTCTGGGCATCAAAGGATGCGGATGTCTGTATTAGTAGAGTCTAGCTTTGGGCATCGATGTAGATGGATGCATATTTACAGTTTGCTATTGTACTCCTCCAGGATTCACCTTTATGTCAGTTTATGTTCAAGTATTAAATGATTGTTGATGTTACTTCACTGGAGTTAACTTCATAATTTGAGTTGTCTGAATTATTACACCTTCTACAAGTATCTTCATTATAAGGACCCGTAACAGTTATAAGCTTGTAAAAATTTGGATTTTTTAAAATTTGAAAAAACCTTCAAAAGGTCTTATTTTTTTATGCTGTTATCTGTAAAACTAAATCACAACATTTACAGAATAGTCCATATGTAACACACACCTTTTTCCCTTGCTTTAAATTAATAGTAACATATCACTTTTTTTTCCCTCCAAACATTGCAATTTGTTATGTAGAGACAGAAAACATTAAAATTGTAAAAAAAAAAATTTTTACATAAAATTTCACAAACAATAACCACATCACTTACAATGATAATGATATAAAAGTGAAGCCCATTGTAGGCTAAAGCATTATCATTTAAGCTTCTGTTAAAATGTTGCATGCAGTCAAAAAAATGCATTTAATATTGGGGAAACTAATGATTTTTGAAGGTGCCTTTGAACTAATAGTTGCTGATTTAAATAGGTTAACTAGTAAAATGGTTAAAATGTAAAAAAAAAAACATTATCAAAAGACCTTTAGAAAAAATGCTCATTTTGAGAGAAAAACGAAGTAAAATTACAATTGTAAAAATTTACGCATGTTTTAAAAATGCTTTGAATTACATCAAAATATGGTAGAAAAAAAGGTTTACGAGTATGAAATAGAACATAAACTTTAATTTTTAAGTGATAAAAATGTTTTACATCTACTAAACTATTGCAGGATTTTTAAATATAATATACCTATACATGTATATGAACACATAATAAGGTTTACTAGCGTTACATTGAAATAAAATAAAACAACATTTAAAAATACTGTTTAGTTCCTGCCACAAATTCAGATATCTTGTTTATTTCTTTTTGTTCAGTCTAATATATCTCAGGAGATTGTTGTACATAAAAACATTCAACTTGTTAAATTTATTGATAATGTTTTTCAGCCTAGGTATGTCTTAGAACTTATGACTATCTACATTGTCCTCGAACTATTGGTGAAAGTGCTTTAGAGGTCTACGACTGTAATAAAAACATAATAAAGCTCTCTTAAAACCCTAAGGACTCATGGGGGCAGATGAAGTGTAGAATTAATCTATTTCAACAGTCAAGGCATATAAAGGGATTGTGTGGCTAGCACAACACCCAAAGTCGGGTACTCATTTAAAGCATATTGAGCAAAATATCAAGCTAGCTTTAAAAAAGAAAATGCCTCAAAATAAAAATGAGAAAAAAATGAAAAATCCTTAAGCTACAATGCAGAGTTGTTGGCAGATCTAAACAAGTGCTGTGGCTCCAGCACAATAGCAAACGATGTTGACTATTTATGTCAGCCTTTCATTTCTACTGTTATTAGCAGTGTTGAAAAATGAAATTCGTTATGAAAAATTAAACACTAAGAAATTAACGTTGACAATGATAACATAGAGGACTAAATTTTTTGACTTTGGGTTGGTCATGTGATATCTTTTTAGAAAAAAAAAATTAAGGTTATAAAATATGAGCTCTTAAGCTAAATAAATAACTAATAAATCAATAAAAATGTTTTCTATTATAAAAAGCTCATCATTTTTACATTTGATAACAGGAAAAAATTAGGTTCATCTGCAAATACAGTGGGGGAAAGAGACCTAGAGACAATATCAACATTAAAAACTTGATAGTTCAAACACAAAATGAATAACAATTATGTTAAATATAAAATCAATAGAAGAGGAGATCAGGAAGAGAAGGTGGGGATGGATAGGCCACACATTTCGAAAGCCGGCAAGCAACATCACTAGGCAAGCATTGAGTTGGAATCCTCAAGGAAAAAGAAAGAGAGGTCGGCCTAGAAACACCTGGAGGCGAGAATTTGAAGCAGACATCACCAGGATGGGGTTCAGCTGGAAGCAGCTGGAGAGAATGGCTCAGGATAGAAGTCGCTGGAGATCTTTAGTTGGTGGCCCATACCCCGATAAGAGTGACGGGCAATAATGATGATAAATATAAAATACATTAACAACTTATTAAAAAAAAACAAATAGTTTTACTTTTTTACTTCCCAATAAAGCATTTAAATGCAATGGTAGATTTATTTTAGCATGATTATTATAGGCAAGAGATTTCCTGGCATTTGCCATTTTATGACTTTGTAAGCGGCATGTAACATGGAAAATTTCCACAGGCAACATTTTAAACTAACTCCCGACTTTTATAGAAATTTGAACCTTCTATTAAGTGGTGATATTTTACTTTGTTAATTTCAATGAAATAGACAAGAATATCAAACAATAAAAAGTGAATTCAATATTTAATCCTGTTACCCCCCCAAATTCTACACACAACCTACATTGATTTTTAGAAAAGTACATTGAATACACTTTATAAACTGGTATGTATGCAACAATCTAAGTGAGCAAAGCTTTAAAAGAATAAAGTACAAGTATGACCTATCAAGCTTTGTATCTGTTCTATATCAGTTCGGATTACCTATTTGAATGTTTTGGTAAGCAATATATGGTATCTGTCATAGTGTGATTGTTTGTATTTCACAATCAGGTGAACATCTCTAGACTCCGTGAGTTGTACTTATAGAAATTTTGATCGGCTATTCGATCTGTTGTAGCTAGTTGTAGAATGTTCTAGCTGTAATAAAAGCAGTTTGTAAGAGTCAGTCATAGAGATA
This sequence comes from Bulinus truncatus, assembly GCA_021962125.1. Lineage (NCBI taxonomy): Eukaryota > Metazoa > Mollusca > Gastropoda > Planorbidae > Bulinus > Bulinus truncatus. The sequence continues at coordinate 2,621,468 of JAGDYQ010000044.1, read as the reverse complement.
GAAGAGAGAGTCATAGAGTAAGAGAAAGATAGTCATAAGAAGAGAGATAGTGAGAGAGTAATAAAAGAGAGTCAAAGTAGTGTGATGTTAATAGAGTGAGAATCGATATTGGTTAAATGAAATAGTGATACATGTACTTCATTTTTCTACTACTGGATCAACATGTGAATTTAATTTGTATTCTGAGATTGGATATTTATTTTATGATTATTTCATACATGTATTGTGTTATGTGATTAAATATTATATGAACCATAAAGTACAGTTGTTTTTTATTTATATGAGAGTGTGTAAGTCAGATATACCAACTAACACAACAGTTAGTACATTACACGCCTCCTAGACACTATCCTGCACATCCCGTACACAGCGGTGGTTCTTGCTAACCATATGCTTGAGTCCTCATACAAACAATACATCCCACTGTATATCCGTTACATCCCACTGTATATCCGTTACATCCCACTGTATATCCATTACATGCTGGCAGCGGTCCACAATACAAAAACATATTAAACATATTCATTACAGTATCAAATGTTGAATCTATAGGCATTTCTACAAATTTTTTAACCAGCTCATGTATGGTTCCCTAACGAATAACAGTGACAGAGGAAATAGGAAGCTGAGTTGTGTCAATGGGGAAGTGAAATAAATTATGTAAAGGATAAACCATGGTCTGATTGCATTTTTTGAAAGTTAAAAAGCAATAGATATGTATACTTATCTTCATCTTCTGTGTCTTGAATAAATTTAAATCTTCCAGAGGCTTCAAGTCTTTGGAAATTAGTAGCTTCTTCTGGGATGACTTCATTTTGAGCTGTAATTAAGTTTGTTGGCAAAATTGAATTTGTTTTATTAGTTAAGATAAATTTTAATAAATGTGCATAATAATTTTGTAAATTTAAAAGAAAATGAAATTTTATAAAATACTACAAATTAAAGAAAAAAGATATTTGATAAAACTAAAATTAATTTGAATCATAATCCATTGAAAAATAAACTTAATAAAAGTGCTTACTGAGTATTCTTTTTTTGCTTGTTCGATTGCAGAAAAATAAAAAGGGAAACAATACGAAGAATGGTGAGGGCACCATAACAGTGTTGTTGTGCTTAATGCAGAACATCAAATATTGGTGATGCCAATATTCTCTTGATTTTTTTACCACAACTTCAATTTTATAACTGTCAGATATAAAATTGCAATAGGTATTTTTTATATTGAATAATTGTTTAAGTATTTTTTTAACCATTACTAAAATAAAATGAGCATATAACTTAAATCTTTAATGGGATGTCGGTAAATTGATGGCAAAGTCCTAAAAAAAGCACGTAAAACCTCATGACATCTAAGCGTACAAGGTCATTTATTCATAATGAGTTATCGTGCATAGAAATCCTAGAGATTAGATCTGTTTAGTAAAGGCGGCTGGGTATTTTGCTAACCATACAATCCCTTCCTATGCAGAGGTTATGTGTAAAGTCCCTGTAAGGATGAGATGAAATCCCTTAGATCCTATAAACCACTAATGGGATGGTTTTATGGTGCCCTTCTTTCATCCCCACCATAGCCGATAGTGCAATGGCCATGGAGGCACCACGGGAGATATATCGGGAACTTGAGCCAAGACCTGAAAAATTTCCTTGGTCCTCACCGGAGATCGAACCAGGTACCTTCAGGTCGACAGTCGAGCGCGTTACCGCACGACCATCTGTCCCCTATGCAGAGGTTATAGAAACAGATGAATTCTGCACTTCAACTGCCCCGATGGCCCATGTGGGCTATGGGAACTTTAATTACTTACTTACTTATAGTATCAAAAGGAATTCCCCCACATTCTCCCAATCTTGTTTTTTCAATAAATATAACAGTTGACTTTAAACTGTCTGGCTAGTGATATTACATTCTCCATACCATCCTGCCTATTACATGTATAAAATAATTTTATAATTCATGTGAGAAATAAATGATCGTTTTGGTAACAAATATGTTTTTTTTTCATTGGCATATTTGAGACATTATTAACTTCCATATTAGGCAGAATAGTCAAAAGTCTACTATAGTCAGTTTTTGATTGAAAAAAAAAAAACACTTGAACAACCCCTACTTTTGACATAAATTATCATGAATATTAAAAAGGATTTTTCTCATTTTTCAAGGATAGTGTGTGCTGCACAGAGTAAATAAATTAATTCTAAAACTGATTAAAATCAAAAATGAAAAAATCATTTAAAGATTAAAAAAAAAAAAAAAAGAAAGAACAATTAAGCATTTGTATACTTACTTAAACAATGCAATAAAAAGACTTATACAAAGCATATTTGCAATTATGTAAAAAAGTGCCGCTGCTGGCGGGACTATGAATCTATTAATAGAACCAACAGAAGTGTTTCCTGTAAAGCTTTCTGAAAAAAAAAAGTTTAAAATTTTATGTACAAAAATAAAACCAGCGATATTGTGTGTGTCAATGAATGCTAGGTTATTCAGCATTGAAATCAATATCTTCAAAATAAAATGCCAACTTAGACCTGCCACTTCCTTTTAATGCATGTTGCTAATTCTTCTTTAAATTTTTTGTGATTTTTCTATTTTTAGTTTAAAAAAATTTTAATTGACAATCTCATAATATTAAATGGTGACCTAATTACTGACATTTTTGACATAAGATGACGAGAAACTGAGAGTGACAGGCTGAAATGATCACAGTAAGTAAGGGGAGGAAGGGAGAAAGTTTTAGTCTCTTTGCTGTAGACACTTTTTAGCAAACATCAAAATATTAGCTTATAAAAAGGGGAAAATGGTATATATAAAGGAAACAGTGTAAATATGTGTCTACTTCATTTTCATTTTAGCTCCTGTAGGAGCATTGGGTCTGGACATCTTTTTGGGAAGTCTTCTTGTGTCTACTATATGTAATTTTTGCCAAGTAATTTTCTGAGATCTTGTTTTTCAATGAATAAGAGAATGGCAATGCAAATTTTAAAGAGTAAACTAATATAGGTATTTAAAGAAAGGCTAACAAAGCATTTTCATTTTTAAACCAAAACAAATGTTCGTCATCATACTGGAAAAAATGTGTTTATATTGAATTTAAAATTGTTTGTATTTTATATTTAAATTAGATGTATGACTTTATAAAAATATATGCTCTGGACTCAGCAGTTATTGTTAGATTGATTCAGGGTAAATCATGCAAGTATTTAAGGAAAGCCTCAACACCGATCCATTAACTAGGATTTACTAAACATTAAAAAAAAATTATTGACACTGTTGGTTGTTCTAGCGTTGTTAGTTGAGTAAAACGAATAGCTTACTAACAATGTAGTTAAATGTAGATTTTAATTTTCTGCTGTAAAAATACTTTCTATTTATAAATATTTACAATAAAATATTAACCTCCAACACGAAATTCATCTGGAAATGATCCAAATACAGAAAAAACTGAATTCATCAGGGCATCAAATACATTTTCCAAACTCATTTTTTTATGGCTGTTCAATACAGAAAATGAAGCCATCCCAAAGGCAAAACTTATCACCATAAGCAACAGCAAAAATTTGTTAAGAATTTTTATCTGTAAAGGTAAAGAAAAAAAAATACATTTTTTACTCAAAAGCAATACATGTAGTAAACTATACTAATAAAATATTTTCATGTCTTTTTGGATGAAAGCAGAGAAACCATAAATAGTTACTGCTTGTAGCGCTGCTTATAATTGTCTTATTGAAATAAAGAATACTTCCAAAGAAATGCAGACAGCTTAGCTCCAGACCTAAAAAAAATGTGCAGACAATACAATTTCATAGAAAATTTTTATTATTTCCATGACTGCAAAATACAAGGGGTTAGCAGCTTCAAGCAAATAACTAATTTCTATAGTAGATAAGGGATTTAATATATATATATATCACAAAACAGAAATCTTCGAGAAAGCATTAGGCAATGACAAGAACTGAAGTATTTCTTTATAATCAGAAAATAAAGACCTATGCCAGTTTTATGTATTTTCTTGGATGTAAGGTCATATAAATAAATTATTGAATTCCCCCATAATAACATTCACTTATGAAGAGTCTTTGATTTAAGAACAATATGTTTGAGGGGGAAAAATTTACTGCATTAAACTGATAATTAGAGCTTAGATTTCCAGGACCTGTGAAAGGCAGAAATATGCATGCATTTATGTCCTAAAAAAGATAAAAATTTGACATGTGAAATGCAAAAATAGCCCTGAAAAAAACCTATGTAACCAAAAATATGATGTAAAATGAAGTAAAAAAGCATATATATATATATATATATATTAGGGTGCCACTCAATGTATAAGGGAAAAAAAAAAATTTAAGTTTCATTTTCCCACCCCCTAATTTTTTTCCACTTGTTATGCTAAGTAAATTTACCAAGTTTCACGAAGATACAGTGATATTTAGAGGTAGCTCAAAGGAGTCGAAGTTTTATATTATATGAGAAAATGCCTGTATTTGACGTACAAGGCAAACCGGGGGCAATTTCTGTTACTTATTTATATAATTTCTGTTACTTATTTATAATTTCATGTCAGTGCAATATATATACTGCTAGTGCCACAGTGACAATGAAAGAAGTTGTTCAGTTCTGGCATAAGGCACGCATTCCAGTTCGCAAAAAATGCCACATAATTGCCAAGATAAAGGATCTCCATTCAGCATGGATTGGAAAAAGAAAAAACCTAACCCGCAGAACAGATACTAAAGGAGAAGGGGCACCAATTTACTGAAAGTTATACTTATTTGTTTGATGTTGCACATGCTGAAGATTTAACTAAGATGCAGGTACATGAAGACATAAAATTTCCTGAAGCACAAAGAGAGAAAGGGAGGCGTGGTTGCATGCGTCCAGTGGATATGGTGCTAACTTGGAAAGAACAAAGGTCTCATAAAAGGCGCTTAGAGCAAAAATATCGTAAGGAAAAGGAGGCTAAGCGGATTTAACATGAGGCAAAGAAGATGGAGTTTAGTGCCAGCAATGACAGTGACACACAGGCTAAGATCACCGATGGTTTTGATCCTGATGAACTCCCCGAACCACCTGAAGTGTCTACTAAGCCAGTGAGGATCGTCCCATCCACCAATATTGTGAGTCCAGGTTTGGTATCTGCGTTTTACAGAAGTAAAATCGGTGACAAGAACGAAGTTTACATAATTCCAGCAGCAGCAGAATCACTTGGCCACTGTACTGCATCCCTGGCGATTAACATGGAATCAGTCAGACATAGTCGACGCAAACATCGTGAAGCAGCAGCTACAGATATTCATGCATCGTTTCATCCAAACTGCCCATTAACTGCGCAATGGGATGGAGAAATGTTGCCTGCATTAACATCCAAAGAGTTAATTAATTGTCTTGCTGTTCTGGTATCCAGTGATGGAACAATGAAGTTGCTGGGAGTACCAAAATTGCCAAATGGAACTGGAGAGGCCGAAGCAACTGCCGTGTTTAGTCTTATTCAAGAATGGAACATTGCTGATAACATCAAGTTCATGTGTTTCGACACTACAGCTAGTAACACTGGCATAAATGCAGGTGCCTGCATTCTTCTGGTGAAGGAACTTGGCAGAGAATTGATCAGCTAAGCGTGCAGGCGCCATATAATGAAACTCATTGTGATAAAGGTGTTTTATTCACTGATGGGTCCATTTAGTGGACCAAATATCAAGTTATTCCAGAGATATCGTAAATATTGAAGCTCAATTGACACATCAATGTATGCAAGTGAAATGGCTGTAGATTAATTGCAGTGGTTCTCAATCCAGTTCATTCAGCATCAGCTAACAGTGTTTCAGCCTAGAGATGATTATGGTGAGCTTCTGCAACTGTCACTTCTTTTTCTAGGTGCAGCTTGTGGTGCAGATGAAAAGATTCTGGCTCCTGGAGCTTATCACCGGGCCCGGTGGATGGCAAAACTGATTTACAGCCTTAAGATGTTCATTTGACGTTCTCAGTTCCAACTTACAGCACGTGAATTGTCATCACTGGGTCACTTCAACACCTTGATACTTAAGGTCTACCTGAATTCTTGGTTCATATCACCATGTGCTACATCTGCTCCCCGTAAAGGTTTGCAGCTACTTCAACAATTGGAGAACTACAAGGAAACAAATGACACCGTTGCCAAATCAGCAATAAAATCATTCTCTGGACACTTGTGGTATTTGAGTGAAATTCTGGTGGGTTTTGTTTTGTTTTTTTGACAATGATATTTCATCTGAAATGAAGTTAGTTATGGTTGCAGCACATAACAAGATAACAACAGAATAGCCTTCTGTCCAACATTACAACAAAATAAACTTTCTGATTTATAAAGACTACATTGTTGGCCAGAAGAAAGTTGCGAGTTTGAAAGTCGTCAATGATGCAGCCGAGCGTGTAGTGACCCTGAGTCAAGCATTCAATGGAGTACTAACCAATCAAGAGGAACAGAAACAGTTTTTGTTACAAGTAGCAGCGAAACAACTTCGTTACTTTCCTAATGCTAACAAGTACACACTAACTGCCCCAGCCGCAGCTAGAATATCATTCCTTGAAGACATGTAATTAATGAATAGTGATCTTTCAGTCTGAACAATGTTGAATTGACTCTTTATGTTAATTGGCTGAAGGTTTTGAAAGTTACTATTCTGTTGCTATGTACAAAACAGTTGTTTGTTCTCTTTTACAGCAATAGCTGTCTTCAAATTACTTTTGATTTTTTTGTGTTACAGCAGGATTACCGTTTACCGTATGGTAATGTCGCGAAACATTGATTATTGCAAAACTTTGACACTGTTGAGCTACCAATAAATATTATCAGAAAACATTAAAATTTTGCCAATTTTATTCTTATAACATTACTAACACATTTAGGGGGTGGCAGGATAAAAACAGAAATTTTTTTTTGAGTGGCACCCTAATATATATATATATTTCTAATATATAATTAATTGGCTTAAGTGAGGGCGGTATGCAAAATCGGATAGGTCAAGCGTCATGCTCTGAAAAAGAACGAAGTTTTTTAACTTTACAATACTTCTGTCAACAAGAGTGTTGAAAGATGGTAGCAACCAAGAAAGATGCAGAGATGGTACATAAATGGCCAACAGTCATCGAAAAAGAATAGATATGGATAATGGGTAGAAAAGAAGGATATTGAACTGTGACTGTAACATAGACTATTCTAGGAGAGGTATCCCATGAAAAAATAGAACTCTTTAAGCTAGGGAATAGACAATTTAAATGATACCCAAAATTAAAAATGTATTTGAAACAATTATTTATTCAATGACTTGAAGGCCCAATTAGGCATACCACTATTTTAAGACCATTAGAATGCTATTGGCTTATTAATGATTTTTTATTCTTTCCATATATTTATAAGACCTCTATACTGTTGACATCGTAACTGCGAATCCTTGAGTTGAGTGGATGTAACAATGTCAACAGGTAAAATAGAAAGGGTAAAGTCAACACAAACAGCTTGATTGGCAAAAAAAAAAAAAACAGAGAAAAATAGCTTTTACCAAGATGGGTGGTAAAAGTAGGAGGCAGAATACAGAATGTGAGGGGGGAGATACAGTTAAGCCAGTGTGACAGCCAGTACAAAATAGACTGAGGAAGGAGAAAATACATACAGAATCCCAATACCGAATTTATTTCAGCAGCTAATAATTAAAATTGTACAAAAGTAGCTACATATGTAGGGAACAAAATCTTTTTCACTTTTTTTTGAGGAGATTAGCTTTTTCTTTAAATCTTTTTTTTATTAAACTATGCTTTTGCGACAAATAAAATTTGTCTTATTGTGTATAAAGACCAAGTGCAATGTCATTAAAATTACAATTAGATGAAACATACCACAAAATAATATATTAATGACTTTTCATGAAGATCCAAGCCCTTTATATTACAATTAAGAACTGTATACTACGTTCTGTTTAAGTACAATATGATTTAACTTCAATAAAAAAATGACACATAAAAAATCATGAGAATCTGATCTGTACAAATAAATAAAAGTTGCAACAAAATAACATAAAATATTTTTTTAAAAAAATGCTTTTTTCAAAAATAGTATAAAATGCACTAAAAAGTAATTAAAATTTTTATCCCTCAGGAGAATTAAGTATGGATGCCATCCTCTTCGCCTATAAAGCTCTTAATCACTCCTTACCAATCACTCACCATGCTTTATTCTCAGAGTGATAAATTTATTTTTTACTTTCTTGTGCATTAGTAAAAAAAAAAAAAAGAGAACAAAAGTGACCCTCTCTTTCCCATCTTGTGACAGTAAGAATGGTTGGTGAATTATATCAAGGATGGTTGGTGAATTATATCAAGGATGGTTGGTGAATTATATCAAGGATGGTTGGTGAATTATATCAAGGATGGTTGGTAATATACATCAAGGATGGTTGGTGAATTATATCAAGAATGGTTGGTGAATTATATCAAGAATGGTTGGTGAATAATATCAAGGATGGTTGGTGAATTATATCAAGGATGGTTGGTGAATTATATCAAGAATGGTTGGTGAATTATATCAAGGAAGGTTGGTGAATTATATCAAGGAAGGTTGGTGAATTATATCAAGGATGGTTGGTGAATTATATCAAGAATGGTTGGTGAATTATATCAAGGAAGGTTGGTGAATTATATCAAGGATGGTTGGTGAATTATATCAAGGATGGTTGGTGAATTATATCAAGGATGGTTGATGAAATATATCAAGGATTGTTGGTGAATTATATCAAGGATGGTTGGTGAATTATATCAAGGATGGTTGGTGAATTATCTCAAGGATGGTTGGTGAATTATATCAATCAGAAAACCTTGAATTTGAAGTTTTATTTTAATATTTTATGAAATATAAAAAATAAGTATTGAGAAATATAATTTTCTGTAAATGGCCCTAAAAAATGCTTTTAAAGTAATTTTTGGTGAAAAGACAATGTTACTTATGCAACCCTTAAGGAACTCTTTGAGTTTGACATACATGTTTTATGTAACTTTATACATAAATAGGCATCACATCAAAAATGTAATTAAAAAATATTGTGTATTCCGTTGTAGATAATCTTTTTGATGGGTGGACTAAATACATGTACAGTAGTAACAAAAGAAGATGAAGACCTTTATTTAATATCAAAATGACCTTTCAGTAACATTAAATCGGATTGAAAGGTATTTTTCAAACACTGTGTAAAAATTAAATATTTTAAACAACTGACTTAAGTTATATTACAGAAAAATATAAAAAATACTTTCAAAATACTTGCATCCGCTAACATCATTGTAGCTTAACAATCAATTTCATTATTCTTTTGTTTTTTTCATGTTATATGTAGTTATGAACTTTACATGTAATATAAGACAAAAAAAAAAAAAAAGAAATATACTCACCATTCTCCTGACAGTGAGTATCAAGGGACCAAGAAATTCAATCACATAAAAAATTTCTAAACAGCAAATGCAAAATCCAAAGAAATCAGCACTGAACAGCACAAGAGCTGTTTGGAACAAAACTGTGTGGTTTATAAAACTATCAATTAATCTAAGTGTCCAAGCAACGAAGAAACCACCCAGGCACACTTGCTCAATGATATCAAATGGATTGAGGTGGTAATTAAAACTATACAATGGGTTGACGATTCTCTGAAACAGACAATGAGAAAAATTACTCATTAAAAATGTTTCCTGAATAGTTTAGGGCAGTGCTTCCCATCCTGTGTTCTGCGGATGTGTGTTCAAGTGCTGAAAGAAATTAAATTTTCAGCAGCTTTGAGAGCAACATTTAACCACCACTGGTCCATAACAGGGATGGCCAGGCATGAGGTCGATGAAAGCACAACACATTTTTTATATAGTAAAAAAAAATATGACACTCGATATGCCATAAGACAGACTAATTATAAATTTTTTTACCAAAGAAAGCATTTCAAAATCATCAAAAAAAAATTCTGCAAAAATTGCTGATATGAAAATAGTTCTCAGTTATCGTATTATTTACGAATAAAATACTGCTTTAATTTATGAAATATTAAAAAGTTTTATATTACTATGACCTACACTTTGTAAAAAGTAAAGTTCCCTTAACCCAAATGGGCCATCAGGGCAGATGAAGTGTAGAATTCATCTGTTTCTATAACCTCAGCATATGAAGGGGTTGTGTGGTTAGCACAAGGCCCAGCCGCCTTTACTCCCCCAACTTAAAGTCAGGTACCCATTTAAAGCTGGGTGGACTAGGAGAGTTTCACCAGGACCTGAAAAAATCTCAAGGTTTTTTACTGAGATTCAAACCCGGGACCCTCCGGACGTCAGTCGAGCGCTCTACACCGCACGACCACCCGTCCCCTATGACCTACACTTTGCAAGTTAAAAATAATCTAACAATTTTTGCTATAATTATAAAAAAACATCATTTTCAGCATCCACTCTGATAACCGTTTGGTTAGGGAAAAAGCTTGAGAACCTGGCTGTTGAGTTCGAATCTAATTCAAGATTACATTATTAAAAGAAAAGTTTTAAAAAAAGTATCCTTGGAGGTTATTAAAAGAAAAAAAAAACAACTAATGAGTTTCTTAACCCATTAGCGCATAGCGTCCTTTTTTAAGGACGTGCTATACAAATGTGCACAACCCTAACACCCTTGAATATTGGTATGAAACAAATACATCTGTGTACCCCTTGTTTATTTTCGCAATGGTCTAAACCGGATATTATCGTATTTGCTGACATTTTGTATTTTTATTTTATGGTTAAAGTTCGATTTTGTTGGAAAGTTTTATTTTAGGAATGCCTCCACGTAAAAGGTATGTCACGAACAGTTTATGTGTATTTTAATGTAATTTTTGTAACTATTATATAGTAAATATTGTTTCCTAATGCCTGTTGGCAAGGCATTGTGCAATGAGTTTGCTAATATTTTTTTTCATATAATTAAAATAGTGTCCTTAAAAAAGGACGCTATGCATTATACCCCACCTGAATGTCTGTTGGATGATTTAGCAGTAATGTGTCAAATTTTCTTTTTCTAGATCTTACACGGTGGCTGAGGTGTTTAGCATGCTAGAAGATGACTTTAAAAGTGCAGATATTTTTATCTTGCCACCGGAAGATGGTACAAAATCTAATGGAGACGGTGGTCCCGAAGATGATATTGATAATCTCTCTGGAAATCAATTACTTGCTCAGGCAGAATATACTCTACCCATTTCCGATTTTGACAAAAAGCATATAGGCGTTAACGACATCGCTGAAGATAATGACGATGAAGTTGAAAATGATGTATTTCCATTAACTGAAGTACATAATTTTGACAGGCATTCTCGAATGGCAGCAGTCAACATCCAATCAGGCAGCAGCGACTCAAAACGCCACAGACGCTCTACAACTAGTCATGATGATAGCAGTTGCAAGGAGTGGGTCCAACAAAGTGATCACGTCCGAAGAAAACTACACCCCCGACAAGAAATTGGTTGAAATTGACCTGAAAGAAAAAGAAATTCCATGGAGTGTCACTTCAGCATCAGATATTGATCACACACCGTCAGCACCAGGTATAGATCACACACCATCAGCTCTATTTGAAATGTTCCACGACTATGAAGTTGTTGACTATATCACTCAAATGACCAATCTGTATGCCATGCAGAAATCAAAAAACTTCATTCAACGCGGATCTTGGTCTTGGTGGCTCTGTGGTAGTCCAATGGATGAAGAAACTACCTGCTGGACATGCATATATTAATAATTTTTATAGCACCGCGACTGCTTGATCATTTGAAGGACATAAATTATTCAGTCACAGGAATTATTCTAGTAAACAGAATGGAGAAGCGTCCATTGAAAGAAAATGATAAGATGAGAAAGGAATCATGAAAATCCTTTATCAGTCATGTGGACAGGGAGTCCGGAATGATTGCAGTTTTTTGCAACAATAACAATGTCGTTACTATGCTATCAAACTGCTTTTGGTGTGGAACAAACAGCCCAAGCCAAGCGTTGGTCAACCAGTGAAAAGAAGCATATTCAAATATCAATTCCAAATATGCTTGCCCGTTATAATCAATTTTTGGGAGGGACCGACAGAATGGACCAAAACATCGCAAAATTTGACATCAACATCCCCATCAAGTAATGTTGGCTCGACTCTGTTTAGCCATTGACGCCAGTGTGAAGAATGCTTGGCAACTGTACAGGCTCTCAGAAGCGGCAAAACATCAACAGCTGACACTGATACTAGACTGACTAACACACCGTATGGTGACACTGGAAACATATTTACATTTACACTATTATTTTGTTATTTACGTGATTTTATTACAAGTTGACAATTATATTAAAACAGTATTTCTGACTTATGCATTTTAATTATATTTTTATGTTGTTTCTTTGCATTGAGATGATAAAATACAGCGTTTGTCAAGATTTAATTGTCTAGATTTGTGATGTGACAATATTCAAGTTCAGGTGGGATGTAACGCATAGCGTCCTTTTTTAAGGACAAAACTTTGGGGGGGGCCTTAATTTACGTTATACTCATTTTTTTAAATTTTTACGTTTGGTATAGTCAATAAATGCCCAAACTACACGTACTATGCAAATATTAATGAAAAATGAGACCTCATGCATTAATGGGTTAATTTTGTTCTTTACATAAAATAAATAGACCCATATAACATTGACCTATTGATGACAACCTCAAATTTGAACTATGGTAATAACTTAAGGTATTACAGGGTACAGCTAGAAGAAAATATTTGTACTTTATCTAAAGTCAACAGAAAGACATATTCTGTTGACAGTAACAGGATAATTTTTCTATTTTCTGTTACCAGTTAATTTCTACAAGAATGGTTTTAAATTGCAATTAAAATTGTATTTGCTTTTTTTTTAATATACCTAAATGGATGGATGGCTGAATGGTGTAGAGCGCTTTGACTGTCAACTTGAGAGTCCCAGCTTCATCCTTTGTGAGGGCCAAGGGAATTTTTCCAGGTGAAATTAGGTGCCCAGTCCAAGCAGCCTTAAATTAGTTGGGGAAGTAAAGGCAGCTGGGCATTGTGCTAACCACACAATCCCTTCAAAGGCTTAAATAAACATCTCAACGAATAGCTAAGGGGAAAATTATATACCCAAAATCTATTTAAAGGTCCTGCATAATTATTCCTTGAATCTTTCAATATATTTGGTAAAAATTAAAATGTAAACAATTGAAAAAAACTCACTTTAATTATATGAATGTAATGAAACATACCTGCCATAATGACTCAATACAAAAAGGTATGAAAAAACCCAGCAGAAGAATATAGTCCATTTCATTGTTAGGTAGTTTTAAATTCACAGTAAAGAGAAATTTTGAAAAAGAGATTAGAAACAACATCTGGCCAATCTGTTCAAGGAAAAAAAAAGGTTGCAAATATTACATTTTGCAACAATGGGTAAAACATCTTTAAAAAACAACACAAAAAAAAAACCATAAAGAAATACAAGTATTTTTGTATTGTCGCAAAATGTGAAGCTGACTTACTATATAAAAGAAATGTGATAAACAAATTGTTTTTTTAATATAATTTATACTGAATTTTACTATTTCGGTAACTTCACAACTGAATGAATATTAAATTTTACTATGAAATAATTGCAGCGACACCTTTTTACTAATACTGAAGCAAATAGTACCAGAAAGAAAAAACTCCCATTGAATCTTATGTTTAATAGTCTCTGCAATATCACATTTGAAAAATCACTGTCTACCTTATTATTACTGAGAGTATTTAACATAAAACTCAATGAGCTTTTGCTTTCTAGCACCATTTACAGCAATCAGCATGGAGATGAACTAAGCTGCAAGTTGTCTATGAAAAAAAGTACTTACAAGTTTCAAATAGGCAACATTACGTGGACAAAGAAAACTTTTCAACCTGCATCTTTTGCATCTTGAATGACTGATGATTAACAATATTTAAATGATGAAATAAATTGATTTAATCTTATTACTTTACATCCAAAAGCTTCATTAAATTTAAAAAAATAAAACGAAACAAAACAAAAACTCAACAACTTACTTATAACTCAAATTAGTAGCTGCCTCATGACAAATACAACATTTCTGTAAAGTAATTAATTCAAAGTAAGTCATACCGTGATTTGAATTTATTTTAAAAAAATACCTTACTTAAATTGAATCAGTAAATGTTCTAAATGCATCTTAAATAAATTTCATTCATATTTTTGTTTAGAATATATCATGTTTGTTAACGCTAGGCAGGGCTGTGCAGTACCAAAGTGCAAAACAGTGGGGAAAAAAAACGGGCGGCTGCTTCTGAGGGGTGAAAAATCTAGCCTTGGGGAAAGAATTTGTAACCAACAAAACTATTTCCAAAATGAAAAAAACAAAATGGATGCCAATTTATAACAAACAAGATAATTAGAAGAAAAACTGACAACACTAGTTGAGAAATCAAAGTTAGTGATGTGGTCTATGAATGGGGATTTAAATTTTTCTGGAATCAAGAACGAGCTCTCTTAATATTTCTTTACCAGAAATAAAGTCGGAAAGCGTTTCATATGCATACAGCTCTGCACATTTTTACCAATAAGGCCAATAAGTTTTGCTGCTGGGCTGAAACCATTCTCACTATTTGGCCATGGCAGCCTGTGAAGGGGCGACTGGGACACCTGCCTATGGTCCTGTGCCTCTAACTGTAACTGTTTTGACCAAGGGCCTATCTTGTATTCCTGAGTGGGGGTAACAAAAATCAGGGTCGCCCAGCTGATGAAATGTTTGTTCAGTTTTAAATAGTCTATTTTTAAAATAACACAGTTGTTTCAGATATCCAAGTTTTTTTTTATTAAGTAAATATGTTAGAATTCCAGGATTTTATTATACTAGAGTTTTAATATTTTTGTTGTAAGTATTTAAAATAAAATAAATTATATATATAAAAAGATATAATAAAGAAACAACAACTCATATTTTAATATTTCAAAATTAAATTGATAATTTTGTTATGTTATATTATTGTTACAGTGAAGGGCATCCAGCATTAATTACAGCGTGGATGACTTTTTAAATAAGCCATCAAAAATTCTCTTTATATTCTGTGGTACTTACGGATTTTATGATCTAGGCTCCACAGTCAGTTCAAATAATTTTACATATAAAAAAGCTTGCGAAAAAAAAAAAGATACTCACAAAATCTGTGTTTTAAAGATGACTCGCTTATCGTCGTCGATTTCATAGTTTCTCTTTGCAGTAATTACGCAGCTAGCAAACATGGCAGCGCTGACTGGGGACAGAAATACACATGCATGCAAAATAACTATAATATGGTAACTATTGACTATAACAAAGCATAAAATTACCTGCAAAATTGTGAATGTATTAATATATGTTAGGAATTATACTAAACCTTAGAAAAAAAAAATTAAAAAAATATAAAAGTATGATAATTCGATGGGAATATGAGATTTTATTTATAGTATGCAGATACTGCCGTATTAAAATATATTAATATCATTAATGTCTACTTGAAACTTCATTAATTTTACACTATGATAATCAGGTGAAAAAAACTATAAGCATAATAATGCACGATGAAGCTTTATTGATGTTTTTTTTTTAATTTAAAAATTTTTCTTATTTAATAAAGTCTTGGTGAACTTGTCTTGCTCATTGTAATGATTACTAAAAAACTTCCTTTTAAAAAAAGAAGTTTACATTATATATTTTCATGTAGTTAGTTGAATTTTCCGCACTTTAATTGTTGGTGTGTGAGATGTCTGTGTAAGGATGAGATGAAATCTTTTAGATCTTATAAGCTAATAATACAAATATTTTTAAGGTGCCCTTCTTTCATCCTCACCAAAGCCTGCTGTGCAATAGCCATGAAGTAACAACAGGAGATATAGAAAAAAGGTTAAATGTCGCGACATTTCAAAATTAGTGTATACATAAATTTTTAAAATCATTCTCTTCTGTATTGTAAGAGTCCCAATTTCAATTCTTTCATTTATTTAACAATAATATAAAGTTAATTATCATCTTCACAAAAATTCAATAGTAAGTTTGCATCATTTCCTTACGCCAATCAATATAGGTACCCTAGCTATCAAACAAAAAAACTACATGGCTAATAATGCTGTCTGTCAGTAAAGTAATGTATTTTTTGCACAGGCTTGTTCACTAATCATGTAACGTTATAGTTTGCAACAATGAAATATTGTAATAACGACATTTCACAGCATTAGATGAGGTACGAACTTGATTTAAATTTTTTATTCCAGTACCTTAAATGACAAACAGTCTAAAAATGGAAATAGAATATTTTGAATTAAGTATGTTCAATAAAAATAACTAATTTTTTTGTTTTTCAGTCCATTATAAAAACTTAAGCAAAAGTTCTTCTAACCTTTAAATAACGCCAGATTATCTTCGACAGTTCATGCTTGCCAAAAAAAACTGTGAGCTTGAATAGATTTTCTAATTTATCCTCTGGAAAAAAAAAAATGAATGATTTTCACTGTAAAAATAAATCACGTTAACATGTGTCACAGTGCCTTTTGGAAACATGAAACAGATCACTCATGACGTGAGACAAGTAGAAATTAGGTTTTCATTTTTATTAAAGTTGGTAACCTGCCAGATAATAATATGATTTCTTTTAACATAGAATGAGAGAGCATTACTTATAAAAAAATTTTAACGAGAATTAAATGAAAATAATTTCCATGAAACATTTTTTGTCTGCTTCAAATAACATTGCAAATTTATTGAGACATGTTTCAACACGGTACGAGTTTGAAATACATTTGCATAATTTACTTCCAATGCTGGATTATGTTTCATTTTAGGCTCCAACTTCAAAATTGGTAGCTTTATCATCAAGCAAGGATTGACATTAAAATCAACAAGAAATGGCTACATTTGAATGACATTTATTAGCACTAATTTTTAACTATAAATTTACCTACTTAAATGGACAAAAAAATAATTTTTTTGGGTATTTTTATTAAGGTTTTCCAATAAGTGACTAGCACTAAAAGACAAAAAAAATCACAGCTATAAGCTGCTTCCAGTTTTTTTTCTCAGCTTTGAAGATATTATCTTTTATAAATCAATGGAGTTAAATTTTGCGACTTGGCATTCTCAAAGACATATAGATGAAAAAAAAACAGTTTTTTTTTTTTTGTAAAGGTTGCAGAATAATAAGAACAAAGATCATCAACATATTTTGAAAAATAAAACTTAGATGATTGGTTGAAGGATTGAAGTCCTGTAATTTAATATGAGTGTGTTATGACTGTGTCAGACCAAAAAAAAAAAATTGATTTGACAAAAATTTTATATAGACTGATATTTTCAACTTACCAGAACTATCCTCAGGATCTATGACATTTCTAGCATTAGGATACTGGAAAAATTTTTGTATCTGAATTTTTAATTTGTTCTCCTTATCAGTCAGTTTTCTGTGTTTAAGCTGTTGATTAATAGATACATATGTGATGAGATTTTTAAATACCAGTCAATCAGGTTAATCTATGGCTTCCATCAGTCTTAAGAGGCACACTTAAACATTAAATACATACATATACGTATAATAGACTGAATTTGATCAAAGGGTGTGCTGTATATTACAACATCCATATAGAATGGAAATTGAAATACATTCATACATAAAATGTGTTACTAAATGGCCTGATAATTATGGATCTGAATATTCGAATGCCAGACAATCGTGAGTCTACTATATATATATATATATATTTATTTCTTTTACATCTACAAATTTGTTGTGTCTAAAGAACATAAACAGTAAATGAATTGATCCTGAAATATATTACTTCAATCATAGATTTTAAATGTAGAAAAATGCTGGGCGACAGGCCCTGGGCCATCATGAACTGAATAAAGTCAAATCTCTCCAGTTTAACTGACTCTTCCAAAATAGTTTCACAAAAAGGAGTCTGAAATTAGTGAATTGTGAAATTACGATTATTTTATTTCCCATTAAACATATAATTAAAAGTAAAAAAAAAAAAACATATTTGTAATTTATTCATTTTAAAAAGTTATAATTGTATTTACTCTGTTCTGGACAGCTTTCCATAAAGCACCAAGTTCAGCTGCGATACTCAGCTTGTCCAAATACAAACAAAGCATATTGAAATTGTTGTTCAAAACATCTCGCTTGTCTTTATCTTTTTCTTTTTCTATGACATCTGCAAGGAATAATATATCAAATATATAAACATATATGTATTAATTGAATCCAATCATACATACATTATTCATTTCCATTGCAAGAGCCTTTAAACAAAATATTCCTTTACCACTAAGAGCAATGAGGGCAGCCTCTGCAATGTCACTCTCTGTAATTTTAGTGTTAACATCTAGAAATGTTAATGGCTTTTGATACTGCTTTAGGAAGCTTTCAATCCTTTCAACTAGTTGCTGCTTTTCTTTTATGCTGTAATAATGTGAAATAAAGATAGATAGAAAATATTAAATAACAAGATAAAAATTTCCCATTTATTGTTATAACTCCTTCCTTGCCCTACGTGGTGCACTAAGGACAGTGAAATTCTAATAGACCAGCAATCCGTATATTTTCCATACAGACAGCTGTAATGTTATGACATAAGAGCAGGAGTTGTGATGATAAAAAGCCAGTGAAGAATAGTGGCCATTGTAGTTGTTGATTGTAAATAAATTATTAAATGCTGTGTTTTTAAACCCACATCTGTGCTGATTTCATTTGAGCATTTAACATTATAATGAATAAAAAGAATTTTGTGAATCATTCTAAACTGCTGGTGGTAGAATTTAAAGAAGACATTTCCATGTTCGGACAGAAAATTATAAACTGTCACATTAGGATGGATAAGTAAGAAATGCATCAATAGAATTTTATACATGGTGCTAAATAATTCATCACTTAAATATAAATAAAAAAGGTTTGTAGTCCCATTAACACTTTTTTTTCTGTAATTGTATTTTATTTTGACACTAGTGGGAAAAGCCTGCTGAATCTGGCTGAACGAAATCCGACAGAAGTGATAACAAAGAAATGTATGAAATACTGCAATAGAAAAGAAAATGTGGCCTTTATTGCCATGAACAGAATACAATATGAAAACGACCTGTGTGGGAGACACAGTGTTACAACGCAAACACCGCACGGTATGAAAACTACCTGAGGGAGACACACAGGTTAGATGATTATGTATTTAAGGATGTCAGAAGTTTATCCCAAAACAAAAAGTAAACAATAACAGATGACTATTTGGCAAGTTCAATAAAAATATTGCAACTTTAATTATAATACCTGTGACGTTGTTTACTTAAGTTATAATGCTCCTAAAAAGTCTACCACAACTCTATAAGTAAACCAGGGACTTTAATTATTTTAAGCAGCTAATCTTGATATTTGGCCTCTTCAAACAATCTGTCAAAACCCCCTCCCTCTAGCCTAAAATTAGTATTATTTTAAGACTAGCTGTACCCTGCAAAACCTTTGCATAGAGTTATATCCCCTTAGGCTTGATTGGTAGGCTAGGTTATTTTTGGTTTCGGGCAGATCCGATTTTTTCATGATTGTATTTTAAACTGGAATACTTATGTATTACTTCTTTACTTTCGATTTAACTCAGAACCCAAATTGCTTTTATTCTAATAGTAGATAATGGTTACAATCAGAATGGCAATACATTACAACTGCTTATATGGAAGCATCTTGACATGCAAATAATGAAGTAAGTGGAACAGTTTTAATATCAAAACTTGTAGCTTCTTGTTATTAATATTAATTAAAGTAAAACTTCTTAAACTAGGTATTTTGTAATAGCTAGTATAGTCTAAATCTTTGCAGATTTTTTTTTTGAGTACTTTGGTGGCAATTTTTTTTAGAAGATGATTGAAAATTCTTCACTTAAAAAAATATGGAAATTTTCCTTTGAGTAATATTTACCATCTAAAAAAATAGGATAATTAATACAAAGTAAATAGAAAGTAAAGCTGGTGAAAAATAAATCAACAACAAGTGATCACTTACCTAAACGTATTTTTATCTGTTGATTCATCATAAAAGGTAGAGATGATGTGGTATATGCTATAAGATTTAAGATGTTAAAAAGCTAATTAAATTTCACTCAGCATGTACAACTAATTATTTTGTTTGGGATCATGCTTAAGATTTTACTATTAGATTTAAGTCATTCTCTCCCCAATGACATGAAGGCTTTTAACATTCTGCCAGGTGTTTCTATAAACAAAAGTCACCAATAAGAGTTAAATTGAAGAATCATATTCACTAAATCACTTGATTGCTTTTGTATGTTTTGCTCTACACAACAGCAACATTTTTTCACAGACCACCAATGGACCATTGAATGCCTACCGCTTTTCTTGGGGGATGCTGTGGCTAGAACATTACCCAGCTATGTGAGCTCTCCCAATTATGTGAGTGGACATTTTTTTTATAATAATGATATTATTATATATTAATTTTCAGTTACATGTACATGATTAAATCATTAAAGTAAAGAGTAGGACACGGATATGTATCAATGATTTAAAAGGGTGCAGAAGTGCATGCATTTCATAAAAATAAATTATTTTATTAGGGAAGTATGAATTAAGGTTATAAGTAATTTAATCACAATATACATGTCTCATTTTAGTGCTTCTAGATCACTATTACAGTATCATTTAGTGAACTACAGAATTATGTAAAAAAAATTTAATTGAAATATGAATAAAAGAAATTTAAAAATGAAACACATGTTTATAATAGAATTAATTTGTAAAAGTAGTCATTTTAGAGTCCTAACTAAGTTTGCAAATGATACATTTTGGGTAACGTGATAATGGTCACCTCATAAAGGTGTTTAAGTGATCAACCCAATATTACAAGCAAAAAGTTGTACATCATTCACCCATTTAAGCCTTTGAGTAAATTAAGCCCTATTGTTAGTTATGGTTTCAAAGAAAAGAAAACAACAACTCAACAGACAAAATATTGGATTCACATTAAAAAAAAAAAACATTTGTCCAAGTTGTTGGGATTTGTGTGTGTATGCATGGCCAAAAAAATATTTCTGTAAATAGCCAATCATTAAATCCACAAAAGAGGAACCATTTTAAGACAATAATTGTTCGAAAACAAAACTACTCAGTGCATATGTTTGCATGATCAAAAGCTCTGAGTGAGGACATTCATGAATTGTAATCTTGTGGAGTGTGTTTAAATACAGCCAATAAAGGTTTTATTAACAGGTCTTAACTTTGTAGAAAAAAAAAAAGCTAGGTGCAATGGAATGGAATAAATGCATACTTTTCAGTTTCAGTAAAGTGAATTTTGACATTTATAATTAAATTTTATTTGTGAAGATGATACTTTTTTTTATGTATTAGAAGTTTGTAAAAGTTGGTTAAGAAATTAATTTTATGTATAAATGAGTATTTGGTGTTGCATTACCTTTGCATTTTTCCTTTTTCAAAAGTCTTAGCGAAGACATCAGCTACTCCGCCAGATCCCTAAAATTAACAGTTCACAAGAAATTTTTAGAAAACATATTTTTAAATATCATTGTTGTTTCTCGCATAAAATTAACTTGAATCTATAATATTAATGGAATACAATAACTGGATGTCAATTCTAAAGTTGACAAAGACTTAAATCTATTTACATAGGGCAGATGCCAGTAGAGGTTTGATCCAGGTGTAACTCTCCCACAAAACAGCCATGAAAGAACTCTTTAAGTACTTTAGAATATCACAAAAAAAATTCTATTCTGCTACACATAGTTTGAGATCATTTGTTTGATCACTAAACAAACAAATGTGTTCCACTGTGAATTAAACATACCCTTAAGTCTATCAGTATCAGGAGAAGATTATACAATAAATGCAAGAAGGCTGGGGGCTTTGTCTTAACTATTAGGCCTAAAAAAAATCTTGAGCAAAGTGTAAAAATACAGCACTACATGGGTAGTTTTACAATAGGATGAAAGAGGCAGATGTTCAAAATACGTATGTGGCTGCAATCAACTGGACTAAAGGTATGGATACACCAAGACGAAATTCCGGTATCTAAGGGCATCGCGAATTCCGTCTCTGTTTTGCTGCAATGATATTCTAATGAGAACATGTACACCGGTCAGGAATTCCGTTGCGGAACAGCGAAAGTTTCAGTTTCGCTGCTTGCAGAGTTTTTTCCAGAGAGCTACATTTTCCGCCATGATAAACAAACAAAATGGCTGCTTAGAAACGTCGATTCGAATAGAAAAAATGATTCACATTAGTGTATATTCATTAAAAACAACAACATCAAAGTGAATTTTGGCAGAAAAACATGAATTACTATAAGTTTTGGCCTGCAACAGTCTTTGTATATGAATTTCTGAAAGGAAAATTTACATCGTCTATCTACATATTCTACAAATGAAATTTCTTTCGATCGAAGCGCTGTCTGAAAACATAAATGCTATTAAATAAATGTTTGGCTGATCATTAAAACAAAAAAAAAATGAACGGCTACCGATCGAATAAAAAGTTAAAAAAAAAAAAACAACAGTTTTCCATTTCCAGTTGGACAATTTATTTGTAATAAGAACAAAAAGGCACACGGGATGCAGTATTTTCTGCTTTTTAAAGTATCGTTTTTTTTTCACTAGCAGGAAAAAGTGCGAAGTAATCATTAAAAAATCTTGTTTCCGGTGAGTTGTTTCGGCGCTCACCGTTTCGTTCCGGTGTATCTACAAGATTTTCGCTAAGTTGAGACTTCCGCGCGGAAGGTTCCGCGCAAAAGTGTTTCGTCTTGGTGAATTCAGAACTTAAAACTTGAAATAGAAGTTTTCTTGACAACAGGACAAGATCAATATTTGCCCACAAGATGGTAACAAGATCATGTTATAAAAGATGTTTAAAAACTTAAGTTGAAAATTATGTGTGTGAAAAGTTTAAGGAGACTATTAAGTATCTGATCTCCTACCACTCTAAGCCAGCCAAAACTGATTACACATTTGCTGCAACAAAAAGAGCTGTATATAAAGCATTCAAAATAAAGTCAGGGAGAGATGGTAAGAACATAAATCCCAAAAAAAGTAGCACAGAATCAAACAGTTATTATGGCAATGTGAGGAGGAGAATAAAGTTAGATAAAAAAATCATTATAATAGAAGTCTACCACTATGAAATGGAGAAAAATGTTGGAAATGAGACAACATAGACAACACTACTGAAAGTGCTTAGCATTAAGAGACAGACTAAAGTTAAAATGATTATATTCACAAGAGAACTTTTTTTTTCTCCCTTTCTGAATGAAACAGTAGTGACATATATTTTTTTTACTAAGCATACAAAATAAATTATTCTTGCTTGCTGTTAAATGTCTTTATTTGTTTTTTAAACATGAAGAATTAAACTTTTATAACTTCTACTACATGAAGAAATAATATATATATATATAATAAATATAAACTTACAACAATCATGTCTATATTTAACACTCTTTACGTCTACTTTTTAAACATCTGGATAAAACACACATTTATTAAAATAAAATGTACCATAGGTTTATATATTAACCTTAAGAACGATTAAGGCTTTACCCTTGCACGTTTCCAGTGAGGTGCCACTGCCATTACATAGTATGGAAACCTCTAAGAGACCATCTTTGCATTGGGTGGTGGGGAAAAAAAGAGCATGGATTTTATAATCTCACTCAGTGAAAATCAATCTTGGGGGTAATGTCCCTTTACTTAAAGTAAAAAAAAAAAAACGCATCACTAAGAAACTTTAGCACAACATTGTGATAAATAATATTAATATTGAGTATGTAGCTTTATGTTTGTAAAATATAAACTCTCCATTAATTTGTTTAAGTGCTTCTATCGGGCTGCTAATTCTTAATAATAACAGTTGCGAACAATAAATAAAAACCTATTTTGTTACTATAATGTCTCTTTGAGAGTGTAAACATGGTAGAACGACAACCTATTACATGTAGTTAGTAATATGTATATAAAAAAGATGTGTAGTGTAAATAAAATATCTGGAACTATTTTTATTGTTTTCCCTGCAATTAATTTTGAAACAATGTATGTTGCACTCAGGATGGCTGTAACGTATATAACTGTCTGAGCATTTGACCATTGGGGTGAGGGTAGAGCTGTTCGTACCAATCTGCTAACTGGGGAAAACTGCCTAGGGCTACCACTTCCAGTATTTATGTCTATAAAATGTGGTGCTAAAAGGGCCCAGACAGGTTCTCTAATAACGTAGAACGGTTCTGAAGGTTAAAAGTATGTGTGCCTTATGCTGACAATTAAATTTTATTTTTTAGTGGTTGTGGGAAAGGCAACCCAAACACTTGTCAGGCCTCAAGCCTTGTGGGGGCCTCTTCACTTTTTATTTATTTATTGGAAAATAGATGGTAGTCAAAGGGGCCCTTGTTTAAGTTTGCTAGCAGCCTTAGAATTTCTGCCCCCCCCCCACCTCCCGTAACAGAAATGTTGGCCTGTATGCTCATGATTCTGTTAAAAAAGACTGCCTAGATTATTCTAAAAGGAAATAAGAACATGCTAAGGGGATGAAAAGAGATGGGTGCCACATATAATTATAGATGGATTTATCATTTTATCTTTTCAAAGTGTGCATTTTCATGGTTAAGACAATGAAAATCCATCAAGATCATATATGAAACAAGGTAAACTGGATGTCTAATCTCTATCATGTATAGAAGCAGATGGGTAATGTTTAGTTGATTATGAAGATAAAGTACGTAACAATACAGAGAGGTGGGGGTAAAGGGACACAAAATTTAGCCAGAGCTTAAGGCATCAAAGGGACTTAATCTAGTTATGATCGTCAATGATAGCTTAAGTACATGCATGTAAATACTATCTAAATGTATCAATATAATTTCTTACTCAGAAACAAACAGTATTCATGCATGTTTTTGTTTACTTTTGTATTGAGAGCCTAACCTATCCCTTATATAGTGCTGAGGCCCATATTTTAAACATTTAGAAAATACCCAAACACAAAAAAATGATCTAGAAAATTGTCAATTAATATAAATGGCATCTTCTTTTATCTACAGGGCTAAAAAAATTATCTAGATCTGGATAAGAATTAGTCTCATATACATTAAGTGCATAGAGTACTGTTATAACACTCATCTCACTCTCTCTCTCTCCCCCTGTGCCTTATGAGCCCCCCCCCCCAAGATTGATCAAGGCTTTAGAGAAATGAAGGGTTGCATTTGTCAAAGAGCAATTTGAATTGAAAGACTTTTTTTTTAATTTACAACAAACAAACTTCAATTATAAACGTTAATAGAATGTAATATAATTACCTACAGCTTGTGGATTCAAACATACTATATATTTATCAATATATTTTTTAAGTCCAGCATAGTCCTTGTGCAATAGTAGTGTAGGATTCGGTTCCTATGGAAATACAAGCACAATAAAAATTAGGGAACTAATTACAGAAATCTTAAAATGACATGGATACACATTTAGATATTTACGATTTAAATAGACAATGCATACAATGAAGTACGTTTATAATAATATTTAAGCTGCGCTTGTCCTGTTAATTGGGATTGGGTAATCAGCATTGCCAAATAATTTTGATGAAAACTGTATTAACTCAGTAAGAAGCTCACTAAAAAAAATCCTCCAAAGAAATGTCAAATAAAAGTTGTAGCCACCTAAATCTCAACAACCCGCTAGTGACTTTAACTAAAAAAAAAACACCTCCCAAACCATTTGGAAATCTCCTTATCTGGCAAGACTGATTTATTTAAGCTGGATGAGGACACTGTTGTTTTTTTTTAAATTCAAAACTTTTATGTACAAGTGGCATAATAGGGAGAGGATTAACATCGAGCTGCACTTCATATGATTTGATCTCCCTCTCTCACACACATGCCAGGACCATTCTTAGGTGTATAGGGGCGCCTCTGGGCAGAGATTCCCGTAGATATCTAAGGGTCTGAGGCTAAAGTACCAGTCCTAGCCTCCTTAGTACCAGGATTTATATGAATGAATACTGGAAGATAGAGGAGAGCATTTTGGTGTGTGTGTGGGGGGGGGGGGTGTGGACCATGGGCAGGTTGCCTAGTTTGCCTATCTATAAGAGCGTCTCTGCACCCACACT
The DNA here is from genome assembly GCA_021962125.1 of Bulinus truncatus. NCBI lineage: Eukaryota > Metazoa > Mollusca > Gastropoda > Planorbidae > Bulinus > Bulinus truncatus. The sequence goes on along the minus strand of JAGDYQ010000044.1, from coordinate 2,595,282 downwards.
CCACACACATGAAGTGTAGCTAAAAAAGTGTATTTTAAGGAACAAAGCAAACCTTTTGAATCACTGGATTTTGCCTATAGAGACCTATGATTGCCAAACTTCCTGTACTTTGAGATGCCAACTTTGCCTTCTTTGCAATGTTTTTTATGAAATTTGCCTTATGTTTAGAAATGGTACTTATATCCAAGAGCAACCAACACTCTATTGAAAAGACGTGACAACAATGAGAAAATTTATATATCATATAATATATAAATTTTATATATATATATATTAAAAAATAACCCATGTCAAACGTGGTGGTTAAGTTCGCAAAACTGTGAACTCATTTTTATAAATTATAAAGTACTGTTATATAGAAATAATCCCTATGCCCAAAAACATTTTTCATACATCTAAATATATGTATGTACTGCACAGCTTCCTGCTACACAGAGAACAACCAGAGGTAAAACATAGAAATATACATTAATATATTAAAAAAGAAAGTAAAAAAAACTTTTTAACAATGACAGGCTAAACAATTAATATTTTACAAAAATATTGAGCTGGCATTTTAGTAAGAGTGTGTTATGGGCCTATTATACAATCTATATAAACATTGTGCAAGAGGGTGCAAAAATCCTGGGCGCCAGCCTAAGAGGGAAGGCAAAAATCAGCCCTGTAAAAATTCAATTTTGCTGAGACTATTAAATACAGGATTCGATGGGAAATTTTTATTTTCTGGCACAATTCATATTGGTCCCCCATGGATGCAAGGCGTCAATACAATCTTTTATGTAGAAATATATATTTTTCCATTTCATGACTGCCATTACATCTTCTATGGCCGCTTGTGGATCTAAGGTCCCAGGTTGGGCATCCCTGCCTTCAGTCATACACATATTAAAAAATTTATAAATTGAAAATAGGCTAGGGCGTCTATCTTGATATAATGCTAATTTTATTTAAAAAATATAATTCATCTAACTTTGGTCATTTAAGAAAGGAAAAGGATTGGAGGGTACACTGAGCCCAGAATATTTGATGTGCTAATTTAGTCATGACTTAGATTCAAAGAGGCCCCAAAGAGTTAATTTGTGAAGAAATAATAAATGTGTATAAAGATATTTATGCTTAAAGAAATTTATTACTAACAATTTAATGCATATTAACAATGGAGTATTTGTTAAAACTTTTTATCAATACATTTTTTTCCCCTTCATTTATTTTTAACACAATTTTACTTGCTTTTATTTGTTTGTAAAGTATATATCAACTATTGAAATATGACTTGATAAAATGATGCTAATATATATTAAAAGTAAACTGCAATAAGGGAATGGGGGAGAGATGGCTTTATAAAAATAGATAAATGATATAATTATACTTATTACCTTTTTTAGCACAAAAGGCTACAATCAGTTGTACTGCTTCTCGTACACCAAAGAGAGCTTTATCGCTACATTTTGGGAACACTTCTCCAGTTATGCTTATAAGCATCTAAGTGGGAAAAAAAATGTTTTGAGTGTTGTATTTTGAAAAAAAAACAATTTAGTGTAACATTGTTTACTTAATGTACCCTGCAAAACATTAACAAGATGTATTTTTTAATATAAATGACATATTTATGTCTATATTGCATCACAAAAGCTAAATTGGGAAACTTATTTCAACACATGTTAAGTCATACATGAATAACATGTGCTAAGTTGACCTAAGCATTATTCTAATATTTGAACCTCATTTATAGAAAGCAAAATTCTGACAAAAAAGTTACGTTTTAAAACGATGTCCAAAAAACATGTCTGGTGATGAATGAAAGTAGGTTCATTGCAATATTAAGGGACAAACTGGCAGCTTGGCAGCATCTCAATTCGGAAAATGTTTTTTTAAAAAAAATCAAGTTAAAAATAGTTTCTTTGGTTTTAAATATGAGAAGTAAAGTCTAATCCATTATAGAACTAAAATACATTACCATTAAAAAGAATGTTATCTTTTAACAGCATATTTCATTTTCAAATCATAAACATTAACAATGCCAATTGTCAATCGTAATAATCAGAATCAGCGAAAATAAAAATATTCATTTCTTTTATTATACTATTTTTTAGGTAATACCCTGGTCCTGGTTTAAAAAAAAAAGAAAATTAAATTACCAACCAAGTTCAACTTTCCATATGAGTACACGTGGTGAAGTGGCTGGCTTTGGCATCTCCAAACATAATTCAAAGCCATTTCATGCATAATGATTCATAGCAACTATTTCTTTTTTTAACTTTTATTTTTTAAATAAATATTCTTCAGCTTAAAGTATTTTATACCAATAAGTGAAAACAATATTTGCAGAAGAAGATATCTTAATAAATAGTATTCCCTTAGTTGTGCACAAAACAGTACTATATTGACAAATTATTCTTTTCTTAAAATATTAAACTGGCTGTATACAACCCATGGACTATATAGCAGGAGTGGGCAAACTAAATGAGATGCAGCCTGTCAGGGTATTTTATGTGGCCCTTATGAATGCACATGTTGAGATCCGATGTCGTTGTTGATTTTTCTTTGTTTAGAATCATTGATATATTTTTGAAATTTTTATTCCGACCATTTGATTAGAATCTAGGGATATTTAATTGGTTTTATGCTTCTAGAACATTATTGATTACTTGCCATTAATTGTTAACATCCCTATTAGAATGCTTTTCCGCTTGAACGGAAGAGGCTTTTGTTTAAAATGTACAATTTGAAAGGTTTTGTAAAAATTGTAATTTAAAAAGTGAATAAACATTGATTTAACCATGGGTGCTTAATACTAATATTTTGTACTATTTCTGAAAAGGAAGTGGCTAGGGTTCCGTCTAGACAGACTGTATTATTTTTTTTCGGGGTCAGTCTATAGATGTGCGCATGCGCGTACTAGAAGGACTCCGTTTTATTTTTTATAGCAAATTTGTTTTTTTTTGGGGCTAGGGTTAGGATTAGAGTTGGGATTAGGAATAGGATTAGGAATAGAGTAGGATTATGGTTAGGCGAAATATCTATAGATGGAACCCAAAAAAAAAAATATGGAGTCCGACTAGTACGCGCATGTGCACATCTATATTATACGGAGTCCATCTAGTACGCGCATGTGCACATCTATAGACGGACCCCGAAAAAAAAAATGTCAGATGTGCTGACAAGTCATCATGACATAAGCTTTATCATGATAAGCATTGTGACAACGCAGTGGCTACGGTTTGGTCCGACCGAACCGTATTTTTTTTTCGGGTACCAGCCATACTAATTATTGCATATTTTTTTTTTCAGGCATATTTTTTGTTTTCTGGGCTAGTGTTAGGATTAGTGCAGTGACTTATATGTTGTTATATAGCTCAGAGCAGCGACTCGGCCGCTATATTTAGATATCTATAGCTGGACCCTAACCCTAGCGTTGTGACAAATGCAGCTAAAATCATTTTGTTGAGCAGAATGACCCGTCCCTTTATAACATGGACTTACCTTTTTCATTTATTGAATGACATACATTTTTTATCATTTTACGAGTCATTTACAATTGTTAAGTCATATTAACTGTTTCCAGCAAGATAACAGTTTTCACGAATTTGAAGAGGCCGCCATATTGACGGTTTTTTTAAAGTTATTTTTGATATCTGATAGACCCGTTAGTTTCATGATTTTGTTTTTAAATTAGTAAACAAAGGCCCGGTACTCGGACCGGCGAGTAGGCAGGCAGTTGGAGTATATATGGACAATATGGGGATATAGATCTGAGAGCGTTAACCATTATATATCTATGGCGTTAACAATCAGTCTATTCTATGGCGTTAACAATCAGTCTATATACACAAATAGCATATATATGTACTCGAAGTGGCCTCAAAGAACATGAACAGATTATTGTAGCCAAAATACATTTAAGTATAGGGGTGACTTAATAATACAGCAAATAAAGTTAACATTTTATATAGTTCATGATGCTCGATTGAAGAAAAAACCAGTGCTGGAGATGAAAAAACATTCTGCAGAGCCGGGAATACATGTCTATGATTTCATCCCCGGCTGAGATATATTAGCTAAAGCAGAGCCGGGAGATGACAGTTCTCAGTGCCGTCATCCCCAGCGGTAAATCGAGCCATGAGTTCATCCCAAAGAAAATAATCGTCGTTATGTATGGGTACAGAAACTGGTAATATCACAATTTACCGACCAAACTATTTTGATATTTATTATCGATACTTTACCTCTATAAACATTCCAAAATCATAGTATTGGTTGTTATTTATTTAAAAAAAAATTGTGTTTAAATTATTTAGCACACACAAGACCCGGTAGTTTCATAATTATTTTTTTTTTAAAAACAACAACTAATAACATACATTTTAATAGAATTATTTGATATTTTAGCCTTCAAGTCTCATGTTTAAACCCACCTAAACTATTTCAAACTAGATTTTAAAAAACAACAATCAAGAGGCAGCCATTAACATTTAACTTAGAACTCAACTGCCTGGAAGCACCCGTATTGCGGAAAACCTTAGTATGTAGGTCTACGGGGAAAACCTCTCTTAATTGACAATCACTGACATAGTTAAATGGATCTATGATTAATAATAGCTTTCTTTTACTTAGCACAAGAAGGTTGTTCGAGTTAAAACAAAAGACTACAGTTTTCCTGAATCCTTCCATACAGGCATGTGGACTCGACACAATAATAATAATAAAAAAAAAAGATTTGTTCATGTCTCTAGCTACATTATTATCGCTAATCCTATCATCATAATTATATATCACTCAAAATCAGCGGCGTCACTGGGGGGGGGGGGGTGCGGGCCGCACTGGGTGACACTATTTTTTAGGGATGACACCAAAATGAGCAGTTCTAATTTTCATACCAGAAAAAAAAAAATCGGTAAAGCCGGTTTTATAACCGATCATAGTTTATAACATGAGCTGAGCAGTAGCACAAGGTGTCACCATTTAGAGCAGTAGCAAAAGGTGTCGCCATGCAGAGCAGTAGCACAGGGTGCCACCATGCAGAGCAGTAGCACAGGATGCAGAGCAGTACAACAGGGTGCTACCATGCAGAGCAGTAGCACAGGATGCAGAGCAGTACAACAGGGTGCTACCATGCAGAGCAGTAGCATAGGGTGCCCGTCAGGGTCGAGGCGTGAGTGTTGCCGTTCATAACTCTTAGAGATAAAATTTTATTGATGTTTTTATGCTATATATATAGCACAAACGAAAATAAATGTATATATTTGTAAAAATTATTAGATTAACAACGTATACGATTTATATATAACTGATGTTATATATATATGTATATATATATATATATATATATATATATATATATATATATATATATATTTAACCTTGTAGTCATTTTATTATAAATGATTATGCTAACTATATTCAATAAACACAGGAACATTTTATAACTATAAATATAAATTGTATATGTTGTTAGTCCAATACTTTATACAGGTGTAGTACACATTGTTCGTTTGTGCTTTCTAAATAGCATAAAAACATCAATACATTTTTCTCTAAAGAGTTATGACCGGCAACACTCACGCCTCGACCCTTACGGGCACCCTATGCTACTGCTCTGAAGGATTCAGGAAAACTGTAGTCTTTTGTTTTAACTCGAACGCAGTTTACCAACTCATTTTAATGAAAGTAATATACATCTTTCTGAAATACAGTTAGTATTACTATCGTTTTTATCGCAAAAGTATTTTAAAGTAAATTCTCTAAGGTCTAGTGAAGGAAAAATTTTAAATTTGTTCCATTGATCATGGTGGAAGTCTTGAAAAAAGTGTATGTGTGTGTGTGTGTGGGGGGGTGACACCCTGAATTTTCCGCACCGGGTGACACCAACCGTAGTGACGCCACTGCACACAATATTGTAAATTACATATTTAAAAAAGGCTATGGCTTCCGAATATTTCGATCGAAAAGCCTTATCATAAATATAATAACCTTTATTTTTCAATTAGAAGCGACTTCAAGCCATTTTTTGGTTTGTTTACCCTTGAAGAAAATATAGACAGATGTTTTTATGTCCCAGCATTTCATCCCCCGCCCCCCCCCACACACACAGGTAAATGAAAAAAAAAATGAAATTGTGTGTCACTTATGTATTTCTGTTATTTTCATGCAACAGAAAACAAACAAAAGGACAACGATTCTTTCAGTTACCTTTGGTCGGGTAAGCTGCCATTTTGATGATATTTCTTCTATAGGAAGAGTTATGGCCGATCCATTGTTTACTAGGATGTCACTGTTTTCCTCACACAAAAATCCAAGTGCGCAAAACTTAGAAAAAAAAAGAAATTAATTAATTTAAAAACAGAGAGAGATAGAGAGAGAGAGAGAGAGAGGGGGGAGGGAGGGAGAGAATAGTTTTCCATAGACTGTACCTACAATCTTATTAATCTGCAAAGTAAAAGGGTGAAAAACTAAATGTTCTACAAAAATATCGACTCTTTTATTTGTATCTTTTTTTTTTTAAGTGTCGGAATAATAATACTGATTTCATAGTGGATCGCAAAGGGTTAAAGCTTGAGAATTGCTGTGCAGTATAATAAGGCGAGTGTGCATTGTGTGCTCTCTTCCCGCTCCATCTATCTCGCTCTCTTTCTCTCCCCCCCCCTTTTTTCTCTCCCCCCCACTCCCTCTCTATCAACTTGATGGCTCTCTCGCTGAACGTTTTCGCGGGGCTTTATAGCCGACGCAGCCGGAGTTAAAATTGGATCTAAAATTGTTTTTTTTTTTAATTACACATTTAACTTACACTAAACATTTTCCCTTCATAGCAGTGGCATCCATAACAACTTGAGGACACCCCCTTACAAACGGGGGTTCTCTCATTAAAACAACGATTTTGTTTTCTTTTATGAGACCCCCCCTATAGCTCCGCCCAATCCCGCGGTCGCCGACCTTGATTTGTTGTTGGGAATGTAGCGAAGAAAATTTTATTTTAATTAAACTAAGGCTTTAAGGAAAGTGGGTGTTGGTGGGTGGGGGGGGGGAGGATGGGGGCGCCTGTTATGAAAATTAAACGCTTCGAAAATTCACTACCAATAAACACATTTAATATCAGGTTTGAATATTTTATTATTTCACGAGACAGCTGTAGGGCCGGCAGGAAGGAGAATGTATAGGAGACAATTTCCTCCCAACTTATTTATGGCTCACCGAGAGTTTGAATTCGTACACCTTATTTACAAATAAAAAAAAAATAAATAGAATCTTGCTAAGCTCCTGATGCGTGCTCCCATAAGTGGTTCTAGTTTCATGTTGGCAATTTATCAGTGCTAAAAGCCCTAAAGCTGTTAAGATGTCGCCCCCTGACTTTCGGCTGAAGAATTATCGCAGAGGGCGGACCGCATTCGTCACCCCCAGTCGAACTGCGCCACTGGCGCATAAGTAACCAGATGGCATGATGACATTATACATTATTTGTACCTAACCTTTGTGTCCGCTTGAATGTCAATGATCTCGCCTTGTTAATCTCTATATATACTTATAAGACGCATTTGCTGTATGTCTGTCTGTTCCCTTAACTCTTCCGTGACCTATGGTTTTTTGCCTTTTTTAACTATTATTGGGTTGCTCTGTTCAATGAAGTTTTTGTTCATTTAAAACTTTTTAAAATACCCATTATTATATATCAACTCATTCAGAAATGCACAAACATTAAAACTGTGCCACTTTTTTTGACATATCTCTTCAATAAAAAAAAATTTTGCATTAAAAAAAAAAAATTTTTTTTTTACAATTTACAAACAAACATCAAACACCAAGAAGGAAAAAAAATCTTTTTGAGATATACTGTAAATTTTATTCTTATGTTAAACCTCGGTCAAAATTACATATTACAACACAAAATTCAATGAAATCTATCAATAAATAAAAAAGTTATGACATTTTATATAAAACACACACCCACACTAATTTTAAGAGCCGAAATTATCAGATAACCAAAACAGACGAAAACAAATTAATTTAAATTGAATAAAATGCCACATATTATATATTAGTGAGAGCAGAAATGCAGAATGTTTTATCATCTATTAGATTACTTTAGACAACTTTTTATAATGATTTTGTAGTATGTAAAATGTAGAAAAAAAGATGGTATCAAATTTTATTCACAATTAAAAAAAAACAGGTAGAAATCATTTTTTTTATAACAATCCCTGTAATTCTTATGATTATATTAAATCTACATTAAATATACACAATGTACTAAGGATTCATAAATATTTATCCACAAATATAATTAAAAAACCATTTTCAGTAAAACATGCAAAAACATTTCTTTATCGAAAAAAAAAAGATTTTTTTCCCTGAAATTAAGCGAAAGACATTTTAACATTGTGCTCATTTCTTCAACATGTATCAGCTAAAACCCAAATTTTCACCCCCTATTTACCAATGCAGATTATTTCATCCATAATAAGATTTTCATAAGGCAGGCAGTACACTTTATTCTAAAAAAAATTAATGGATATTTTACCTTGGCTTGCCAATCAGTGTGTTGTTCAGTCTCAAAATTTTGTATTTTTAAAATCCATGAATTAGTTTGAATCTGAGCTTAGATATGAATGATCACATCCAAAGTCCATAGAATAGCACAACAGTGGAGAAATATGAATGTTAAATTGGTGTTAGAATAATACTCATCCATAAAACAAAAAGTATGTAAAGCTCATTGGGTGTCACTTAGTCCAGTACTCCTACAGGGAACTTTTCAGGTCTTCCTCATGTTTTGCATTGCTGTTTGTATAGTTCCCAATTTGTACCATAACTCCAGAAGAACACAACTTGATAAAAGCTCCTGCAGAAAAGTAAAAACAATGTAAATTTTGAGTGGAATTTTTTTTCATAAATGTAAAAGTACAATACAGTTTGTAATACATGATTTCTAACTCCATACATGTAATAATCAAAATTCTGATGATATAAAACTTAACAAATTAGTAAAAAGTAACACTTTTCTTCCTTAGTAAAGAATACATATACACCAATGAATTTGATATTATTAGTAGGCTATTTTATTTATAAATGATTGTTACCTGGCATAAGAAATTCAAGATAACATTGTCTTGTTTCTTGTCATTCATCATCGAAAAGATGAAGGCCTGGTGCCCTAGCTGTAATTGTCGAATCGCTTTGAGAGGTCCATCATCACTAATGCGATAGTCATATATGTTTGTTCCCTAAAGTTAAGGATAAGACAAAATATTTATATAAATATACTGCATAATAATAGAATTACATTTATATAGACTATCAGGTTTAAAAAAAATGTAGTTAACACCATTATAAGTTTATATCTTTTTTAAATTACATGACAGAATATTCCATAATTTTCTTTATAAGTATTTTCATTTATTTAGTCAAAAATTAAAATCAGCTGATAACATAAACAATGCTTTATTTTGATATTATTAGCAGGCTATTTTATTTATGAATGATTGTTACCTGGCATAAGGAATTCAAGATAACATTGTCTTGTTTCTTGTCATTCATCATTGAAAAGATGAAGGCCTTGGGCCCTAGCTGGAAGTGTCGAATCGCTTTGAGAGGTCCATCATCACTAATGCGATAGTCATGAATGTTTGTTCCCTAAAGTTAAGGATAAGACAAAATATTTATATAAATATACTGCATAATAATAGAATTACATTTATATAGACTATCAGGTTTAAAAAAATGTAGTTAACACAATTACAAATTTATATCTTTTTTTAAATTACATGACAGAATATTCCATAATTTTAACTTTAACTAATAATACCCAGGAAAATAGAAAACAAAATATTTTTCATTTAAAAAAATTAAAATTATTAGCATAAAATAAGAAAACTTCATACTTACATTCTTAGATTAGCATTCAGTGGAGAAACTAATGCAATATCTTCATGATATGGTGAATAAAGGCTACCATCTGACTCCCATTCATGAGAACTTTACTAGGGGAATAGTTTGAACTAAAATCCGAGTCGTCTGAAGCCGTTTTATTATTTAAAAGGCGACAGAAGTGTGCCGACAGATACACGCTGTAAACGAACCAGCCAAAATGGCGACTGTCGTGTCGGCACAAAAGGTTTTTTTTCTCGTGTAATATTTTAAATTTCAAAATTTATTTTTTTTATTGTTCATTTTTATTTTAACTAATTTTATTATCGCTCTTTAAGATAAAAAAAATATATATAACAATATTTTGAAAGAAAATATTAATTTTTTGGGTTCAAAGGGCGGTCATTCTCATCCGTAAATAAATCAGGAAATTACTATGTTCGGACGCCAAATAGCGTCAAATTTGGTACACGTACACAAAATTACATGGGGAAGGCTCTTAAACAGGTTTCGTTCCATCTCAATGGGTAGTTTAATTGTGATTAATTATTTTGGTAATTTATAGCTGGAGCCCCGAAAAAAATAATACGGAGTCCAGTTAGCTGGAATCGTAGCCACTGCGTTGATATGTATTGATAAAGTAATCACGGTATGGGAACGCCGTCGCTATAAATCCTCTATGACGTCATTTCCTGATGGTATTTTTTTTTATTCGGTGCTGTATCGTGCCACACCAACTTGCCTTTGTGCATAATAAAGTTGTTATTTTTTTACTTTTGGTACACGGACACAAAATTACATGGGAAAGGTTCTTAAACAGGTTTCGTTCCATCTCAATGGGTTCTTTAATTGTAATTAATTATTTTGGATATCAAAGACATGAAAATTGGCAAACTTTTACCCCGATTCAGCTTTTACGAGCTTCTCTCCCACATAGCTAACTTACTATAAATATGATCAGTACGGGGAACCAAATATCACATTACTTACTACATTATTACATTCCATTCCTTCATCCATAGGAATTGTCATCTTTTGCTACAGTCATGCCTAAGAGAGAGAGAGAGAAAGAGAGAGGGGGGAGGGAGGGAGGGGGAGGGAAAGACGGAGGGAGGGAGAGAGGGGGAGGGAGGGAAAGAGGGAGGGAGAGAGAGTAACTGCCAAAAATGTTGTGTATCACATTGCTTTAAGATAAATGTACCCTTTTATTGCATGCAAATAAACCCTTTTTTACGCGACCTATTTTAAATATTAATTAAACATCAAAATACGCTTCTTAAATAAACAGAAAACCTTATTTTAAACCCGGGCAAAGCCGGGTACTTGCAACTAGTATAAATATATTGCGAATATCATCCTATGTGTGTCTGTATGTTTGTCTGAAGTCGGACTGCTATATCACGAGTATCATCGTATGTGTGTCTGTATGTTTGTCTGAAGCCTGATTATTCAAGCATCTTTCATGTTATGTTAGTGTAAATGAATAAATACTTTCCTGTCTGTCTACCTGCCCGTTTGCCCGTTTGTGTAACCTCTTGAATATATGTCTAAACCCCCCCCCCCAATTTTCTACCCTTATCTCTTTGGATCCATCTCTGTCTGCCTACCTGTCTATCACTCTATGCCTGAAAAGGGATCAAAGGGTACTGGGCCGCCCAAGAAACATTAAATTATTTCCTTTTTACTCATTGTGGTGTGTTTCCTCGTGGGATCGCGCGACTTTCCATGGACTAGAGGTTAACTAGGAGCTGAGCGGCTGTTTGAGAGGCAGTGGCATTGTAAATAAAAACAATCTAAAATACAAATAATCAACGTCCCACAACAGGCGGTACGCGAATTTATTTAAAAAAAAACAATCAAAGAGCTTGATGAAGGTCGCCAGCTTGCTGAATGGCTCATCACCAACCCACGTGACCAATTATCGCATTAGTAAGGTAAGCACATTCTATTATGAAAATATAAGTAGCCTACCTTTTATTCTCGTGCTTACGCGTGAGCAGCCCCGTAGCCAAGGGGGAGGGGCACTGGGGGGCCGTGCCCCCCCCGCTAGGTGTGGAGTGCCCCCCCCCCCGCTTAAAAAAGAAGAAAAAGAGGAAAAAATAAAGAAAAAGTAAAGGTGCCCCCGTTGCTGGGTATTGGTGCCTCCCTGCTTACTTTGACCTGGCTACGGGCCTGCGTGTGAGGAGTACCCGCGGACATACCTTCGCACCCAGTGGGGTGCAGCCGCGAAAAAGTTTGAGAGCCGCTGGTTTATGTGTGTCAGTGTCCCTCAGCCGCACTTACTTCCATTCATCCTGTCCCTCCAATCAAGGCAAATGTATCTGTTACACAGAGGCGGGGCCTCAGCAGTAAACAGGGCCCAGGGCGAGTGTTCTTTGCGGTGGCGGCCTAAGGTGAGTGTTAAGAATAGGGCCTGGAACAAGCGCTTAGTTTAGTTACACCGGTAGTTAAGAAAACAATTTCAAGCGCCGGCTACATTTAGGCGGAGGGTTTGAGGCGGTCGCTCCAAATGCTACCACATAAGGCTAATACTGTGCTAGTTTACTTTCATGCTGAGTCAAAATAGTTCCCCACTTCTCAGGGTCCCCCCAGCTAGGGCGTTTTATTTTGACGTAACGTAATACACTTTAAAAGTTGAATCTTTCGTACAGATCTATATTAAAAGTGTACTTTTTTTTAAATCTCTTGGAACTAAATTAATGTTTACTTTACTAGTTTTGAAGAGAAAAACTATGGGTAAAGTTTACATTCTGCTGACAGCATCAGGCCCGATACTGGGAAGGGCAGCAGAGGGACCCCTTGCTAAGATCACTTGATTGTTGAGGAGGGGCCTCAGTTGTCTAATCTTTTCAGTGTCAATTCAAAGCACAAAAGAAACATAAACTGTCGAAACCTAGACAGACGAAACATAGACAGTCGAAACATGAACAGTCGAAACATAGACAGTGGAAACATTGACAGTCGAAACATTGACAGTGGAAACATAGACAGTCGAAACATTGACAGTCGAAACATTGACAGTCGAAACATTTACAGTGGAAACATTGACAGTCGAAATATTTACAGTGGAAACATAGACAGTCGAAACATAGACAGTGGAAACATTGACAGTCGAAACATTGACAGTCGAAACATAGACAGTCGAAACATTGACAGTCGAAACATTGACCGTCGAAACATTGACAGTCGAAACATTGACAGTCGAAACATTGACAGTCGAAACATTGACAGTCGAAACATAGAAAGTCGAAACATTTACAGTCGAAACATTGACAGTCGAAACATAGACAGTCTAAACATAGTAACTTATTTTCTTGTAACTTCTTTCTTTAATTTATTAATCTTTCTTTTATTAAGACAAATCAACGGGATTGTATGAAAAAAGGAGGAGAGGGGAGGGCGGTTCTCCTGGAGCAAAATATATAGGAACTTATGTAAAGCCATTGCTGACAATAGATTACTATGTACTGTTATACAGTCAGCAGGGTCTCCGAAATATTAAGAATGGGTGTTGCCAATATGCGACATATATTTTGTTTAAAACTATCTTGCAATTGATTGACACCCTTTATAGATTCTTTAATAGCTTGATGTAAAGACATGCTGTCAGGCAGAGTGATAGACAAGCAAGGCAGACAGAGATGGATACAAAGAGAGACGGGTAGGAAGGGGGGGGGGGTTGGAATAGATCAACAAGCAAAATGTTACGCTATTAGACAGACAAACAGGCAGGCAGACATAAAGGTTGGAAAGAATTCATACATTAATTTACACTGTCATAGTGTGAAAGACTCGAGTAGTCAAACTTCAGACAAACATACAGAGACACATAGAATGATATTCCCGATATAGCAGTCAGACTTCAGACCAACAACAGACACACATAGAATGATATTCCCAATATAGCAGTCAGACATCAGACCAACGTACAGACACACACATAGGATGAGACGGGGAGGGGAGCCCATAAACTCATCACGGTTTTAAACGTTTAAATGTCACTGTTTTTTTGTTTTATGGATTCCTGTCTTCAAACGAAAAAAAATGTAGGTTGATTCTCAGAATATAAATTATACAGAATGCATAACGTTAATTTAAATTGACTTCTCTGAAGGCCGACATATTTGTGTGATTGTGACTGATATTGTGTATCAATATTTGGGTGCTACGCTATTAAAAAGGAAAAATAACACAAATGATGGCATTTTAAAAAGTAATTTTTAGAGGACAATTTAAAAAGCGACATCCTTTCTGTATGATTTTTATATCCCGTGACTTATTCAAATTGTTTCATATATGAAATATAGTTCCACAGATTAGAGGTCAAAACTAAGTAATTCCATAGATTATAGGCCTAAACTAAGTAATTCCATAGATTATAGGCCTAAACTAAGTAATTCCATAGATTATAGGCCTAAACTAAGTAATTCCATAGATTATAGGCCTAAACTAATTAATTCCATAGATTATAGGCCTAAACAGTAATTCCATAGATTATAGGCCTAAACTAAGTAATTCCATAGATTATAGGCCTAAACTAAGTAATTCCATAGATTATAGGCCTGAACTAAGTAATTCCATAGATTATAGGCCTAAACTAATTAATTCCATAGATTATAGGCCTAAACTAAGTAATTCCATAGATTATAGGCCTAAAATAAGTAATTCCATAGATTATAGGCCTAAACTAATTAATTCCATAGATTATAGGCCTAAACTAAGTAATTCCATAGATTATAGGCCTAAAATAAGTACATGTTTTTAATTCCGTAGCTTGGAGATCAAAAATCCAAAAAGAAAATTAATCCATGCAATGCATTTTTTTTTTAAAATGTAATATTGTGAATGTGTTTAGCTATCTCCGTATTTTAATAATCCACGTGTGTTTGTATTTATGTGTTCATTTGTTTGCTGGTTTACATTTCTGTTATTTGTCTGTTTGATTACTTCTTTTTCTTTATTTTTTTTGTGCGTGTGCGATTTCGATTACATGTAAATTGTGTGGGATACTGTGTGCTAGAAGGAATTCTGAGTCCAGCGTGTACGTTAGGTATGTTTCTGAGTGTGATATGTGTTAGATATGATATTGCGTGTGGTCAGTATTAGATATGATATTGCGTGTGGTCAGTGTTAGATATGATATTGCGTGTGGTCTGTGTTAGATATGATATTGCGTGTGGTCAGTGTTAGATATGATATTGCGTGTGGTCAGTGTTAGATATGATATTGCGTGTGGTCAGTGTTAGATATGATATTGCGTGTGGTCTGTGTTAGATATGATATTGCGTGTGGTCAGTGTTAGATATGATATTGCGTGTGGTCAGTGTTAGATATGATATTGCGTGTGGTCAGTGTTAGATATGATATTGCGTGTGGTCAGTGTTAGATATGATATTGCGTGTGGTCAGTGTTAGATATGATATTGCGTGTGGTCTGTGTTAGATATGATATTGCGTGTGGTCAGTGTTAGATATGATATTGCGTGTGGTCAGTGTTAGATATGATATTGCGTGTGGTCAGTGTTAGATATGATATTGCGTGTGGTCAGTGTTAGATATGATATTGCGTGTGGTCAGTGTTAGATATGATATTGCGTGTGGTCTGTGTTAGATATGATATTGCGTGTGGTGTGTGTTAGATATGATATTGCGTGTGGTGTGTGTTAGATATGATATTGCGTGTGGTCTGTGTTAGATATGATATTGCGTGTGGTCTGTGTTAGATATGATATTGCGTGTGGTGTGTGTTAGATATGATATTGCGTGTGGTCTGTGTTAGATATGATATTGCGTGTGGTCTGTGTTAGATATGATATTGCGTGTGGTCTGTGTTAGATATGATATTGCGTGTGGTCTGTGTTAGATATGATATTGCGTGTGGTCTGTGTTAGATATGATATTGCGTGTGGTGTGTGTTAGATATGATATTGCGTGTGGTCTGTGTTAGATATGATATTGCGTGTGGTGTGTGTTAGATATGATATTGCGTGTGGTCTGTGTTAGATATGATATTGCGTGTGGTGTGTGTTAGATATGATATTGCGTGTGGTCTGTTTTAGATATGATATTGCGTGTGGTGTGTGTTAGATATGATATTGCGTGTGGTCTGTGTTAGATATGATATTGCGTGTGGTGTGTGTTAGATATGATATTGCGTGTGGTCTGTGTTAGATATGATATTGCGTGTGGTCTGTGTTAGATATGATATTGCGTGTGGTTTGTGTTAGATATGATATTGCGTGTGGTGTATGTTAGATGTGATAATGCGTTTGTATGTCTTAGATATGATAATGCGTGTCGTGTGTGTTAGATATGATATTGCGTGTGGTCTGTGTTAGATATGATATTGCGTGTGGTTTGTGTTAGATATGATATTGCGTGTGGTATATGTTAGATGTGATAATGCGTTTGTATGTCTTAGATATGATAATGCGTGTCGTGTGTGTTAGATATGATAATGCTTGTGGTCTGTGTCAGATATGATATTGCGTGTGGTGTGTGTTAGATTTGATAGTGCTTGTGGTCAGTGTTAGACATGATAATGCGTGTTGTGTGTGTTAGATATGATAATGCGTGTTGTGTGTGTCAGATATGATAATGCGTGTTGTGTGTATTAGATATGATAATGCGTGTGGTCTGTGTTAGGTATGATTCTACGTGTTGTGAGTGTTAAATATTGTAGTAACTTTATTATTCACACACAGAATGACACACAGGACACGTGGGTTCAATATAACTCTAGACTAATACTTTTATTTATTACTACAAAGTCACTTAACATTAAATCTGCAACTACTAAGCTAAACTAATACATCCACATGGAACAATCACTACAGCGACAAGCGAGTCGAACGTGTTACCTTCAGGTAACGAACTCGTTGTTCTAAGAATAACTTCCTAATTGCTAAGTCACGACTATCCACTTTTTCTCTGGTCACTGCTTATATCTAAAGTCCGAAGTAGATCCCCCACCCCCTTAATTCAGGTCACGTGACTGGTCTCGACGCATCGTCCTGATGCTAGCGCCAGATGAGAAGGGGGAGGGGAACGACTGTTGTTTCACCCCCACCCCATCTCTTATTTACACACCTGTGCAGGCGACGAATGGTGCAGCGCCGTGTGTTAGAATAAGAGAGTTACAACAATATGATATTGTAAGTAAGACTGATGTATTTATTTGAGATATTGTGTGTGTGTGTTTATTAGGGGCATGTGTTATGTTGGTTAATATGTGATGGGGCCCGATAGCGCAATTGTGAAATACATTTCTTGGTATAGGTGTCTTTAAAAAAATACTGTCTTGTTTTGTCAGTCTAATAAAATTTATTATAAATTAGTATAACCACCACACCCCTGTAGCTGTTACGTTTGTGGGCCTTAGGCAAAGATAAATTAAGTCCCCCCCCCATGCAAAAATAGGCTGTTAAAGCCTCTACTTGCAAATATGCCTCCCCCCACCCTTTAAAGTATTTTTACCCCCCACTCCCACCCACCGACAATCCCTAAAACTGTTAAAATCATTTTAGCCCGAGTCCAAGACAAGCACAGTTTGCTCTCCCTTGTGGCACTGGCAGGCAATTAAAAAAAAAATAAACAACGTTGGGCACATCTAATTGTGGGGGTGGGGTGGGGTGGGGGGAGGGGGGACTCTAGGCTGCCGCCTTATTTGCCTATCTATAAAAGCGCTTCTGATTATAGATATATAAGATAAGAAGATACGGGTACTTATTAGTAAGTATTAGTATAGCTATATATGTATGTGTGTGATTAGATGTAAGCAGAGCCATTACTAGGGTGAGTCTATCCTGCCACAATTTATCAAATGAATATGCAGTTTTAAATGACCCCCCCCCTCCCCCCCCCTATTTTGAGCTCCCACGATAACAAAACTGAACAAAATGTGGTATACAGTGTTCGCATTGGGTCGTTACATTTAGTCAAAGGTACATTTAGGGCAACAGGCCTAAGTACATTTGGGTGCCCTAGACAAATGCAAAAGTACTGCCAAGACTGCCCACTGGCAAATCTTTGGTCCCTTACAATACATCAGAAGGGTCCCTCTGAGCCCCTATTTTATAGTTTTAGCAGGGGTCCTTGACAAGGCCCCTTCATTGTGGCGGGCATGAATGTGTACTTAGTAGACCTGTACTTTAAATGAAAAATGGATTAAACTACTTTGTTTTTAACAAGCCCAGGATTAGCTGACCACAGCCCTGCATGATCGAATATTGCTTTTTTTTTAAAACAAGAACATAAAAAAAAAATAATAATAATAAAAATCCTGACACAGGGTCCCCCTATAGCCTACATTTGTACAGGGACCCAAGAAATCTTTCTAATTATCTTATCCATAGGTCCGGCTCGGCAAGTTTGTTTGCAGGATTTGTATGTATGTTTGCAATCATTTCTTTATCTAGCCTAGTGTGCATGGGCGTCGCTAGGACTTTTTCCGGGGGGGGGGACAAAATTTTCCAGGGGGGGGGCAAATAATAACTTTATGACATTTTTTTAAATGTAGGGGGGGGGGGAGCAAATGCCCCCTCTTATATGACATTTTTTCAAAATGTAGGGGGGGGGGGGGGCAAATGCCCCCCCCCCCCATGAATACGCCCATGCTAGTGTGTAGGTTTGCGTGCATGTGTTTCAAAGTCTTGTTATTGTGTTCAATAGCCTCCGTGTGTCAAGTGTATGTGTTTGAATGAGTGACTATTCGTGATTACCGATGGCTGTATTATGCGTGTGTGAGAGTAGAGCCTTCTGAATATTCGGGCTAATAACCAGTATTTCAATATATTTATTGGGGGGGGGGGGAGAGGCGGCTCATTTTGACTATTTATACTTCATTCTTTCCAATAATCGTCCACAGAGTCGTTCTTGTAGAAAAGAAAAATTAGGCGGCTGTCTAGCGCCCCCCCCCCCCTTTCCCCTGTTGTACTTAATAGGTCCACGGTGTGAATTTCCATTCGCCACCCATAAATGAAAGCAATCTGAGCACTTTTTATGGGTCTCGGGTTAAAATGTTTTCACAATAAAGGGGGTTGTCAGAGAAGGCCCCAGTTTGTAAATATTTTAGGGGCCCAATATCTGCAAGCGGCAGCCTTAATAGTTTTTTTTTGTTGTCTAGGGCTCTAGGCCCACCAAGGTACTTACACAAGGAAGTCTATTGATAAAGTCATTGAATGAATTAGATACAAGATCAACTGTTGTTGTTTTTTAAAATACCGAAACAACTTTGTTCTCTTTCTCGCTGTGTTTCCTTTTTTTTTTATCCAACGCATTAAAACAAAAGTCATTATTGATACATCAATTTTACATAAAAAAAACAAACAAACAACAAAAATACCAAGGCTGTAATTTGCAAGGAATTTCCATATTATATTTTCCTTTAATTTACGTTTTTTCCAAGTAAAAAAATCTATAATAATAATAATTTTAACGTTAATACCATTAAACATAAATTGCATAACATGAATATGAATGTATATTGGCACATTTTTTAAACTACACATGCACACACAAACACACACACACACACACACACACACACACATATATATATATATATATATATATTGATTTATTGGCATACATTTAATATACAGCTGCTTCGCTAACAACTCCTGTAAAAATGTTTTTGGGGCTTATCCTCCCTCCCACCCACCCCCCTGCCGGGCCACCGCCCTCTAGCAACTCGAGTTATGCGTTCATTTGTTTTAGGTGTACCTATATTGGAATGATGGTGAACTTATCCTGTCACAATTTATCAAATGATTACGCAGTTTTAAATCCACAATCCCCCCCCCCCCCCCATGTTGAGCTCACACGATAACTGTTCAAATGAATAAAATGTAGTACATATATTGTTCGCATTGGGTCTCTGCATTTAGATTTGTTTAAAATAAATCGACCCTGTTAAAAAAAATGGCTATCATTCAGGTCCGCTGCAAGGGGAGGGGGGTACACAGACAGAACGTCAGAAACCTCTGCTCATAGGGCCCTATAGATGGATTCAGTAATCAGCTGTAAAGTGCTTGCGTTTGGTGGGTGGGTGTGATCAGAAGAGAGCCAATCGGTGGAGTTTGTCCAGGAGGGGGGGAAGCCCAAGATTTATAGCTGACGGCAGCCCCACTGAAGGATCGAATATTGCTAATTTTAAAAAAAATAAAATAAGAACATAAATAAAATAAAATTAGGGATTATATAGTGACAACAATATATAGACCTATAGACCAGTGCTTCTCAAACTTTTTGAAGTCACGGCCCCCCCTTGGAACGCCAATCAATATGTTGCGGCCCCCCCCCCCATTTTTTTTTTGGTTTAGATTGCTTAAATTTATAATTTTAAACTTCTATATGCAAACTTTTACCAGTCAATACATGCTTTTTCTAATGTTAACAATGAAATTGTGAAAGGATGCAACATCTAAAATAAACTAGATTTTATTTTAAACATATGAATACTATTTACATTAAAATACATTAGGTTAATTATATTTTATGTGTCACATTTTTCGAAATTCCACGGTCCCCCTCCGGACAGTCCACGGCCACCCTAGGGGGCCGGGGCCCACCACTTTGAGAAGCACTGGCCTATACAACAGTTTCTCCTAAATGAATACAAACAATGTTTCGAGGTTAGTCAATCAATGTATTCTCTCCTTCAACAACAACAAAATAACCGTCACTTCGTCGCACCTTTACTACTTATTGCCCAACATAAACATTCATTTAGGTGTACCGTCATAGGGAAATTCCGTGACATTAATACATATTTTTTTTTAATTCTCAAATCGGAAATATTTCAATATTACTTTTTTCTTTACACATAGTTGTATTATTAAATGTGTTTTTTTATTTACAATAATCAGTTGACATTATAATGTTATTTTATGAACAATATTCCCTCATTTATGCGGTTAAACAGAATTTACCGCGACGGGGGATAAATGCATGCGCACATCTATAGACGGAACGAGTCCTTTTAGTCGGAATTTTAGCCACTGCCAGACAATTTAAACAATTATCATTAAATAAAAAAAAATAATAAAGTTTATGTATAGCTAAGCTAAGTGCATATTTGTCACTAATCCGAATAACAATTTGACTTTATTGGGACCCGGGTCCGAATAGCCACAGCCTCATAAATTTATCTACTCTATTTCAGCTAT
This sequence comes from Bulinus truncatus, assembly GCA_021962125.1. Classification (NCBI taxonomy): domain Eukaryota; kingdom Metazoa; phylum Mollusca; class Gastropoda; family Planorbidae; genus Bulinus; species Bulinus truncatus. Next base: position 2,574,257 of record JAGDYQ010000044.1, on the reverse strand, counting down.
TCTGTTTATAATAAAATTGTTAAATACAGAAAGCGACCATTTTGTTTTTAGTCTATTACAAATTCGCGGTGAAATAATATACGAAATGACGCGTTCTATTTATCGTGGTAGTAAAATATATTTTAAATGATTGATACAATTATTCTATGAAATAAAAATGTTTTAACTTTATATTTAACAAAATTATATGCCATTAAAAAAAATTTCGGCGGGTAAACAAGATTTAAAAGGAATATAAAATATCCCCATTAAAGATTTTTTGTGGTGTGATGTGCGTGCACGTCATTCGTAAAACATGACAACATTTCAAACTGTAAGAGGCGAACAATCAAACAAATTTGGAATTTTAAAGCTAAAAATAAATTCTGCTGTAAAAGGTTGGAGCCGCCAGATGTTTTCGGCTCTGGCTCCGGCTCCAGCAAAAGTAGCGGTTCCACGGCTCCGGCTCGGCTCCGCAAGCCTGGTTCTAGGGTAATTTTGTTCTACACACTTTACAGACATTGGAAGCACTGTTTGGAAGCACTGACTGTATCTTGAGTAACTGTTGTCTTTGGAAGCGCTGACTGTATCTGGAATCACTGATTGTCTCTGGAAGCACTGACTGTCTCGGAAGCACTGTTGTCTCTGAAAGCACTGTTGTCCATGGAAGCACTGACTGTCTCTGGAAGCACTGTTGTCCATGGAAGCACTGACTGTCTCTGAAGCATCTGACTGTCTCTGGAAAGCACTGCTGTCTACATGGAAGCACTGACTGTCTCTGGAAGCACTGTTGTCCATGGAAACACTGACTGTCTCAGGAAGCACTGTTATCTCTGCAAGCACTGATTGTCTCAAAGGCACTGACTGTCTCTTGGAAGCACTGACTGTCTCAGGAAGCACTGTTGTCTCTGCAATCACTGACTGTCTCTGGAAGCACTGACTGTCTCTGGAAGCACTGGCTGTCTTTGAGGGCACTGACTTTCTCTGAATGCACTATTTCTGAAATGCTGCTTGGTAGTAGAACAACGGGAATGTTCTGAAAATAAGTAAAATGAAAATGGCGCGTCTCTCTTTGTGCGTGTTTGTGTTATAGAACTAACTGAAAGCATGATACGAAATAGCATATTCTATCTGTGATTTTGTAAAACAAAACATTTGGTTTCTGTGATGTATATAAACAAATTATGTAGTATATGATGTATAAACAAAATATGTGTGTACTGTGATGTGGTTATAAACAAAAATATGTGGTATCTGTGATGTATATAAACAAAATATGTGGTATCTGTGATGTATATTAACAAAATATGTGGTATCTGTGATGTATATAAACAAAATATGTGGTATCTGCGATGTATATAAACAAAAATATTTGTATCTGTGATGTATGTTAATGAGTGACATAAACTTTTTGACATTTTTTTTACGAATTAGTTGATTTGATCGAGAATAGCAAAATCAAACCTCGTACTTGATTAAAATAAACAAACTTGAAGACAGAAATAACTTTTTTTTAACATATATTGCAGGTAACTCTACTTCACTGGGAACATGTGGCCTGCAGCCATAGTAGGGCTCACGATATATTTCTTGAGTCCATTGACACATCTTGCAACTTTTACAGCATATCCTTGTGATAGTTTTGTAAGTATTCACCATATTAAGTAGAATTGCATAGTAATAGTATCACCATAGTAAAAAGGTTCGATCTTTATATCTTACGATGTTATCTGTGTATTTAGTTATGTAAAAGAAAGATGTGGTATTTAGACTTTAAGTTCACATTTAAAAGCTACATTGGGACCAATAATACGAACCAAAACGAAACTTGACTTTGTCTATTTTATTTTGTGTGTTCTAAATAACGTGTTTACGTCACAGGTTAAATTTGAGAACGGTGAATGTTTCACTTGTAATCAAGGATGTAGTAGTCTAGGTTATAGGTCAGATCAATTTTCAGCTAGAGGGAACCTACGTAGATACCCACCATTCTTCACCATTTTGTGTAAGATATCCTTAAATACATAATCGTCTAGCCTATGCAGCAGTCTCTCAGGTAGTTTTCATATCGTGTTGTGAATGTTGTATTTAAGTATATACATGACAATAAAAGCCAAATGTTATTTTCTATTACAGTATTTCTCACATTTCTTTGTTATTTCTGTTCATATCGTATTCTGTTCATGGCAACTTGATGTGCAATCTGATAACCTTAAATTTGTTAATTTTTAAAGATTTAAACCTTCTTTTTTCATTTAAATATGTATTGCGTAATCTGTTCTTTATATCGTGGTGGGACACCAGGATAGCAGATAATAAAAATAAATACACATAATCTTTTATCATTTAAGATGGTTCGTTAGCATTTTGGTGCGTCACGCCCAAAGATGTGGTCAGAGGCGTATTTACCAAAACTGTATTCTGGGCGCACGACCAATTTGGGGCCCCTCGCCTATAAGGCATTTAAAAATGATCGTGAATACAACAATAGTCAGAACACTCATGTATTATTTAACATGCATACTACATAGTTATGCATACTAGCTAGAACTTACAATTGTCAGTTTATTACAGTTAAATAACTTTTTTCTGCTCTTCAATTTCGCGAACGTGTCAATGTGCGCATTGAAATTCTAACTGCAATGTCTCCTTTGATTCAATGCATAAAATAGACAAATCTCCAGCCTACATTGGCTGATGGAATTCCGCAAGTAATTCTTGATCCTTTTTAACACAGAAAATGACCGTTCTCCAGTTGCGTTTGATATAGGAATGGTGAGAAAGATTCTTAAAAGGGTTTCCACATTGGGAAATGTACATTGTAGTCCACCCACTGCTATAAGCTGGTACATCTCTACCGGATTTAGCGCCTTCTTTTTTAGCGAAATGCAAAACCGTTTGATTTCATCGGCAGTGGTATCAGAATTAACATCGTCTTTGTATTCTTCGATCAAGGCCGAGATCTTTGTGTTCAAGCCATCTACCTTGTCCTTGAAAAATAGACTGAACAAATCATGTATACCTTTGTATGCTTCGATTCTGTGATCAAGTTCCGTGATCAATTTATCAAAAATGGCGTTTACTGTGTTAAGAACAATAAAATTATCACGACTAGTTAAAATAACTTCAGGTTCATTGCTTTCATCAGAAAACGGTTTTCGCTTCTTCTTGCGGCTCACATCATCTTGACATTTACAGTCTTTGAGATCCTCGTTCATAAGCAATGCTGCTTGCTCTTCAATGCAAGTGAAATCGTTTCGGACTTCGTTGTTAATAAATAGCTTCAGTGATTCTAGAAGATTTACACCAGCTTCAAGATGAAATTTGAATTTTGCAGGGATTTGCTGGTTGCATTCATCCGCTGTAAAATTGTATCCCAATCATCAATGCAGTTTCAAAAAGATCCATTTTATAAGAGCGTTAGCCTCATTTCTTACAGCTGCCTTCTGATCACGATCTTCGGCTGCTTAAAGAAGAGCTTCCTGAATACCAATGTAGTTCTGATGCAATGCAAACACTGCATCCGCTCTAGCTGACCATCTTATGTCCGACAGTTTCTTTATGGTGCATCCATTTTTGACTAGATGACTTTTAAGATGTTCTGCCCTGTGTGTGGATGCTTGAGAATCAAACATAAACATGTTGAATAAAGTCAAAGTATGATACTGCTGAAAGCGACGATTCTTGAAGCCGCATTACCAACTGGATTCAAGCTATGGCTGGGGCAGGGAAGGTAAACTGCATTAGACTAGGTGCCTTGATTTGAGCCTGCAAGCCTGAGTATCTGCCAGACATGTTAGAAGCATTGTCGTAGCTCTGTCCCCTGCATTTTTTGGATATCTAATCCCAGTTGTTTCAAAAATTGTTCAGTATCACTTCTGTTCAGATTGAGCGATGGTGGAGTATGATGCCAACAAAAGTTAAAATCGTTCTTTAATCTATGAGAACATATCTGAGTACTACAGTAAGCTGGTCCACGTGGCTAACATCAGGTGTTGAATCAACAATCAAAGAGAAATATATCGATTTCTTTACTTCTTTTTTAAACTGATCTCTGACAGCTTTGCCCATTATTTTAATAAATCTGTCACAAGTAGCATGTGACCAATAACTGACATAACCACTTCCTTGTTACCGTACAGTGCACAAGTGATTTTGCTAAGAAAGGGTCAAATTTTAACAAGTAATTCAAGCAACTGGTAAAATTACCGTCATTGTTGGCATGACCACGAAAGGCCAAGCCTTCAGAGGAAAGAACTGTACAGTGTCAGTTGCTACAATCCTTCGTAGAACTTCTCTCCAGTACGTCTTTCATCATCTTAACTGTTTGGCCATCTGTTTGTCAATACGTACCTTTTGCGTTCAAGCGTTTAGCGAAAGTGGCACATTGCTTAAATGTAGCCATACGAATTCCTCATGTTCAGAAATTTTGGCGGCAATATTTTTCCAATCAGAACACCCGTTTGTTGAAAATTGACTAGGCTTTATTTGGAAACAGTTTACATACATAACAATACACGCTTCCACTAGTTTCACTGAACACCAACCATTCACGTCTTCTTTTGGCCATTCGCCTTGGTTAAGTAAAAGTTATGTTCAGACAAATGACGAAAATATTTTCTGCCACGATCTGTCATCAACATGCCAGCGCGTGAATGGTTGCCAATATTTTGGTTTGAAATCCAAAACATAATTGATATGGTTTCTGTCACCCGCTGGCCACATCTGTCAAAATTTCACCACAGTTGTTATCATCAACAGCCACTACTCACGACCTCTAAAGCGGTATAGGACCTTCAGCCGGTTGTTCAGGTTCAGCAAGTCTGTTGGCTCGGGCTCAGAATCCATACCACTGTTGCCGAGACGACTGGACTTGGATCATTAGCTGCTATTTCTGTTTGAGAAGTTTCTTGCGGTGGGATTGCTGGTCGTTTCGCTAAAAATGTCAACAAGGCGCCTTCGTTAACTTAACTTTTTCTGCTTTTTCTTTTCTTTGATATCACGCTTTTTTGCACCTGAGGGATATAGTCTCATAGACATAGCTTCAATGAAACGATTGTGTCGCAATCAGCTACAACAGTAAAGGAAAAAATGATCAATGATCATTCATCCACACAAAGCGTAGTGGGTAGCAAGAACAAAATTATCAAAATAGTGTAATAAACTGGCAATTAACAATTAGTTATTGCAATTTGCAAAAAAATTAAATTTGAATTAGAATTATTAACGAAATTCAGACGTAAGGTGCGCCAACTACTGGTACGTACCGTACGTTACTTGTCACTTCGAACACTAGCGGCAACTTTATTAATACGTCAGTAGCAAAGCAGACATTAGTCGCACCACGTTCAACAACTCGCATTGTTTACCGGGTTGAAAGACTATAGATTTGTGGAATTCCCAAAACCTCACAGCAACCAGATTTTTATTTTTATTTCTTTATAAACCAGGTTTTGGGGCCCATAACCATCTGGGGCGCTAGGCGCGTGCCTAGAGCGCTCAGTCTAAATTAGCCACTGGATGTGGTAGAAACACTAGATGGAGCGCAAGCTATTCACACCAATAGTATGGCCTGATTTGCGTAGATGAGGGATTTATGCATTATCCAGGTTTGCGTAAAGCGGAGGCACAACCGTTACGTCAGTAATCAGACTGTCAGCCATTGTTGTAGTTGATGATTGGTGTCTTTGGCGATTTATTGGGATTTCAAGGGAATCCCATGGGATGAGACAGATTATATTCAATATGGGATAGGATATGATGGGACAGAAAAATTTGACCCATGGACAAGCCGTGGTCCGAGAAGTGCGTGGGCTCCTTAGGCACAGGGTGGTCTCAGGGCGCCAGCGTGGTCCTAGGCAAAACAGCGTGGTCCTAGGCAAACAGCTTGGTCTTACAGCGTGGTCCAAGGCAAACAGCGTGGTCCTAGGCAAACAGCTTTGGCCTTTGTGAAGCGTGGTCCTAGTCTTACAGGGTGGTTCTAGGCAAACAGCGTGGTCCTAGGCAAACAGTTTGGTCTTGTGTGAAGTGGTCCTAGGCAAAACAGCGTGGTCCTAGGCAAACAGTTTGGTCTTACAGCGTGGTCCTAGGCTAACAGCGTGGCCCTAGGCAAACAGCGTGGTCCTAGTCAAACAGGGTGGTCCTAGTCAAACAGGTGGTCCTAGGCAAACAGCGTGGTCCTAGGCAAACAGTTTGGTCTTACAGCGTGGTCCTAGGGCAAACAGGGTGGTCCTAGTCAAACAGCTTGGTCTTACAGCGGGGTCCTAGGCAAACAGCGTGATCCTAGGCAAACTGTTTGGTCTTACAGCGTGGTCCTAGGCAAACAGGGTGGTCCTAGTCAAACAGCTTGGTCTTACAGCGTGGTCCTAGGCAAACAGCATGGTCCTAGGTAAACCGTTTGGTCTTACAGCGTGGTCCTAGGCAACAGGGTGGTCCTAGTCAAATAGCTTGGTCTTACAGCGTGGTCCTAGGCAACAGCATGGTCCTAGGCAAACAGCTTGGTCTTACAGCGTGGTCATTAAGGCAGGGGCAAAACAGCGGGTCCTAGGCAAATAGCTTGGTCTTACAGCGTGGTTCTAGCAAACAGGGTGGTCCTAGGCAAACAGCTTGGTTAGGTGGCCCAAAAAATCCAACTTCGTGCAACATACCGGGGCATCCTTTTAAGTTCCTTTTGCCTTAGGTAGTATACTGTTAAAATTCTTATAAGTAAATTCCAAGTAGAAGGATGCTCACAGGTCTCTGTTGTTTTTACCTTACGGCAATTTACTCGATTTTGTTGACTGGTGGAACAGCAACTTTTTTCACTATAACCTATTCCATGTTGACCTAGTTCTCATTTTAGACATTATCTTTCTGTTATTTATATGAACATTGTGCAGACGGAAAATCAACAAATATTTCTTACGTCTGATAGTGAAGCTTTGCGATTGATGATTCCTATTGATGCAGCGCTGGGACATGATCCTTCATCTGACAGTTTCACGAAGCACCATACAAAGAGCCAGAAAAAAGCCATATGTAAACAAGCAGCAGATATAAAGGTTTCCCTTCAAGCCTGACTATCTTCTAGTTCTACACTGAGATGGAAAATCTTACCTGAAATTCTAGGTCTTGGAGAAGTTTACTGCTTGCCAGTGCTGGTTTCTGGTGATGGCGAAAGTGAAAATAGGTCCCTAAACTGAACACAATTAGGGCAGACAGAATACTGCTGATGCTATTTATGATCAGCTAGAACAGTGGGCACTGGTAGAAAGCATCCAGGCTATGAGCTTCGACACCACTTCTGTCAATGTCGTTTCAATGGAGCTTGTGTACTGCTTGAGAATCGTATTGGTCGAGAACTATTGTGGCTGGCACGTCGTCATCATTTTCTTGAACTGGTATTGGCAAAGGCTTTCAGTTTGTGTTGCGGTCCCTCTAACTTCACCAAACGTACCTATCTTCAAAACATTTAAAGAAGTTTGTGGACGCTTAAAGCTTGACAACTATAGTAAGTTGGAACTGCTTTCAACTAATGAGTGTTTTCCAAGAAAACACGGTGAGCTTCATAAATTTCTGTTGACTTGAAGTCACAGGTCAGAGATGATTATGAAGAACTTATTGAACTAACAATGATCATCTTAGAGATCCACCAAACCATTCACTGAGAGCACCAGGCCCTGTACATCATGTTAGGTGGACGGCTAAGCTGATCTAAGCCATCAAAGTTTAAATCTTTCGTCACCAGAGAGAAATTTTCAGCCTTACATCCAAGGAAGAGACAACACAAACGATGTGTACAGTTTGGGAACCTCAGCTGTACACAAAAGTCTTGGATTCAAGTACCTGCAGTAGCTGCACCTGAGGAGATCTTTTGCTCTGGAAGGACCTGCAGCAATATCAGTCTGTTGGGATCACGACATCAGTATTGCAGCACAAAAATTCTCCAGAATCACACATGTGGTATCTGTCTGATGAGACTGTCAGCCTGGCATTGTTTTCCGATGAAGTTTCACCCAATTGAGAAACAGAAAAAATAACAGGTTTTGGAATAGAACCTAGTGAGCAACATGTTCGAGATGATTCACTGTCGTTCCAAATGAAGGCGTCAGCTTGGGTCACTTTTTCCACAAGGTGTTCGCAGAACCTGCTTACAAAGCTACACATAGGCAACTCCTTTCTAGTTCTTCCTCCAGAACAGTTGAATTATAATGATGAATACCAGAAGGACAAGCAGCGCATTAATGACTTGCGTGTGGTCAACGATACTGCAGAACGTGGAGTTAAACTTTTGAGGAATATAATAGACTGCTGACAAAAAAAAGAGGAAGAAAAAGCAATTTATTTTTCAAGTTGTTGAAGCCAACAGAAAAGTTATCCCTACACAAACTATTAAGAAGTCTGCCATCTGTGCTGTTTCGGTGTAGACAATGTTTAGACAATGTACTCGACTCTTCAGTACTCTACAAATTTACATTTATGTTGACATTTTCGTTACTTAACAGTTACATTACAGTAATGGCATGATTTGAAAATGTAATAAAAAAAATTCAACGAAAATGCGTTTGTTTTTTTTAATTAATATAGCAAAATTTGTAACTCTTGAGCATTCCCTTCCAATAGCAGTAGGGAGCTGAAATTGTTGTCAGTTACTAAGTAAGACAAATGGAACTCACCAAGAGGGTGCCCCGTTAGATGTGAGAAACTTTATTTTTTACCATATGATTTTGGGCCACCCAAGCTTGGTCTTACAGCGTGGTCCTAGGCAAATACATTGGTCTTACAGCGTGGTCCTAGGCAAACACCTTGGTCTTACAGCGTGGTTCTATGCAAACAGGTGGTCCTAGGCAAACAGCGTGGTCATAGGCAAACAGCTTGGTCTTACAGCGTGGTCCTACAGCGTGGTCCTAGGAAACACATGGTCCTACAACGTGGTCCTACCAGAACTTGTTTTAATACTAGAAAGTCTTAATTTCAATAAATATGAAAGCTAATTTTGCAGCAGTTGTAATTATAATATATTGATATACTGTTATATAAAATGTCATCGGGTTTTGTATAAAAATCACGCGCCATTGTTGTTATCAATGGTTTCAATGACGCTATTTACACCTCTGTGTTGTTCTTTCAAGACATGAAATAGTGAATAAAGCTTTCAATTTGCTTTGTAAATATTTAAAAGCGATAATATATTATTTAATTCATGACTTCATGGGTTTCTAGGGGCTTAGAGAGACAATACACATTTCTATTCATCAATGAATGGACTGATGAGAGTAAATATCATAAATGGCGGCGATGAAAACATTGCTTCAAACCAGGTTTACGCAATCTGTTTAATATCTGATTTTTGATTTGCAGTAGGATTTCTTAAATAACACAGGAGAATGTCTTTTTTATACAATATTTTATTTAGATATATACAATCCCTTTGAATTATGAAAAAATGTATTTTAATGGGACTGAAAGAAAAGCCATTGTTTGTGTTTTTTAATTCAGAAAAATCCGATGGATTGGTGTTCAATAAGTTTCAATTAAAAACATCAATAAGTTTAATGAAATCAATTTTAATAATTCGTGAAATACGATGAGACCGCCCGTTTCCGATTCAACTGCAACTCAGGAATGTTTATTTTATTGGTAGTTAATATTTGAATAAAACAACAACAGACATAAGACCACCCTCCACCTCTGCTCTTAGTTTCAGGTCGATGTATCCAGTGTACGTCACTTAGTTTCAGGTCGATGTATCCAGTGTACGTCACTTAGTTTCAGATCGATGTATCCAGTGTACGTCACTTAGTTTTAGGTCGATGTATCCAGTGTACGTCACTTAGTTTCAGGTCGATGTATCCAGTGTAATGTCACTTAGTTTTAGGTCGATGTATCCAGTGTACGACACTTAGTTTCAGGTCGATGTATCCAGTGTACGTCACTTAGTTTCAGGTCGATGTATCCAGTGTACGTCACTTAGTTTCAGGTCGATGTATCCAGTGTACGTCACTTAGTTTCAGGTCGATGTATCCAGTGTACGTCACTTAGTTTCAGGTCGATGTATCCAGTGTACGTCACTTAGTTTTAGGTCGATGTATCCAGTGTACGACACTTATAGTTTCAGGTCGATGTATCCAGTGTACGTCACTTAGTTTCAGGTCGATGTATCCAGTGTACGTCACTTAGTTTCAGGTCGATGTATCTAGTGTACGTCACTTAGTTTCAGGTTGATGTATCCAGGTGTACGTCAATTATGTTATTCTTTAATCACTAATGATGAATTAAATTCATGATGCACATTAAAGAATACAATGTTTTTGAAGTCCCATTTTAATATAATTTTAGTGAACTTATCATCAGAATTATTATGTACAATAGCTATAAATTGATACACATGAAATAACAAGTAAAATGTCATGCTGTTTTATGATGATCAGCTCTTATGCAAGAAAGTAAACTACTGTCAAGTAAGAACACATGTTAATTTCTGATAGTCACACGAGAAAATGTTGTACTTGATCGATGATGTCTTGGCAATACCCACATGTGTAGTGATGCCTAAATGTGTAAAGATGCCCAAATGTGTAGTGATGCCAAATGTGTAGTGATGCCGAAATGTGTAGTGATGCCGAAATGTGTAGAGATGCTGAAATGTGTAGATGCTGAAAGTGCATGCCAAAATGTGGTGATGCCGAAATGTGTAGTGATGCCGAAATGTAGATGCCCAAATGTGTAGCGATGCCGAAATGTGTAGTGATGCCAAAATATGTAAAGATTCCCAAATGTGTAGTGATGCCAAATGTAGTGATGCCTAAATGTGTAGTGATGCCAAAATGTGTAGAGATGCCCAAATGTGTGTGTAGCACAGAGAGAAACTTCTAGATCCATAACAACTAATGTGACGGTTTTTATAGGCTCTTTTTCATCCCCACCATATCCTTGGAAGCACCACGAGAGATCTAGCGGGGACTTTACCATGACCTGAAATATCCATTGGTCATCACCGTGATCAAATCAGGAACCGTCAGGTGGACAGTTGAGTGTTTTATCACACAACCATCTGTTCCCCCCCCACCGAAATGGACAATTTTAAGGTTTCTAGTACCTTTCACCCCCCACCACAAAGCCGGGAGTGTAATGGCCATAGATGCACCACGGCAGACATAAAGGGAACTGTAGCCAAGACCTGAAAAATGTCAGTGGTCTTCACTAGAGATCGAACTACTTCTTCAGGTCGACAGACAGTCGAGCGTCGATTTCAGACCATCCGTCCCCCCTGCCCAAATGTGTAGAGATGCCCAAATGTGGTTTTCAGCTGTATAAATGGGTAATCTGTAGATTCGTTTCTCTTTGGTTTGTATGTTGACTGCTACGGTTGAGTTAAGACAATTTATCTCTGCCTCTCACCCATTCCCTCTTCTACAAATATTGTCTACAAACGATTGACAGACTTGTATTTATATATTTTCGCAGCTATATTTAAATTAACTTGCTCCCCAAAATCATGGCAGATCATTATATCTTTCAATGCGGTGAATTTTAATTACCTAGAGGGGGTTGTTCTATGATGGCGGGAAAAGACTGGCGGGAAAGCTATAGAAGTGGGAGCCTAGAGGCTGAAGAAAGCCTGAGTGTGGCTAGTAGCCACACTTCACTTCACATTAGTTGTGTGGTTTTGCGATCCAAACCATACCGCTCTTGTCTGGGCCTAAGAGTTAGCCCTTCGATCATGAACAGTCAAGTCGTGGAGTTCATTCTTGTGTCTAAGCTGTTAATTGACGAGCTGTCATGTGTTTTGCTTCGTATAGTCGTGATTCCTGAGTTCTTGGTACAGAAAAGAATTAATAGGAGTCGGGCTCGAGTTACTGGGACGATACTCGAAACACAACTCAATAGCCATAGTACCCACAGACTCACAACCACAGTATTAGGACTCTATATATCTCTCATTACAACGGCCGTCACAACATCAACCTACCAGCGTCTTGATGATCATACACAGTTTGTGGCAGTACATATGGGTGACCTGGTCAATCTGTTTCTGCCTCTATGGTTTGTAGCCACGCTGTGCTGACCTGGTCAATTGGTTCTTCTCTGTTCTGTAGCTGCCATTGAACAGGGAAAATGGTCCAGTTACCAGCAGTTTAAACGTAATTTAAAGTATGCAACGTTATATCCAATACATTCTTGTAATGATTCCATGTATATAACAGTTTCTATTACTGTATATCCGATGTAAAAGAAATGTTATATGGCATGAAAATTCTATACCAGCTCCGTCAGCTGTTAATACCACAGGTCTGATTTATGTTGCTTTAATCGGAGACAAGGCTAGTATCGACTATGCACCACTTAACACAAAGTAAGAAAATGTTTTATAACAAATATTTCTTCACGAAAATAGGTAATAAAAGGATAAAACGTATAGTTCATAAACTTCTTTTTACATCAATTTTACCAACAGGAAGGGTTTTCTTATTGTTATATAAATACATGTATGTAATCTATATTTTATATGGTATATTATATATACATTACATTCCTATATGGTATATTATATATATATATATGTACATTTATATAGGGTATATATTATATATATACATATATATATATATATATATATACATATATATATATATATATATATATATATACAAGCACATTTATATAGGGTATATATTAGGGTGGTCCATGAAGGAATTAAAAAATTCTCTCAGATTTAATAGCACACCATCTGAAAACGTTTGTTTTGGTCCTTAAGAACTTGCATAACAAAAATTGGCCAAATATATCAACATTTAGAGGTTGCTCAAGACCCCAGTCTTCTAATGCACAGTATATACTATTGGTTTTGTTATTGCGCCATTTATTCATTTACTCATATCTGCTCATAATGTGCTGAATAATTGTCTAATGAGTATTTAATTGTAGTAATAAATATTCTATAGCAACGTTTTATAGTTTATGTTCACAGATGCCATGTTGTTTGTTGAACAATTTGCTGTTATTTTGATAATATTGCCTGTCATTTTGACAAATAAAATCTGTTAATCATGTAAGGTTTCTCTGATGCTGACTACACAGTACAGAATTAGAGACTCATGGCAAAACCAAAAGTTGAAGCTAGTTTAACTCACAGTAAAACTGAAGTATGGCTTATTGACATTTACAAGATGTGCACAATTGTTAAATTGTCTTGGCCTACAACTGGTGATGTGCTGAAAGTGTTTTGCTATCAATATCATACAGAAAGAAAACAGTTTCTGGAAAGTGCCAAACTAACTTCATATCAGATATTGAGACTATGGAATAAGGTTGAAAATCTTCAACAACATATGATACACATGTTAATGAAAAACTAAAATCTGTTTTTGAAGACACGCATTATTAAGAAAAATAAGGGAAAAGCAAGTGTTGCACAACGACTCAGGAGAAAAAATTGAAACAAAATGTAAACCATTTGATATTGCTCACCAAGAAGCTGAAGAAGCAGAATCAAAATTCATGAGAACAGTGTATTTTTGGAGGACCAGAGGAGCACTAGTAAAATGAAAATGAGTGGCATTGATAAACAGCTGTCAAAGAAGGAAGTTCGTGCTGAAGAAAGTAAAACAAAAAGATGAAGACAGAAAAATGCGAAAAGAGCATCAAAGAAAGCAAGTGCCCAGTCATCAATAACAACAATGCCACCGATGCAGTAACGGTGAAAGTGAAGAAAACGAAGAACAACAACAGCACAAAGACAAAGATTATGAAATTGAAATTCCACTATACTATAAAAAGCAATTGTGTGACTTTACAATGTAGAAGAGTCTTCAGAATTAGACATTGCAACCAAAAACCTAGAGTTCTTCAGGATATGTTGTCATCTCCGGATACACCAGCACCTTGACAGAATAAACCTATCAGACAGGAAGCCAATACATTAGTAGCCACGCCAGAGCGCAAAGCCAGCGGCCAGAGTCTTGATAATGCAGCACTGTCTCCTTCCACTGTACATCGCAAATGATTAACACATCAATCAGTCATTGAAAGTCACGTACGGGAACAGTTCTTGGCTCGTGATAAGACACCATTACTGGTTCATTGGGACAGCAAAATCATGACGATACAGCAAAGAGTACTGATCCACACCAGAGGTGTGCGGATTCGAAATTTATCAATGATCCGCGTCCGCAGAATCTTACAACATTGGTCTGCGGACCAGTCCGCGCGTCCGCATAGCTGAAATTTAGCTGTTTAAATGACTTGAAATTTTTTTTTTTATGGTAACGCTAAAGAAGATCCGCGTCAGTCCGCGAGTCCGCAACTTAACCATACAATGCGTCCGCTGTCAGTCCGCGGATTCGAAAAGTCTGCGGATCTGCGTCCGCAGCGGACGCGTCCGCTGTCCGCTCATTTGATCCACCCTCAAATACAGACAGAGCTGCTGTTGATGTCACAGGCTGTAACACCGAGAAAATATTGGGTATCACTAAAATTGCAGCAGGCACAGGTCAAGCACAGGCCAATGCAATATAACAGCGTTCAATCTGTGGGAACTAACTGAAGACATTATAGTCATGTGTTTTGATACTACTGCTGCAAACACAGGTACAAAGTGGAGCATGTGCCTTGCTCGAGAAAATGCTTCACAGAAATCATGTTATGTGCATGCTGTCATTATATACAGCCAGCCCTAACATTGCAATGTTTGAACGATTCAGAACATATTGGCCAAAATTAAATCCTGCAAACTACAAACCACTTGATGATACCAGCTTAAGTCATACTGTATGCTACAGATGTTTGATCTGATGTGCCATTTTTAAAAAGCTTTCTGTCCGCCGAAAGATCATACACATACCATGAGAAGACTACAAAGAAATGATAGAAATCTGTCTTACAGTTAAAGGCTGGTTCAATCTCCAGTGAGGACCACGGACATTTTTCAGGTCTTGGCTGTCCAGTGAATGACCAAGCTGATAGTTAGTACTGCTTTCGTATTCCAGAGGCCTACCATATGGCCAGATGGATGGCCAAAGTTATATACTGTTGGAAAATTTTTCTGTTCAGAGACTAATTTAAACTGACTGTATCTGAAACTAAGAATTTGACAGAATGTGTGTATTTGCCACTAATATTATGTGTCCCGTACGGATTTAAGGCCCTATGCCGGTAATGCACCAATTAATGATATACAACTGCTGAACAAGGATTGATCAGTACTCTGAAATCAACAAAAAAAAATAGCAACTGTTGCCACAAAAACTACAAAGTCATTTGTGGCATCTCGGCCCAGAATTGGTCTGACTGGCATTATTCTCAACAAGGTAGTAAACACTGAAAAGAAATTGATGGTGGAGGTACGATTGCAGCTGGTTCTGATGTCAATGTCAGAGGACTTAATTTTCCTCCCATCAATGTTGAGCAACTGAAACAAATACTACTACATGAACTAATATCATCCACCACAACTGCTGCACTGCTTTCAATTGGACTGGATGTTGCATTTCAAATGGCATTGATTCTGGTGAACATATTCACATTTCAACAAGCAGCCAATGTTGTAAAACTAAAAGCCTTAACGACACAGCAGAACGTTCTATTGCATTGATGACAACATTCAGTCAGTCAATAACCAAATCTGACATTGAAATGCAAAAACTGACAGGCGGTCAAAGACAACGTGAGCGCATTCCCTGACTTTCAAAAGCCAGCCTGGCTTATGCCAAAATGCATATGAAGTGATTGTCAACAAGATGGTATTTGCAATAATGCCAACAACAGTGAATCAGACTTGACAATATGTTTCATTGCAAATGTACAGATTATTTCGACTACTACGGTTAGTATTGTTGTAGCCTAATGATTAATGAACAGCCAATTAGTACATTGACCTGTGTTGTAACTGATTAATTGCAACATAGCATGCAAAAATAAATAGTTAATGAGCAACCTGTAATTATTGTCTGAATTCAATTACATTTTAATGCAAGTTTAATTTTATAAAGGGAGTAAACAAATGACAGGGTATGCAATCTCAAATACATTTTTTTTCTTGGACCGTGGGCATCGTCGGCAATCCGTCCGTCTCGAGAGACGATGGTGTAGTTGGCATGAGTCTACAACACCGCCGGGAATGGCTGTGCAGTCCGACTTGGGAGTGGCAATCCCTACGCACTTGCTTCTTCACACTTGAAGATAGTTGGTTGTTGTTGTAGTTGTTGTAGCTGTTCTTTTTCCGCTTCCGTCTTGTTCTTTTCAGGGCAGCATTATCCCGTCGCTCAGCCTCTGCGCGCAATGAACCCCGCCGGACAGCGAGCCTACGAGTGGCGGTCGGCTGCTTGGCTCTCCCAGGAGTTGGGGTTAATGGAGCACTCTTTCATATCCTTTTTGCAGGTGTCTTTGTAGCGCATTTTAGGTCGCCCTGTTTTCCTCTGGCCGGTAAATCTTAACTCGCCATATAGGCTCGGGATGCGGCTCGCGTCCATTCTTTTGACATGACCGAGCCATCTGAGGCGTCTCCGCTGAGAACTGCAAACAAGCTGTCTGGTGTTGGCCTCTAAATCTCCCCGGTGTTGGGGATCTTGTCTTGCCACTTTATTTGCATAATGTCGCAGGCACTCCCATGTGGAAATTGTTTAGCTTTCTTTCGTGCTCGCGTAAGTGGTCCACGTCTCGCATCCAGAGGAGGGTACTAAGTATGCAGGCCTGGTAGACGCGCAATCTGGTATTTTCGGTGAGGCTGGGGTTTCCCCACACACGCTGTTTTAGTCTCGCCATGACTGTTGCTGCCCTGAACATTCGCAATCGATCTCCGGGTCTATGGATAGCGAGCTGGAGATGGTGGACCTGAGGTAAGTGAAGTTCTCGACGACTCCTAGGGTGTGCCCATCGATGTCAATGCTTGGGGGTGTATCTGTACTCCTGTGTCATGACATTCGTCTTTTTCAGGCTGATAGTCAGTCCAAACTCTCTGCATGTATGGGAGAGGGTGGTACAAGCTGCTGCAGTCCGTTCAGTGTGTGATGTCAAGGCTGCGTCATCAGCAAAGAGCAGCCTGCGAATTAGGACCTTTTGTGACTTTGGTCTTTGCACGGGAGGCGGGCTATGTTATAGAGCTTGCCATCGGACCTTGTATGGATGCAAACACCCTCGCTGCAATCCTTGGCGGCGCATTGAGGAGCATGGAAAGAAAATGCCGAAGAGTGTAGTGCAAGACGCAGCCCTGTTTACTTCCGCCGCTGACTGGGGAAGGCCCCGGAGATTGCGCCGTTGTAGCAAAACCGTGCTATGCATGTTGTCGTGGAAGGATGACCACTGCAAGCAGGTGGGGCAGCTAATCTTTTTGCAGCAAGCTGGAAGAGTCCACTTCGACTTAATAGATCAAACGCCTTTGTGAGAAGGTCGACGAAAGCGATGTGGAGTGGCACTCTGCTGTTCCTGACACTTCTCTTGAAGTTGACGTAGTGAGAAGATCATGTCCACTGTTGATCGGCCAGCCCTGAAGCCACACGGTGACTCTGGGTAGACTCGGGAGGCGAGGGCCTGCAGGCGGTTTAGAGCGACGCGGGCGAAAAGCTTTGGTTGACGATGTTGAGGAGGGAGATGTCTCTGGTAGTTATTACAGTCGCTCCGGTCCCCTTTTGTTCTTGTATAGTGTGATAATTTTGGCATCCCTCGCCATGTCTTGGGGGATATAGCTCCTGTTCCCAGCATCGACTTAAGAGGTCGTGCAATGGCTTTAGCAGTGTTGGTTTTCTGCCTTTCAGAACTTCTGGGTGGGATTCCATCGCTACTGGTGCCTTTCCCGTTTGCAGGTTGATGGCTTTCTTGGACCAATTCCTAGTATATATATATATATATATATATATATATATATATATATATATATATATACATACATGTGTACATTTATATATAGAGGGTATATATATATATACTTACATATGTACATTTATATAGGGTATATATATATATATATATACATATATGTGTTCCTCTCTCCTTCGTCCATCCTCCTCCCTCCTTTCCTTCCTCTCTCTCTCCATGCCTCCTCTCTTTCTCTATCTCTTCCTCCCATTTTCTTCCCATCCTCTCCCTTCCTCTCCTTCCTTCCTCTCCCTCCCCTAACCCCTCTCCTTTTCTCCTCTCTCCCACCCTCTCTCCTCCTCCTCTCTCCCTCCCCTACCCCTTTTCTCTCCCTCTCCCTACCCTCTCTCCCTCCCTTCCTTTCTCTTCCTCTCCCTTACTCCCTCTCCTCTGCTCCTTCTCCCCATCTCCCTCTCCCCTCCTTCTCCCCCTGTCCATCCCCCTCCTTCCTCTCTCCTCTCTCCCTCTCCCAATTCTCCTTTCCCCTGCTCCCTCTCTCTCTTATCTCTCTCTTTATCTTCTCTTTCTCCCTTCCCCCCCTCTCTCTCTCTCTCTCTATATATATATATATATATATATATATATATATATATATACTTATTATTATGGCTTCACACTTCTTCTAAAATCCTTCTTCATTCCTTTACCTTTCAAACTGTACAAATCAGAGAGCATGAAAAACAACAATTCTTTGCATCACAAAGGCACAACAGCACCAGCGCGCAAGTTCTATTCGATCATATGGAAATGACGTCACAGAGGAATTTTATTTATGGCGCCGTCGAGATTACTTTAATGTAGTAAAATAGTAAAATAAAAAAAAATTAATTACAATTAAACTACCCATCGAGATGAAACGAAACCTATCCTATAACCTTCCCCATGTAATTATGTATGTGTAACAAATTTCACGTTATTTGTTTGTCTGGATCTTGGTTATAAGGGAACAGACAGATAGACAGTATTAGACAACAAATGCGTCTTATATATATATATATATATATATATATATGGGCGTGTATATATATTAGGCTACCATCCAGATCCTGTTCCTGCTGCTGGATTCCGGCAGTTTTGTATCAAATCCGGTTCCGATTCCGGTTCCGGTTAAATGTGCCGGATTTAAGCCGGATTTCTTTGTTGTTTGAAATTTGTAAGAAATTTTTTTAGCGCAACATAATTTTGAAATATTTAGCGCTATACAATTGAATTAAAACAATAACTTCTTCTTTGCTTTTTTAAAGCTACAATAACATCGATCGCTTTTAGTTCTATATGTAAGTAAAAATATATTAAAACGGAAGATTTTAATCGTATAAAGTCTAATACGGCACCTTAGCATAGATATGCACCTTGCCTTCTGCTACTATTGATTCTGTGTTTTCTATAAACTATATTTAGCTATCAAAGTTTAAATTCTTTAAAGAGCAGACAACGATCTATTTTTGGGCGTCTACAGTCTAAAAATAGTTCAAATAATTTATTTTTCTCTGTTTATTTTTAGAGCATCTTCGAAAAAAATGCTCTATTGTCCCCGTTTTGTCTGTCTGTCTGTCTGTCTGTCATCACCCTAGATCTCAACAACCATACGTCCTAGACCCATGATGTATATATCATTTTGTAGGTCTTGGCCTGCTAAGAAAAGAGACTTTTTTTCCATTTTGCGATCTGACCTCTCAGGGCCGTAAAAAGGAGGCTTATAAAGTACCGTTATAAATTACCGTTATATAATCTATATTAATAATGGAGCGCCCTATATCTCAGCAACCATAAGTCCTAGACCCATGATGTATACATCATTTTGTGTGGTCTGGCTCGCCATGTGTACATATCAAAAGTTAATTTTCATGATAGGACCTCTGAGGGCCGGGCTTCAGGGCTCCTAAGGGGCTTATATATTATATATATGGCCCCATTCTACACCTTGTACGTTCAATAGCTCCAGTTCATTTGTGAAATACTGCAGCACTTTAAGCTCAAATTTCAAGATTTATTAAGAAACTCATCAAATGAAATAGTAAGCTTGTGGTCTGAGTTTAATTGAAAGTATCAGAGCTATGCAACAATTCGACGGAGTTTTCGGACGAATAAATGACTACAATTTCGAATGTTTTCAATTATGAGTCCTATTTCAGTAACCACAAACCACTTGTAGTTAGATTTAAGAGAAAATATTTTTTTTTCAAATATAAAGAAACGTCTTTATAAGTATTCTTTTACAGATATATGCATTAATAAATTGAATTTATAAACATTTCCAAAATTTACAAATATTTACTGAAAGCTAACAAACGTACTGATACATAACATGAAAATGCGCTAACACGTCCTGTGTCCAGAATGGAACAGGCTTAATTGCTTGTTTAATTTAGTGGTTGTCACGATTTGGATAAAATTCTCACATATTTAGATAAATAACTTTGAAGATTACTTTAATTGAACATTAAAGTGATATTGATTTAGATCTGAAATCCATTTTATTTTGCGTTTTATGGGAAATATTCAGATAATGATTTAAAGGAAAGTATGAATGAAATAAGGTTTGGTAACGTCACTATGGAAAACTAAAGAAATGAACTATCAAGTGGTGCCACAGTATCTATTTATTTTTTGGATTCATGTATCAATAAAATGTTTATTATACTTTCTTAAATATGTGTTAGCCATGTCTTTGTTTGATTGTATGAAATCAAGTTAAATTAGGTACAGCTTTATTAAATTAAATTTTAAAACAATGAACCTGTTATTTTGACAGAGTTATCTTTCTTAACTCAAGATTGTAAAGGGTTTTAGCTGCATTCTTCATGATCTAAATGGCAAAATTGTTGCTATCTAGACCTTAAAACTAAATTTTTATTCTATTTTTCATTCTTATATCTTTTTTCATTTTAGGCGAGAACTTACTACTTCTGTTCGGAAGAGTTGCTACTATTTAATTTGGTAAATCCGGTTCCTGTTCCGATTTCGGCAGGATTCAAATATTAAATCTGATTCCGGTTCCGATTCCTGCAGATCTAAAATTACAATCCGGTACAGCCCTAATATATATATATATATATAGATACATATGTACATTTATATAGGGTATATACATACATATATATACATTTATATAAGGTATATCTCTATACTTATAAGACGCATTTGTTGTCTGTCTGTCTGTCTATTCCCTTATAACTCAAGATCCAGAAAACCTAATAACGTGAAATTTGTTACACATACACATAATTACATGGGGAAGGTTATAGGACATGTTTCGTTTCATCTCGATGGGTAGTTTAATTGTAATTAATTATTTTTATTTTAGTATTTTACTATATTAAAGTAATCTCGACGGCGCCATAAATAAAATTCCTCTGTGACGTCATTTTCCGGAAACTCCTATTGTAAACATGGTGAAATCAATAGTCATATCTATTTACCTATCGTTTTATGTATTCAGAAGATTAAAATTAAAGGTGCACTTTAATGAACCGAAATACGTTAATTAAAATGTTTCTGTGACATTATTAACATTATTAATACTATCTCAATGGGTAGTTTAATTGTAATTAATATTTTTAGTATTTTACTATTCAATGCAAAGGAATCCCCTGTATTCGCGCACCAAGTGAATGTGTAATTGAACGGACGGAGAAGAAAGGTTAGGGACGGAAAAAAAATGTTTTTTTTTTTTTTCATGCTGTGCGCCTGGCTTTGGCCGGGATTAAAATACGGTTTTCTGTTTATTTAAGAAGCGTAATTTGACGTTTAATTGAAGCAGAGAGAGGGAGGGGGGAGTGAGATAAAGAGAGAGGGGGCAGGAGGAAAGGAAGGAGGGGGTAAGGGGACGGGGGAGAGAAGAAGGGAGGGAAAGGGAGGGAGGTGGTAGGGAGGGAGATAAATGGGGAGGAGGAGGGTTGGAGCGAGAGAGGGGAGGGAGAGAAAGGAGGGAAGGAAAGAGAAAGGAAGGGGAGTAGGGAGGGAGATAGAGGGGGAGGGAGGGAGAGAGAGGAAATGTGAGATCGGGGGGAGAAGGAGAGAGGAAGAGGGGGAGAGAGGGAGACGGGAGAGGGAGAGAGAAAGGAGGGAGGGAGGGGGTAGAGGGAGAGAAATGAGAGGAAGAGAGAGGGAGAGAGAGGATGGAAGAAATGGGAGGGAGTGAGAGATAAAGAACTAGAGGGGGGTGAAAGGGAGGGAGAGAGGGGGAGGAGGAATGGAGGAAGGTGGAGAGAGGGGGGGACGGGGGTGAGAGAAGGAGGGAGGGAGATAGGGAGAGAGAGGGAGATGGGAGAGAGAGGGAGATGGGAGAGTTTGGGAGGGGAAGTAGAGGGAAGGAGGGATAAAGGGAGAGAGGGAAAGAGAAAGGGAGAGAGGGGGTAGGAAGGGAGAGAGAGGAGAGGGAGGGAGAGAGAGAGGAAGGGGAGAGGGGTAGGGAGAAAACAAAAGGTAAACAAAAAAACTTATTTTAAACCCGGGCAAAGCCGGGTACTCTGCAACTATATATATATATATATATATATATATATATATATATATATATATATATATATATATACTTTATAAACGCATTTGTTGTCTGTCTGTCTGTTCCCCATAACTCAAGATCCAGAAAACCAAATACGTGAAATTTGTTACACATACACATAATTATATGGGGAAGGTTATAGGACATGTTTCGTTTCATCTCGATGGGTAGTTTAATTGTAATTAATTATTTTTATTTTAGTATTTTACTATATTAAAAGTAACTTTGACGGCGCCATAAATTAAAATTTCTATGTGACGTCATTTCCCGATGATACATTTTTAAAAGAGGGGTTACTTCCGGAAACTCCAATTGTAAACATGGTGAAATCAATAGTCATATCTTATTTACCTATCGTTTTATGTATTCAGAAGATTAATATTAAAGGTGCACTTTAGTGAACTCGAAATACGTTAATTGAAATGTTTCTGTGACATTATTAACATTATTAATACAATCCCAATGGGTAGTTTAATTGTAATTAATATTTTTAGTATTTCTTACTATTCAATGAGGGAATCCCCTGTATTCGCGCACCAAGTGAATGTGTAATTGAACGGACGGAGAAGAAAGGGGTTAGGACGAAAAAAATATTGTTCTTTATTTTTTTCATGCCAAAAAAGTGGGCCCGGCTTTGCATGGATTAAAATACGGTTTTCTGCTTATTTAAGAAGTGTAATTGACGTTTTGATTGTACAGAGAGAGGGAGGGGGAGAGAGATAAAGAGAAAAAGGGGGGATGTGGAGTGAGAAGGGAAAAGGAGAGGGCAGGGAGGGGGAGAGAAGGAGGGATGGAAAGGGAGGGTTGGAGAGAGAGGGAGGGAGAAAGGGAGGGAAGGAAAGAGAAAGGAAGGGGGAGTAGGGAGGGAGATAGAGGGGGAGGGAGGGAGAGAGGGATAAAGAAAGAGGGAGGGAGAGAGATAGAGAGAGAGGTGGAAGGAGAGGGAGAGAGAGGAAATGAGGGAGGGGGAGGGAGAGAGAGGAAGAGGGAAAGAGAGGGAGACGGGAGAGGGAGAGAGAAAGGAGGGAGGGAGAGAGGGGGTAGGGAGGAGAGAAAAGGGAGGGAAGGAGAGAGGGAGAGAGAAGATGGAAGAAATGGGAGGGAGTGAGAGATAAAGAGATAGAGGGGGCAGGAGGGAGAGGAGGTAGTGGAGGAAATGGAGGAAGGTGGAGAGAGGGGGGACGGGGGTGAGAGAAGGAGGGAGGGAGGTAGGGAGAGAGAGGGAGATGGGAGAGTTAGGGAGGGAAGTAGAGGGAGGGAGGGATAAAGGGAGGGAAAGAGAAAGGGAGAGATGGAGTAGGAAGGAAAGAGGGGAGGGAGAGAGAGGAAGGAAGAGGGGGGGTAGGGAGAAACAAAGGTAAATAAAAAATTTATTTTAAAACTCCGGGCAAAGCCGGGTTCTTGCAACTAGTATATATCTATACTTATAGCATTTGCTGTCTGTCTGTCTGTATGTCTGTCTGTTCCCTTATAACTCAAGATCCAGACACAACCAAATAAAGTGAAATTTGAAAACATGTACACATAATTATATGTAGTTAGTAGGACATGTTTCGTTTCATCTCGATGGGTAGTTTAATTGTAATTAATTATTTTTATTTTAGTATTTTACTATATTAAAAGTAATCTCTGACGGCGCCATAAATAAACTCTTTTGCACGTCATTTCCCGATGATCGAATAGAACTTGCGCGCTGGTGTTGTATTGTGCCTTTTGTGCCGCAAAGAATTGTTAATGTTTGTTCATGCTTCTCGATTTGTACAGTTTAAGGGAGGTAAATGAATGAAGAAGGATTTTAGAAGAAGTGTGAAACTATTATAATATGTATATATATATATATATATATATATATATATATATATATATATATATATATATATATATATATATATTAGTGCATCACCACAATAGAGGAAAAATTGATTGTTTGTTTTTGAGCTGTCTATGTTTCTAATTTGTTCTGATATCATTAATACAATAACTTGTGTAAAATATTTTCAAATCAGAGTTGATTTAGAGGTCCCCCCCCTCCCCCCCCGCACAAGAAATCACAAAACACGCAAAGAAAAAAAAGTCGTCTAGCTCATAAAAATTACATTAAAGTATTAAATTATTTATTACTGTTGCAGTTAATTCAGTGTCACTTTGTTTGTAAGGTTTACGCACATTTGAGATGTTTTTGGCGGTCCATTTCTACCAATTGAAGAATATTTTGAAAATGTTCATCCGTTCGCGCTGCTTCAACAACCTCTCTCGGCACAATCGTTAACAACGTTAATAGCAGCAACATTTTCTGTACTGGCAATGTAAGAAGCTGTTTGGCACCAATCATCAGACAGTTAGAGGAATCCTGTGTCCAGTTGAAGTCTGTATATAGTAAACCACGAGTCAACTCCAGCCAGATCACACAACCGAGTTTTAGAATCAATTGATTGAATCGTGGTTTTCCCCAACCATTTCCAGATCGATTCTATGAAGTTTGGAGGGCAACCACTGGTCGAAGCCTTAACAGAGAATCTGCTAGAGCTCGCTTTTCCAACACAGGTACTTCATTGCTGAACAGAGCAAGTGGGACTACTTCAGCAGTGATGTACCACAGATGCCTATTCAGGGCACGGATTGTTGATTTGGATATGTCTCGTTGACATCGTTGTAATCCAAAAGTCGCTTGTAGAGCTGTAGATCATTCCATGGTATCATAACTCTGCAAGTGAGCCACCAGACGACATAAACATGTGTTACAAATGTAGCAAATGCACTAGAATCTTTGGCACTTGATCACAAAATAGTACTCGGAGGCAATAATTGAATTATATATATATATATATATATATATATATATATATATAGAGAGAGAGAGAGAGAGGAGGGAGGAGAGAGAGATACAAAGCGAGAGAGGGGGTAGGGGGAGAGAGGACAGATGTTTGGAGGGAGGGAGGGAGGGAGGGAGGGGGGGAGAGAGGGAGAGGGGAGAGAGAAGGGAGGAGGGGAGAGAGAGGGAGATGAGAGAAGGAGGGAGAGAGGGAGAGGGAAAGGGAGGGAAGAAAAAAAGAAAGGAAGGGAGGGAGATGTGAGAGTTAGAGAGAGGAAGGAAGAGGGAGGGAGGAAGAAAGGGAGGAGGAAAAGAGAAAGGAGAGAAGGGGTAGGGAATGAGTGAGAGGGGGAGGGAGAGAGAGAGAGGAAGGGAGAGGGGGTAGGGAGAAAAGGAAGGTAAACTGAAAAACTTATTTTTAAAACTCCGGGCAAAGCCGGGTACTTGCAGCTAGTATATCTCTATACTTATAAGACGCATTTGTTGTCTGTCTGTCTGTCTGTTCCCTTATAACTCAAGATCCAGACAACCAAATAACGTGAAATTTGTTACACATACATAATTGCTACGGGAAGGTTATAGGACATGTTTCGTTTCATCTCGATGGGTAGTTTAGTTGTAATTAATTTTTTTTTTTTTAGTATTTTACTATATTAAAGTAATCTCGACGGCGCCATAAATAAAATTCCTCTGTGACGTCATTTCCCGATGATTGAATAGAACTTGCGCGCTGGTGCTGTATTGTGCCTTTATGATGGCAAAGAATTGTTGATGTTTTTTCATGCTCTCTGATTTGTACAGTTTGAGGAAGGTAAAGGAATGAAGAAGGATTTTAGAAGAAGTGTGAAGCCATAATAATAAGCATACATACATATATATATATATATATATATATATATATATATAGAGAGAGAGAGAGAGAGAGAGAGAGAGAGAAAGAGAGGGAGGGAGGGAGGGAGAGATAAAGAGAGAGAGGGGGCAGGGGAGAGAGAGAGGAAAGGAGGGTAGAGGGAGGGAGGGAGGGAGGGGGAGGGAGGGGGAGAGAGGGAGGGGGATGGACAGGGGGAGAGAAGGAGGGGAGAGGGGGAGATGGGAGAGGGAGGGAGAGAGAACGGGAGATGGGGAGGAGGGAGAGAGAAAGGGAGGGAAGGAAAGAGAAAGGGAAGGGAGGGAGAGAGAGGGTAGGGAGGGGGAGAGATAGGTTGGGAGGGAGAGAGGAGGGAGGGAGAGGGGAGGGAGGAGAGAGGGAGAGAGAGAGAGATGAAGAGTGAGGGGGGCAGGGAGGGAGAGGGAATGAGGGAGGGAGGGAAGAGGGAGAGAGGTGGAGGAGGGGAGGGATGGAGAAAGAAGGGGAGGGAGATAGGGGGTTAGGGAGGGAGAGAGGGAGGGAAGGAGAGAGGGAGAGAGAGGATGGGGAGAAATGGGAGGAAGAGATAAAGAGAGAGAGGGGGCAGGGAGGGAGAGAGGAAGGAGGAAGGGGGAGAGAAGGAGGGAGGGGGATGGACAGGGGGAGAGAAGGAGGGGGAGAGGGAGATGGCAGAGGGAGGGTGGGAGGGAGAGAAATGGAAGAGAGAGGGAGGGAGAGGGAGGGGAAAGGGAGAGAGGGGGAGGGAGGGAGGGAGAGAGAGAGAAGGGAGAGAGGGGGTAGGGGAGAAAACAGAAGGTAAACAGAAAGCCTTATTTTAAACCCGGGCAAAGCCGGGCACTTGCAACTAGTATACTTATAAGACGCATTTTTTGTCTGTCTGTCTGTCTGTTCCCTTATAACTCAAGATCCAGAAAACCAAAAGTGAAATTTGTTACACATACACATAATTACATGGGGAAGGTTATGGGACAGGTTTCGTTTCATCTCGATGGGTAGTTTAATTGTAATTAATTTTTTTATTTTAGTATTTTACTATATTAAAGTAATCTCGATTTATGCCATAAATAAAATTCCTGTGACTTCATTCTATGATCTAATAGAACTTGCGCGCTGGTGCTGTGTATTGTGCCTTTGTGATGCAAAAAATTGTTGATGTTTTTTCATGCTCTCTGATTTGTACAGTTTGAGTGGAAGGTAAAGGAATGAAGAAGGATTTTAGAAGAAGGCTTTGGTTATATACATATATATATATATATATATATATATAGAGAGAGAGAGAGAGAGAGAAAGGGAGGGAGGGAGGGAGAGATAAAGAGAGAGAGAGAGGGGGCAGGGGGGAGAGAGAGGAAAGGAGGGTAGAGGGAGGGGGAGGGAGAGAGGGAGAGAGGGAGGGAGGGGGATGGACAGGGGGAGAGAAGGAGGGGAGAGGGGGAGATGGAGAGGGAGGGAGAGAGAAAGGAGATGGGAGAGAGAAAGGGAGGGAAGGAAAGAGAAAGGAAGGGAGGGAGAGAGGGGTAGGGAGGGAGAGGGGGAGAGGGGGAGGGAGGGAGAGAGAGATGAAGAGTGAGGGGGCAGAGAGGGAGAGAGGGAATGAGGGAGGGAGGAAGAGAGGTGGGAGAGGGAAGGGAGGGAGAGAGAAGAAGGGAGGGAGAAAGAAGGGAGGGAGGATAGGGGGTTAGGGGAGGGAGAGGGAGGGAAGGAGAGAGGGAGAGAGTGGGATGGGAGAAATGGGGAGGAAGAGGCAAAGAGAGAGAGGGGGCAGGGAGGGAGAGAGGGAAGGAGGAAGGGGGGAGAGGAGGAGGGAGGGGGATGGACAGGGGGAGAGAAGGAGGGGGAGAGGGGTGATGGCAGAGGGAGGGTGGGAGGGAGAGAAATGAGATATGGAGAGGGAGAAAAGGAGAGGGGAGGGAGGGAGAGAGAGAGGAAGGGAGAGAGAGGGGGTAGGGAGAAAACAGAAGGTAAACAGAAAACATTATTTTAAACCCGGGCAAAGCCGGATACTTGCAACTAGTATATATATATATATGGTCAATTTCTTCTAAAATCCTTCTTCATTCCTTTACCTTCCTCAAAACTGTACAAACTGTACAAATCAGGGAAATGAAAACATCAACAATTCTTTGCAGCATAAAGGCACGATACAGCACCAGCGTGCAAGTTCTATTAAACTTTATTAGTAGGAAAACTTAAAAATTTAAATGACGAATGGGAAAAGACGTCACAGAGGAGTTTTATTTATGGCGCTGTCGAGATTACTTAATATAGTTAAATACTAAAATAAAAATAATTAATTTCTCAATTAAACTACCCATCGAGATAAAAACAAAACCTCCTATGACCTTCCCCATAATTATGTATGTGTATCAAATTTCACGTTATTTGGTTGTCAGACAGACAACAAATGCATCTTATAAGTATATATATATACTTAGATAGATATATATATATGTGTGTACTATTATAGAAAGTATGGGCTTGTCTTATCTCGTCGTGGTTGACCCCTGTTTTAGTCTTGGATAGAAAGATGTGCCATTAATTCAAATGTGATTGCAAGAATTTATAGATAATAATCATTTAGTAGAATGGGTTTAATCAGGGTTGTTAGTATCGAAGTATCGGTATCGGCCAACAGAGTATCGGCGATACTTTTTTTAGTATTGGTTGCTGTATTGCCAGTCCTTTTTGTGGTCATATTGATTCGTGTATCGCCGATACATTTTAAACGAAAAATTGTCGATACTCGATACCAAAACTTTCTATTGCCCCTATTAATAATTTGCAGAAAACCTATAGCAATTTTAATACATTGTTTTAAGAGTAATCTACATAAATTCAATCACTTCTAGTAACACTGGGCAACACAAAAATTGTCAGTGGTTTTTCAACTGATTTAGACTAATTTTGGTGTTCTGAGTCCGAATATCACATTGATTTTGTTCGGTCAGGCCTGGTTCTGGAGATACAGCCCCAGACCTACCTGACGAGCTATATGTATTCTAATATCAGGGATTTTGAGATCAATCATTTTCCAAATTAGCTGCATAAAAATTAGCAGCAAAATAATCACAATTATAAAAACAGAGATAATTATATATTATATATATATTAATGAAACAGTTTATGCGCGCTCCGACAAGGACGGGAGGTGCTTCAACTACATGCCGAGTATTTCCTCAACTGGACCGTTGAGAATCTGAAGGCCGGCATTGACGGCCTCACAGATACGGCAGCTCATAAAGGACACAGAGTTCCAAAACTCCATGAACACGCTTGAGTGCGCCAGCTGCCTGAAATCGTTTGTGCAGGTGGTGAACAACTTCCTGGGGAACACGAAGGCAGCAAACCACGCCAGACTCATCAGTAGCATGATAGAGTTTCCTGAAAACCTTGGGGCGATGAGCAGGGAGAAAGGTTCCATCAGGACATCCGCCAAATGGAGGAAAGGAACCAGGGGAGGTGGGACGCAGTCATGATGGTGGACTACCGCTGATCGCTGAAGAGACAACCCAGCAGCTGCTTACACACGGGAATCGAAGAAACGCTGATTTATGTTTGAACTCTAAATCTTTGTTTTACGTAACGCTCATTGTTATACTAATATTATGATAATTATGCTTATCAAATTTGGTGATAAACAAAACTGAATGAATTGGCCTATGTTAATTTTATTTCTGAGTAAAAACGGAAAAAAATCGTCAGGGGTTTGTCAGCGGATGATCGGCCGAAATGTGTTTTTACAAAAACCGATTTTTTTTAATTTCTATAGCAAAAAATCCTGACCTGATGAGCAAAACCAATGTCATTTTCGGACTCAGAGCATCAAAATTAGTCTAATTCAACTGGAAAACCCAAGACGATTTTCAAAAATATTTGTGTTGCCCAGTGTAATCATAGCTTAAAGATAAATTGCTTCAATTAATACTGTCTATACAACTGCCGATTGTTGGACGTCCAGGCGAAGAAATTTTATTGATATTACTGTGCATTGGTTAGAACTTGAGTAACCTGAGCGAAAAGGCTGTAGCTTGGCTGTGCGCAGAAAAAAGTTGGCCGACATACTTATGATTTAACTGTCAAAAACACTAGAAGCAATCAACAGAGAATTTTAAATAAGTGACAAAATTTCTTTTCCCTGTGACATACAGCGATCATTTTTTAAAAGCATTTCGCTGTTTTGGACTGAACAAAGGTGAAATGATCAACTTAAGTGTAAACGATGTGGATTTAAATGAATATCAGAGGCAGAAGCAACAGGATGATGAAGAATAGATAATGGAATTTGAGCAAATTGATGATTTACTGAATCCACCATGTGATAATGATGGCGAACAGGAACAGGTTATTTACCAGCTACCGCCACATCGTAAATATACATGTCACTTGTTAAATCTTGTTGTTACGCGTGATGCTAAAGTACTAATAGTCGTAACCAAACGTTTGTCAGTGCAAACATTTGGAAAGTTGGTAGCTATCTGGAACAAACAAAATGGCACGTATCTCGTTACTCCCAGTGGACACTCCGTGTGGATTTCCACTTATGATTCTGTTGCAAAAATATGTTTACTATCCAATCCAGAATTAGAAGTTAAACTTGATATGGTGTTTGTTGACATTGACATCCAGAGACTGACCTCCGCAGCAGAAAATATTCATAGTAGAAATACAGCGAAGTATTTGCTCCTTTGTGTTGGACTGGACATTGGATTTGGCTATTTGCTGCCCACATCAACCGTTATAAAAGCGTCAACTACGGGAAATAATTGTGCGACATAAACACCTCTCACGGTTTGAACCTCTTTGCCAGAGCTGTTATTGTTGGAATTAATGGGCGATTCGATTATATATTTTCTGACCCAGAGGCAAAACTGGGAGCAGTGGTCATTCCAAAATTTAAGACCGACTGGACAGACAACTTGAATCACAAGGCTGAAGTTGTACAAACGTTGCAAGCGTGCCTGCAATGCACTGAGTGGAGTTCCAACTCAATTTACTAGGCAGGGTGGTGCAGCTTTAGTACAAATGACAGTAGTGCAGATATCTAGATCAACATATTTTTTTGCTAGTTTTACTGCACGGCGGCAGAACCAGGACGAATTGCTTAATAGTAACAGTTCTGCTGAAGTAGACATATCTTGAAGATAACTCATCAGAAATGCTGTCATTAGCAGCCTACCCAAGATTTAAGGAACTATATCTGCAACAGTGTAACGAATTGATTTGACAGCGCGGCTAGTGCTGCAGTTGAGCGCCAGTTTACGCCAAGGTGTTTTTTTATGCCATTACGTTCTAGGCTAAGGAATGATCATTTGAAATGATGGTCTTCTTACGTGTGTTGCCAAGTGGTGAAGTGATTAGCATTAAAATTGTGCTTTGGCATTGTATTTTTACTATGTTTTTACTTTTTTATAACTTGAAATATTTGCAACTAGCTATTTTTTAAATAAAAATATTTTGTTTTTCTCAAAAGTATTGGTATTGTATTGGTATCGATTTTGGCAATACATTTTTACTTGAGTATTTGTATTGGTATTGGCGATACTATTTTCAAGAAGTACGATGTTAGAGCATTGTTAAATCTGGTTTTATTGCTATTTACTTTGAAGAGCTGCTCAGCATCAGTGAACAATTTCGATAATACCACATAAACGTTCATGCATACTTCCAGTTTATTGATTTTCCTTTGCTTTCTAGCTAAAGAGATGGTCCGCTGTAAACGAAAACTCCTGCAGGGTTGATGACTATCACTAGTAACACTAAGTTATTAAAGACATTGAGCTACATTTGGGGTGGGTGTTCAACAATATGTTGTGTTGATTCCAGAAACAAGCACATCAATCACCTCTGAAATCTCTAGTAATATTGTTTTCCCATCTGATGTTGGCCTCATTACTTCAGTTCAAGTGAAATATGAAAGAGAACTTTGGCTTTTTGGGAGGACTATTTATTCCTGTATCCAACACATTCACTATCGGTGGTTTAGAGGTTTTATCAGCAGAAACAGCAATAATGGTGCAGAACATGTTGACACAGAGAATTGGTTTCAAACTTTAAATAAAGTACAAATAAGTACAATGGATAAATTTAATGTGCTCAATATTGACATCAACAACATAATGTGCATTATACTGACATCAACATTTAGCAGGTGCACAATACTGACATCAACATTTAATGTGCACAATACTGACATCAACATTTAATGTGCACAATACTGAAATCAGCATTTAATGTGCGCACAATACTACATCAACAACATTTAATGACAGTGCACAATACTGACTTTAACATTTAATATGTGCAATAATTGACTTCAACATTTAACGTGTGCACAATACCACTGACATTAACATTTACTGTGCACAATACTGACATCAACATTTAATGTGTGCACAATACTGACATTAACATTTAATGGGCACAATACTGACATTAACATTTAATGTGTACAATACTAACTTCAATATTTAATGTGTGCACAATACTGACATCAACATTTATTGCGTGCATAATACTAACATTAACATTTGATGTGCACAATACTGACATTAACATTTAATGTGCATTATACTGACAACATCTCATTGCACAATACTGACATCAACATTTAATTGCACTTTACTGACATTATCATTTAATGTGCACAATACTGACATTAACATTTAATGTGCAATACCGACATCAACATTTAATGCACTATACTGACATTAACATTTAATGTGCACAATACTGACATTAACATTTAATGTGCACAATACTGACATCAACATTTAATGTGTATTATACTGACATCAACATTTAATGCACAATACTGACATTAACATTTAATGTGCGTTATACTGACATCACTGAAAACACATCTTTCCTTGATTTTTCTTCAGGTAAGTGTGTGTGTATTTAAGAAATTGTTAAGAAAGGTGTAGAAAACACTACAATTTATGGGACTATTATTGTAACATTCAAATATCAAATTTAATTTTAAATGACCACATTTACTTATATCTTACACTTATAGATACTAATAGAAATAATTTTTATCAGGAGTTCATCTTGTCGAGGAGAATTCTACTTACTGATAAAAACAACTGTGACTATAACAAATACATCTGGAAGAACTTCAGAGATTGTGTAGTAGTTGGCTAACGAATGTTCACATATCTATAATAAAAAAAATTCTTTAGCATACTTTGTATTAAGAATTGTATAAATAATATACATATTTGTTTGTTATTAATCTATGGATCAGAATTCATGGATTGTTAATTGATAAATTTAGTTCAGTGTCCATCTTTATTTTACTGACTAATGATTACATGAGTTACAACCTCATGCTAATTTAGGTAGATGTAGATTTTTAATATCAGATGAAGCAGTTTGATACATATTGTCATTCTGAATGTGGAATGATATGGTGGGATAGTAATCATGTTTTTCTGTCAAAATTACTTTGGTTGTTGTTGTTTTTAATGAATATACACTAATGTGAATCATTTTTTCTATCTGAATCGACGTTTCTAAGCAGCCATTTTGTTTGTTTATCATGACGGAAAACAGTTTCCTGGAAAAATTCTGCAAGCAGCGAAACTGAAAACTTTCGCTGTTCCGCAACGGAATTCCTGGACCGGTGCGTTCTCATTAGAATATCATAAAGAAGAAAACAGAGATGAATTGTAAAATGCCCTTAGATACCGGAGTTGGGTGGATCGATAATTCCAAAGCATCGTGAACGCTTCGTAAGTATAATCGGCGAGGTCAAACAGAATCAACCAACTGGAAGTGTTTGTCGTGCGTGCTGTCCCAATCTAAGATGGCGTTTTACACATCGTCATTGGTTCCCTGTTGTGATTAACTGGGTGGACTTTCGCACATCGGACGACCTAATAAGAAAGGCTATTATACGTTTGAAACTTAACATACATGATATATTTTAACTGGATCTGCAATTGCTATCCATTTCTCTTTCTAAAATATTCAACTTTGTGTTAAAGCAATCATTTTCCACCAACACGAAACACTTTCGCGCGGATCAGGACAAGGTGGTCAGAAAACAATAGAGTAGTAAACAGCAAAGGAGTGACGTTTCTTGAAGTAGACCAGGAGGCGACGACGGACAGTTTAGGTACCATGACGACCAGGGGGCGCTCCTTTGGTGAGAACTATTATGAAGGAGACTCGGTGACGTAATTAGGGAAATTAAGGTGGCGATTCCTGATGTTGACAAAGGGCGGGGAGACTCACGAAATCTGTTGGCAGTTGTTATGAGCATGACAGAAGATGGCTTTACCGCCTTGGAACTGCACATGGAATCTTGAAGCAGCTATATGCCAGATCAGAATTCACCGTATGTCCAAAAGATTTAATAAAAGCGAAAGACGTTCCTGACCTTGAAATAGCTCTCCGATCTGCTGCTACTTCTCAGTCTACAGGAAGCGGCCAAGGATTTGTCAGATGTAAATGCAAGACGAAATGCCAAACTATGAGGTGTCTTTGTGTGAAAAAGAAAATTAAATGCAATTCAAAATGCCATTCTAGTCTTCCCTGCTGCAACAAGTAGCCTATTCCAGTTGTGTTCTGCTTGTTTTCACCAGAAACAACATCTTTTCATTATTTATCAATTCTTCACTAATTCGTGAAATATGAACATGACAGATCAAAATACCAAAATATGAAGTGTTTTGTCAGAAAGAAGAAAATTAAGTACAGTACAATTCTGCTAAGTGTGAATCCAGTCTTACCTGCTGAAGCAAATACTTCAATCTGCCGTCGTTGTTTTTTACGGTATGAACATCATATGCTTTATTTTGCATCTATTCCATATTAAATACGTTTTTATCAATAAAGGCTTTTGTTGTTTTTTTCGATATTTTGCCTAAACGACACTAGTCATTCTATACAATGCCTAGGCATTGTGTAGAATGCCTAGGAAAAGTATGCACAATTTAAAATTATGGCATTTGCCTAAAATCACCAGGCATTCTTATACAATGCCTAGGCATTCTATAGAATGCCGGCATTTCACACTTTGCCTATAACATATACATTATGGGTCTAGGGCTTATGGTTCCTGAGATCTAGGGCGCTCCTTTGTTAATATAGCTTATATAGTAAAAAACGGTACTTTATAAGCCCCTTTTACGGCCCTCAGAGGTCAGATCGCGAAATTAAGTTTTGCTGCACACATGGCAGGCCAAGACCTTCAAAATGATATATACATCATGAGTCTAGGACTTATGGTAATTGAGATCTAGGGTGATGACGGACAGACAGACAAAACGGGGACAATAGAGCATTTATTTTCGAAAATGCTCTAAAAACTATACCCCATTTCAAAAAAGGTCAGACTTGAACAAGGGGAGCCATGATAGTGTTACTCTCAGAAACTATACAGAAATGAGGCCCCTAGTTTGGCAAAGTGTCTTTTAATTTTTCCAATTAGGATTGTAAGAGTTGTGGGGCCCCAAAGAAGAATAAAAGTAAGAGAATAAATTACATAGGAAATATTGTAAAGAACTATACCTCATTTCAAAAAGGGCCCAGGTTTAAACAAGGGGAGCCATGACAGTGTGACTCTCAGAAACCATACAGAAATGAACCTCCTGTTTTGGCAAAATGCCTTTATGCAATAAGGATTGTAAAAGTTATGGGGCTCAAAGAAGAAAGTTAGGAAATAAATTACAAAGGATTTATAGTAAAAACTGTAACCCATTTCAAAAAGGACCCAGGAATGAACAAGGAGGCCCTGATGGTGTGACTCTGTGAAACTATACAGAAATGGCTACCTCCTTTGGCAAAGTGCCTTTTAATTTTTCCAATGAGGAGTGTAAAAGTTATGGGACACCAAAGAAGAAAGAAAGTTAGAAAATAAATTACAAAGGATATATAGCAAAAAAACTATACCCCATTTCAAAAAGTCCTGAAAGACACCTGAAAGTGTCACTCTCAGAAACTATACAGAAATGAACCCCTTTTTGGCATAGTGTGTATTTAAATTTTTCCAATAAGGATTAAAAGTTTATGGGGCCCCAAAGTGGCAAGAGGTTAGAAAATAAACTTATAGGATATATAGTCAGTGTAATTATGCCCCATTTAAAAGGCCCAAGCATGAAAAAGGGGGCCCATTATTCTGTAACTCTCAGAAACTATACAGAAATGGGTACACTCTCTTTTTGCAAAGTGCATGAACAAGTGGGCCCTATTATTCTGTAACTCTTCAGAAACTATACAGAAATGGGCACATTTCTTTTTGCAAAGTGCGTTTTAATTTTTCCAATAAGGGTTCTAAAAGTTATGGGGTTCGGGCAGTAAGAATGCTAGAAAATAATTCAAAGGATATATAGTAAAAAACTATACCCCATTTCAAAGGGCCCAGCATGAACGAGGGTGTCCATGAAAGGTGGCTCTCAGAAACTATACAGAAATGGGTCCCCTATTATGAACAAAGTGCTTTTTTAATTTTAACAAATAAGATTGTAAAAGTTATGGGGCCCCAAAAAAATAAAAAGTTACGAAAAAATAATTACAAATAATATATAGTAAAAAAACTATACCCCATTTAAAAGAGGCCCATGCATGAAAAATTGGGGCCCATTATTCTGTAACTCTCAGAAGCTATACAGAATTGGGCCCCCTCTTTTGCAAAGTGATTTATAATTTTTCCAATAAATATTGTAAGAGTTATGAGGCCCCAAAGAAAAATAAAACGTAAAAAATAAATTACATAGGAAATATAGTAAAAACGGTATCTTCAAAAACACTGATTCCCAGCACTCAAAAGGCATGACCAAAATTATTTAAACCAAATTTATGATAGGGGAATAGCTACTACTGTGGGGACCCTAGGGCCGTTTATCTTGTAAATCGCCACGTATAAGGTTTAGAACGGGGCCCTGAAAATGACATACTTATTAATAAAGCTTATATAGTATAAAACGGTATTTATAAACACTAATGCCCAGCCCTCAGAGGGCATGACAAAAATTATTTAAGTCATATTTATGTTAGGGGGATAGCAACTCTTGGGGCCCCTAGGGTCCTTCATCTTGAATCCTACGTATAATGTGCAGGATGGGGCCCTGAACCACATACTCATTAATATAGTTTATATAGTAAAAATCGATATCTTCAAAAAAAAAACACTGATGCCCAGCACTCAAAAGGCATGACCAAAATTATTTAAACCAAATTTATGTTAGGGAGATAGATACTCTTATGGCCCCTAGGGCCGTTTATCTTGTACCTCTACGTGTATAAGGTGCATAATTGGGCCCTGAAAATGACATACTTATTAATATAGGCAATATAAGAACAAACGGTGCCTTCAGAGATGCTGAAGACAGCCTTTAATAGGCATGACAGTAATTAATTAATCCAATTTTATGTTAGTTGGATAGATGTCATTGAAGATTCTTGTGTCTTTATTTTCTATCTTTGTGTTTAAGGTGTAGAATGGGCCCTTGAAATTACATAATTATTATATATAGGCTATATTAGAAAAATGTTGTTTTCAAAAACGCTGATGCCCAATTCTCAGATGGCATGACCAAAATTAAACAAACTTATCATATAAGCCTCCCATCAGTTTCACCTTCAATTGCCTCTGTTACGACCACCTCAGTATGAAGTATGAGCCTATTGGACGAATGCCATCTCTATCACCTTTCATCCATACTGTACAATTGTCTTCGCTAATCACTCGTGGTCAGCTAGCCCGCCCTTGGGAGGTGAGTGTGAAATGGAGAAGTGGTGGTGGTGGAATGGATACCGTTTTTACTACATACGCTATATTAATAAGTATGTCAGCTCAGGGCCCCGTTTTAAACCTTATACGTAGCGGTACAAGATAAACGGCCCTAGGGGCCCCACGAGTAGCTATTCCCCTAAAATAAATTTGGTTTAAATAATTTTAATCATGCCTTTTGAGTGCTAACATCATGTTATTAGTTGTTCATTTTCCCTTACACCACAGTCCTAAAAAATAAAATCCATCTGAATTAGAAGACATGTTTTACTACTATTTATGTAAGGGCTAATGAATTCTAACAAAACTAAATGATAGCACAAGTTGCGACCATGCAGAGCAGTAACACTGGGTGCCACCATGCAGAGCGTCTTGAACTTAGGTAAATGAATACAATTCTGAGATGCTGAGTCATATGACCAGTGTTATTAGAGCACCAAATGAGATTAAAGAGAACAGTATACATGGACAATAAAAGCCCGTATCTTATCTATCACCTGAAAGTGAAACTCAAAATGAATTTATAAATGTCTTGCACATCATTAGAAAGATATTCCTTGTATGGATACAAAGGCTGAGAAGCATTTTGGAACTATGTTTGACAACACACCTGGACATATCACACAATTGAACAGATGTTTTATAGCTCTCTTTTTTCTTTGATGAGTTATTCGAAGTTGAGCATTTAAAAGAGATAAGAAGGCCAAAGAGTGGTCAGTACTTGTGTTAGATGAAGTAGGTTTTTAGCACAATTTTTTTTAAAGTTTTAGTAACAAAATCGGTGGTCAGCTAGGGAAGTGGGCGTGTCATAGTGACCAGGTAGTGAATCTATTTAAGCAACAGACGACCGTCTCAGATCACCGAAAGAGGACATTGATTTATAGAGGGCAGTGGTGGAATCTGGGGGATTCAAATACCTGTAGAAAAATGACTTTAGTATGTGGGCAGGTTTGGTTTCAATAGACCCGTCAGTAAAATTGTAGGGGAGGATACATTTATTTAGAAAGGCCGTTACGGTAGAATTTACACGGTTTGGGGGGATGTTAAAAACTAGAAAGTTTTATAGGTCCACAGTTAACGTGTCAATCTCTATCTATCAGGAGCTGTCATATAAATTGTCTCGAGGGTAGAGTTAGTTGGGTTAGCAGTATTTATGGCTATAAAATCAATTAATGCAAAGCCAATCGTTTAGAGTATATAAGCTGTACGATTTAGTAGGTTAGAGAGAGAAGAGGAAGAGAGAGTGCGAGAGTAGGACGTAAGTCATGAATGTATCAGAAACAACTGGCATCACATTCGCATGTTATATCAGCAAAGAAAAGGTATTGTTTGACTTTATTGGCGGAGACTAAACGTGAGCTGTGAAATATACATATAGTCATCAGACTGCAAGCATAAACCTTTCTCATACTTAAGACAACGACCTGTTCATGGAAAGGAATCACAATAGTCCTTACACCATAACAACTTGATGTTTTGAAATTCATAGCTGAATGGGACGTCATAGAATCTCTGCCAACACTCAGACTATGTCTGCAATTATTTATCAATATTTGTGTGTCTGTAGCTTCATGTGAGGAGCTTTTCAAAACTAAACTGATTAAAAAAATGCCTGCCATCCGCTTTGTTATCTTGCTCTATTTTCTGTTGAAAATGGTGTGAAAAATATTGATATTGATGGAGTAATTGACAGATTTGCAACTTTCAAGACCAGGAAATGAAAATTTAAAATAAAATTCATTATCAGAATAACAATAACTTGACTTAGCCTATTGTTGCAGTTCTAAAATGTTTTCACGTTAAATTATATTGAGTAATTATTGCTTTTTCTTATACTCTATTATTAAAACTCATCAAATTGTGGATCAATTGACGTATTTTACAAACATAACAGTTTTAGGCGACTACAGGGCAGGGAAATTCGAAATATGCTCCATTCCTCATTGTGGGAAGTCTTGGGGGTCCCATTTCTGTATAGTTTCTGAGAGTCACACTATCATGGCTCCCCTTGTTCGAGCCTGGGCTCTTTGAAATGGGATATAGTTTTTTACTATATATTATGTGTAATTATTTTTTTAACTTTTATTCTAATTTGGGGCCCTTAAATTTTATAACCCATTATTGGAAAAATTTAAAGGCACTTTGCCAAATAAGGGGACCCAATTTGCAGGCTTCTGAGAGTTACAGAATAATGGGCCCCCTTTTTCATGCTTGGGCCTTTTTAAATGGGGCATAGTTTTTTGACTATATATCCTATGTAGTTTATTTTATTTTTCTAGGTATAGTTTCTGAGAGTCACATTATCATGGCTCCCCTGTTCAAGCCTGGGACTTTTTTGACATGGGGCATAGTTTTTTTTACTATATATCCTTTGTAGTTTATTTTCTAACCTTTCTTCGCCACTTTGGGGCCCCATATCTTTTAGAACCTCTTATTAGAAAAATTAAAAGGCACTTTGCCAAGAGGAGGCCCATTTCTGTATAGTTTCTGAGAGTGACACTATCATGGCTCCCCTTGTTCAAGCATGGGCCCTTTTTGAAATGGGGTATAGTTTTTTACTATATATCATCTGTAATTTTTTTACTAACTTTATTCTTCTTTGGGGCCCCATAACTTTTGGAATCCTTATTAGAAAAATTAAAAGACGCTATGCCAAAAGGGGGTCTATTGATTAATAGTTTTTATGTTAAGTTTAACGCTGTCCTGTTATTTTTCTTAATGCAAGGCATCTTATAAATGAACAGTTTTATTTTTATATCAATCTTTATAATAATTTAATAAATCGTGACATTGAATGTAAGTTTTCATGCATTGTTTAATTTATTCATTTTGCGTATTGATGTTGAGTTAATTAACAAAAAGTAGATCGTTATTTCAAATGCTTTATTGAGTTTAAATTTTGCAGAATAAAATAATATTTCCTTGTAATTTTATTTATTTAGTTTATTATATTTATTCCGTACGTGTATACAAGTTTGAGTAAAAAAATGTAAAATTATTTAACTTAAATATCTTTTATCTGAGTTTTCAAAAATCCTATTTTTATAAAACCCCATAGCAACGAGGGTGTTGTCTTCTCTCTCTGAAAAGAATTATTTCTTGCTAAATACCAATTTATTAAAGGAACAACTGATTACTACGCAAAAATGAACATTCTTTTAATAACAGTCAAAAAATTTCCCTTTTAAAACATTGTATACTTCGATTTTAGCTCTAAATGGCTCTGTCCCCTCATCCACTGGTCCTCCCCTATGATGGGCTTGATGATATCAGATTGTTCCCAGAAAGCAGGGAGATATCACTAATAACTTTTCAGTAAATATTTTTATACATATTTATATTTGCAGTATTGGTTATATGACCTAATGTTTTGCAATATTTATTTTTTATGTTAAGGTTGTACACTAATTGTATGGATTTAATTTAATTTTTATACTTAATCTCATAATTATTCTTACTTGATGTTGATACTCTGAAATATTCAATTTTACTCTTCATAGCTTTATTTAATTTATCTTTTCTAAAAGCACTCTTAAATTTTTAACAGATGTGTGAGCTGAATCTTATAGAAAACTTGCAGTAGGAGACAAGACAGAATTTGCTCTCATTATGCTTGGGTTGACAACATG
This sequence comes from Bulinus truncatus, assembly GCA_021962125.1. Taxonomy (NCBI): domain Eukaryota; kingdom Metazoa; phylum Mollusca; class Gastropoda; family Planorbidae; genus Bulinus; species Bulinus truncatus. The sequence continues at coordinate 2,532,899 of JAGDYQ010000044.1, read as the reverse complement.
AGGTTGCTCTTGAAAGAGAGACTTCACAGATCAACATGTCAGTAAGCTGCCTAACATTGGTGACTGTTGTTGCATCATACAGCATTAATCAACAAGTAAAATCATAGTCCACAAGAGGATATTAGCTTGTATTGTATCAGCAAAGACTATTAACTATTCGGAATTTTTCAACATAAAGTGCCAACAGTGACAAGAATCACCAAGCAGCAACATACCCTATATGTATCTTTAAAAAAAAAACCCAATGACACTTTATACATTTTTAAAAGTTATGGATATATATTGAAGTCATTTTGAGACAGTAAATACCTTTCCTTCAGTAATGGAAATTGCTCTCAAATTGATATAGCAAGAAAAATATGAGAGCTGGAGATGTTTTTGTTTTGGTGAGCTGGGAACGTATTTTTGCTATCTCATTACCATATCTTAAAACTTTTTTTTTTACTAATTTTATGTGTGCATTTTCATTTAATGTCCCCCGACATTTTATTTAGCATTCCAGTTCTCATATCCATATTCTGAAGAATGTATTTTTATTTACATTAGACTGTATGCTATTAAATACTTAAGAAATTTTTATTGGCTGTGCTACTTAATCACCAAATTTGTTTAAACATAATTATCTTAAATATATCATTTATTATCTGTTCTGACTATAGAAAAAATGTAAATCAGCAATTAAGCCTGTTCCATTCTGGACACAGGACGTGTTAGCGCATTTTCATGTTATGTATCAGTATGTTTGTTATCTTTCAGTAAATATTTGTAAATTTTGGAAATGTTTATAAATTCAATTGTGTAATGCATATATCTGAAAAGGGAAGTCATGTTGAATAACTGTTACAAAAATAAATAATGATTACGTCTACTTTGATTAGCTTTTATTATTTATATTTAAAATATAAGCAAAACGGTACATAAAACTCATATTTTGGCCCTGAGAGGTCAAATCGCAAAATGGACTTTTGATGTACACTTGGCAGGCCAAGACTTACACAATGATATATACATCATGGGTCTAGGACTTATGGCTGCTGAGATACAGGGCGCTCCATTATTAATATTGCTTATATAGTAAAAACGGTACATTATAAGGCCCCTTTTACGGCCCTGAGAGGTCAGATCGCAAAATGGAAAAAAGTCATTTCTTGGCAGGCCAAGACCTACAAAATGATATATACATCATGGGTCTAGACTTATGGTTGCTGGCATCTAGGGTGATGACAGACGGACAGACAAAACGGGACAGTATGCTCTTTTATAGATTTTCTTTTTTATATAGTAAGACTGGTCATATTCTAATCTCATAATACATGTATATTAATTTATTATGTAATCAGGAAACAAATCACTTGATTTTTCTAAATCAATTTAAATTCTCTTCCAAATCAGTATGTATTTAAAATTACAAACTTTGTTTTACTAGGGCTTTTATACAACATATGATAGTTTTAATTTTTCTTTTTTTTTTTATCAATTCATTTTTTTTTTCTGTGATCGACTTGAATAAACAATCCTGTAACTTTCATTACTCCTTTGAGATATGTTACTCATGTTTGGTATGCTTATTAAAGTATGTTTATGTTTGCTGTAGTTATTACTATATTAGTTTTGTTTACATTTTAAGTCAATTGAAGTTTATTATCTTATGCAGATTTTTTTTTCCCCCTCTTTTTACATCATCATATACTTTTAAGTCTATCAAATATTTATCCAGCTATATTGCTATATGTTTTTATACTTTTCTAATAGGAGATTGAATGATCTTTCAAATGATAGCTTTAGAATCGTATATTTCCTTATAGTTTTTATATAATGTATCAAAGTTGTTTTTTTTGGTTTTTCTCCATTTTTTTTTCACTCTACTTCATGACTTTAAAACACTATAACTCCATAACCATTAGAGGTATGAGGCTCATTTTTGTTATGCTTGTTTAAAATAGATAATTACAGAAATGGTTGCGAGATAATTCAATTACATAATTATTTTTTAATTTTGTTCTCGTTTTGAAGTTTTTTTTGGTATGTTAGTTGACTTCATATTTATACATGTAACACAATTATTTCATTTTCTTTAATAAAGAAAGTTTTTAAGTTATAAGAGTTTGAATGTATATGGAACATGATTGTTTGGTGGCCATTTTGAATGGTTGTCATGGCAACCGACAAATTGACATGGTTAAAAAGTACTTTTACCTTCCCCTAGCCCTGAAGCATTAATTATATCCTAACAGATTTCTTCAAAGTCCTTATTTTTTTTCTCTTATTCCCCACCTGGTGTCCCCCCACTAGTACTAGTACCTTAACAAATGTACAACAAATATTCCAATCTCAATATAAGATTTTCATGGATCATATGGTAAAATACAAATATCTCAGAAAATATTACACACAACTAATTTTCTAGTGATGAACATTTATTGCTAACAAATTTTGACACTTTTTACTGCCTTATGTAGTGCTGCCATCTCTTTCTTTATCTTTTCATTTTCCAATGCAAATACTTTCTATTGGCTTTCTTCTCTTGTCGTCTTTCCTGAAATATATAAACAATACATAATTAATATGACTACATGATTAAACTGAACAAAACAATTTTTTTTCTTGCTTCAAACAAGATCTAAATATAAGATACAATAAGTCATATAGAGTATAAATTCTTCAAGCAATGTATCTAAAGAATGAAAAATTGTACGCAGTAGTGAGGTGTGACATGAAAACATTATATTTTACAAAATGCATTAATAACACAGTTGTCAAAACTTATTTTTTTAGATATTTGAAGCCATGAAAAATCCCGTCACAATGTAATAAAATGTAAACTTCAATTAATAAACTTTTAAAGAAATGAATCCCTCCTGCCACATCCCTCTTTAGTGAGCTGCACCCACCTAAATTAAAAGTTACTCAAAATAAACATTTTTAAATTTCCTTTACAGAGGAGATGGCTAGAAAAGCTGTGACTGGTTACATTGAAGTTTTGTTTTTTTGCTACAATTAGATTCCTTACCACTTTTTACTGTATCATCAATATTGAAGAAGGTTTCAGTTGGGTTTTTTTTATAGTGAAATAATGATTTTTTTAATCTGCTTGTCTTAAGTGTATTAAATGCAGGAAGTTTGCTGCAAAGCTTTAAAATGCAGTAAAAGTAATTTTTAGATTTTTTCTTAGTTATAAAATACAAATTTTAAAGAATGATCTTTATGTGAAAAAATATCAATATTCAAAACATAGTCCTTAATAAGATGAAAAGCTTATCAACAATGGCTGAAAAATAATGATTTTTTTCATGCACCTCATGCCTCAAGACTAGGGACCAATCTAGTTATCAAACATTTGGGCTTTTAGGGTCATTAAGAAAAATTCTGCAACTAGTTTAGATTTTTTTAAGCCTCCATTGTTTGAAAGAATTTGTAAATGATGCAGTATTTTATCAAAATGCATCTAGAGTGGCATAAATACTCATATAAGCATCCCCAATCACCAACTAATATTTTATACATTTACGCATATAAATTATAAATACTATATATATGAGTGGCATAATTTTGTAGCTAAATGACCATTGTTCACATTACTATTACATGTATTATGTAAGCTATTTTTTTATTCTAAATATATGAGGGTATTAAAATGTACAATTTAAATTCACTTGTAAATAACATTTTTGACATTGATTAAATAAATGAAACATTTTCAAAACAAATGCACAAAAGTTAAGATCTATTAAAACAATCGAAGTAAATATGAATACTTTCCTGAAAAGAATCCATTGAAAATAATTAAATAATACAAGTTATATCCAGTAGAACAGCCACAGACGTGTCAGAAATAAAAAAACTTTATCATTTATTTAAAAATACTTTTATTCTTTTTGACCCAATGATAAATTAATGAAATAACTCACTGCGGGAATGGATAAGCTTACCAGAAATAAATATTCCTTCAAAGCACATTAAAGGAAAATAAACATAATTTTCGACCGATAACACACAAGCCACACAATCGACGCCTAACGTCTATACAAACTGTTTTAGTAAAGCCAATGATTGCAGCCTGTTTCATTTTTAAAAGTTATTAATGCAATATTTTCTGTAGCACATGTTAAATATGAAAGACTTTTTAGAAACTAATTCAACTACTTACTTTCCTTCTTTCTCTTTTATTGCTTTTTTCCTAGTTTTTCTTCTTCTGTTGTTTCACATCAGTCTCAATGTGTTGAACTTATCTACAGCTCTTTGATGAATTTCTTTGTCCAATTCTTTAAGTGACAGACCTGTTTTCTATGTTTCAATTTCATTGTTGCTCTTTCTGGTCTATTTCTTTTTTTATTAGGAATTAAAGTTTCTTGGATAAAAAAATTACTCTAAAGCCACAATTTGTAATCACTTGTTGAATGTGAATTTTACTTTCTAATTATGAGAAAACATGAACTAACACCAAAGATGTTTATCAAAATTTACTAATTTGAGAAAATGGTTCCACTTTTGACAATATTAGCATTGTATTCAACAAAAAGAAAAATTGTGATGGTTATATGGGAACAAAAAATGCTATATAAAAAGCAAAAAAATTGTATAATGTATGTGAGATCAATGATAAATTTTACTTACTTTAACTTTTAGGAGGAATCAAATCTTTTAAATTCTTGTGTTTGAATTTAAACCTAAAAATATAAAAAGTACACATTCAATATTTTAATCAATATTTTGTAGGTCCACGAGAATTTCTCAATTCCCCGCGTTCGCTTACAGATTCCAGTATCTCCAAGCTATTTTCATTTCATTTAAAAATAAAATTTAAAGCTAAAGTACCTAAATAAATATGTTTGATGCAATCTAAATATATCTTAAGTTTGAAGATTTCAACGCTTAAAGAATTAGGAAAGTTCAGCTCTATATAGTAATTATATACATTATTTACACATCTGAGTTTGTAAATGCAGAGTATGAAGCATTTTCCTACATATCTCCATTTTGTTATACGTCATTATTTCCCATTTTAAGCTGTTTTTAAAGATCTGACATAGTACTTTATAAAAAAAATCATATTGACTTATAAACAGACATTTGTTTATTTATTACAAGAGCTGAAAATTTATATTAAATGTTTTAACAGAAACTGTTATATATTTTAATTAATCACTTTTAGTTGGCTATATCAATTTTTATTAAAAAAAAAACATTTATCATATGATAAAAAAAGTAAACAATCAAGAAAATGGCATTATTTTAGTATTTTAGATTGTGTGTGAAGTCCTTGTTAGGATGAGATGAAATCTCTTAGGCTAGAACCCAAAACCACAATAATGTTTTTAGAAAGTCTTTTTAACAAACAAACCATAAATAGCAGATATGTTTTTAAATGGCATGTGAAGTGTTCACAAGAAGATATAGAGCGCTGGAACTTTCTGGAAAATAGATAAAACCAGAATATTCACTGGATAATATAATGTAGAGATCAAGCCAGGACCTGAATTACAGCTCAGCGTTTTACCTCATGATCATCCATTGTATAACCTAACAGAAATCATTTGTAAAGAAATTTAGAGAATTACATTTTGCTCCTTACTGCATTGGTATTTTTTGACATCAATAATAGAATATTGAAATTATTCTCTCTGTATAAATGTGAAAGTATGTTTTTATGTATCCATTTTTATAATTCTTTGATTATACATGTATGATGATTATATGACTTAGATAGCATAAATCTAATAAACTTAAATATTTTGTCTTGCAATTTATTTTATTATCCCCCCTTTTTGTTTGACATCAGTTTTCTAAAGGAAAATATTTTACTTGGAACAAATTCAACTAGAAAAATACATTATATTTATTTTTTTAAGTAGGTTATAATACATAAAAAAATAAATATAATGTATTTATAGGTTATACATATACAAATTTTCAATAAAGCCAATGATAATGAAAAATTAATTTATCAAAAGTTCCCATTTTGATTTGAAATATAAAGGTTTCATATGCTGAGATAGGCGCAAACTCATTGTATATCAATGAAAAACGCATTTTATGTCGGTAATTGTGTCTTACATTTCAATGTAATGGGAGAGGGAGAGAGAGAAATACAAAATAATTTGAAAATACATCATAGGAATGCTTTGAATATCCATATTTTCACTGATGCGAGAAATTGACTCAACAAATAGTTTTCAAAAGTCAGTTTTTGTATAATCCTCATTCATGATCAACACAGGTATCATTTAGATCTCCCTAGCAAGAGCAAAAAAGTCATGTAGTGGTGTTAACATGATCAATATTACAAGCACACACCTCTTAAGCTGCAAAGGAACTAAGCGATTATGGCTGGCATATAAATCACATGCTAAATATAACTTTCAATATACATGCTGCACAGAAATGAAAAATATGCGTATTCCCCCCATCAACTCGCTGTATCTATAGATCATATGACCCAATTTACACTCTAACACCTCGTGGTTTCCATAACTGGAGCAATTAAAGTGCCTTTCTCATCACAAGTTTATACATCCTTAAAACAATGCTTAAGTATGTGAATGAATTTATCATTCTTAAAAGTTTGTTAGATGCCTTTTCTTTTTATATATTTATATTACTTTAAGATTTCTGTGTAAATAAGGAAAATGGAAGAAACAATGAACACTGTGCTGTGATATTAGGAGCATATATCACATAAATATTTTAAAAAATTGAGCTAAAAAAAAAATTAAACCATAGCACTTTAACGATACAAACATTTAAGTACACTTTATATCACAAAAGGTAATACATTGACTTTGAGACAAAATACTTTTCACACAATTGGGTGAGCCATATACAATTGCTACTGTAATGTATTTAAAAGTATGTCAAATAAAATATATAATAGTGCACAAAATAAATAATTTTGTATTAGTATACTTTTTTGCTTCCCAAGAATACTATTATTTAAGAGAAATTATGTAATTCTGTATTTATAGAATGAAATATTTCTAATATATTGTGGCTAACACAGTAAAAGCCTACTAGTATATTGTGACTTACTTAGGATACTAACACAATCAAAGTTTTCAGACACAGAAACTTTTTCCATTCAAATTCATCCCTCATCTTCATACAAATAACAGGCTGAATTAATCTCTAGGTCTTTCATTTTTATTGTTCAATATTTCTACCCATGACCTGCCAAAACAGAAAAGGCATACATATTGTAAGGTATTATAAATAGCATGAAGAGCATGTAAAAACATGAAAAATACTTTAAGAGCATGTAAAAACATAATTTAACAGATAGTCAAATACTTAAAAAGTATGTAAAAATCAAACTTCAACGGATAGCTAAGTACAATGAGCTAGAAAACACAAACTAAAACAGCTATAGAACATAAGCAGTATGTAAAAAAATATGAATAAACAGATAACTAAAGGGTCAGATTAAATGAAATTGGTGCAGATTTTAAAAATATTTGCTGCTCTGCCATTTTGGATTTCAATGAAACTTTCACAGAATGATTTCAGCCTTTTAGATGAGGAAATCTAAGTTACAGATGGGTTTGATAATTCTTGTAAAAGCTATGTATTTAAAGTCAAACAGTACCCTAAATTTGAAAATCGAGTTTTTAGCAAATCACATGTTTGTTTTATATTTTCTCAAAACAAAAAGAACTAAGCATTTACTTTAATGTATGTGGGAATAAATTAATATAAAATTTATATTATTTTGGCTCAGTTGAAACTTACAATTTTTGTGAAATCGTCACTTTCAAACCTCGACAACTTTCTAACCAAATAAATTCTTAAGCAAATGAACTGAAATATCTGTTTTCTTTATTTAATGTCTTTCTAGCAAAGGGGGTTTTTTAACAGGGGTGTATGTTATAGCCGCACAATCTAAACTCTCCTCCTTTTTCTGAAATGAGCTAGATCATCCTTGGCGGAGTTGCTAGCATTAAAATTTAAGTGATAAGAATCACAAATGAGGTGTTTTATATATGTCATGTCAGCTTACAAAATCTTTTTTTTTTAATTAACATGATAAAAAAACTAGTATACATATCACTTAAAAATAATACCCACACATAATCTAATAGTGCAGCACCTTGAACCTTCTGAATTTTGAAAGACTCCTAAGATTAAGGCATTTATAAGTAAAGTTTTGGAAACTCAGTCACAAGTTTTCTTTTTGTACACATAAAAAAATATTACTAAAAAAAAAAATTTCTGCTCTAATCCCATAATAAAGTGCATCTAATGCCTCGTACATATAAGTTTTGTCAAATATAAATAACTATAGATAATGCCTAAATGGCACAATTTTTTTGGGAGAATAGGACCACCTGCAGCTATAAATAAAATTCCTCTCACGCCTTTTTCGCAATGGTACAATTTTATTCCTACAAATAAAGCCCAATTAGAACTAGCTCCTGGGTGCTTCGGTTGCTTGGTTGGTTGGTTTGTTTGGTTGATTTAGAATAGCTGTTTGGTTAGTTGGTTTGGTTGTTTGTTTGATTATTGGTTTGTTTGGATAGACCAGATCTAAGATAAAAATGTAATTTGTGACTGTCACTGAAAATGCATAAATCTTCAGCACCTAACTAGCCCTAACCTAATTAATCGTATTTTGTAAAATTCAGTAGTTAAAATTCATCGAAAGGGTTTCATGTTACACCTAGATTTCAGCAAAGCTCCTGCATAATATCTGGTTAAATAATCACAAATGAGGTGTTTTTAGAATAAATGTACAGATTGGCTATACACTTTGAGGAACTCCTGAACAGACCAGCACCACTGAACCCTCACCCCCAGTCAGGCTGAACCAGCTATACAGATCTGCCACCTTTGACAAGCCAACCAAAGAGGAGATTGTGGAAAGCTATTACCCTGATATGAATTAGAAACAGCTGGACTCAGATGATACTCCAGTAGAGGTACTACAGCAAGGGACTCAACACGCCAGTGGAGATGTTGTACCCAATTTCTTAAAAGGATATGGGGGAGGGAAGATGATGTTCCAAAATAAACTGGGAAGGAAGGATATCTCATCAAGCTTTCCTAAAAAGGTGATCTTAGCGACTGCAACACTGCAGGGGACTATATTGCTATCAAAGCTGTAAGGGCAAAGTCTTCAACTGAGTCCTTTTAGAGGATAAAAGACACAGTCAACCAGCAGCTGAGAGACGAAGCAAGCAGACAATGTCAAACAGGTCAGCACAGACCAGATCAAACCATTCACATCATAGCTGAGCTGTCCCTGGAGTGAAACTCACACTATACATCAACTTTATTGACTCTGGTAGAAAGCGTTTCACAGTGTAGATCGAGTAGATTCTCTGGAACCTAAACATTATGGGTGTCCCTGGTAAATGAAGCTAACTGATTCAGAAATCATATGAGTGGTATGTCCTGAGTTATCTATGGAGAGCAGCTACTGACAGCTTCCAGGGTAATTAAGAGGCTGACATATGCTTGTCACCCTATTCTTATTCCTACTGGCTTTTAAACTGGAAGGAGAAGAACTACCAGGAAAGAAGAAATGGAACTAATGACAGCTGGATGTTCTGGACTTTAGATGACCTTGCTCTCCTTACATAGCTATCAACAGATGTAAAGAGAAACAACTGAGGGGAATGTGCAATTAAAAGGAGGTCGTCTTAGCACACACAAAGCTAAAACCACATCCTGAAGAAGAACTCCACCTGCATGAATGCAGGCACCTCAAATGAAGTCATTAGCTGAAGTAGAGTGCCTTTACTCCATTCCTGTGGTGTACCTGTAGATCAGCAGGGTGGAACAGATGCGAATGTCAAAGCAAGGAAATTAGGAAAAGCAATATTTCCTTTATCCAGCTCAAGAACATCTGGAATTCCAAAGAGCTGTCCTTGCATCACCCAAATTCTGCTCGTTCAATACTAATGTAAAGTCAGTCCTATTATATGGTTGACTCCAAGGATTACGTAAGACCACTACTTAAGAGAGTCCAGACCTTATCAACAGCTGCCTTAGAGTTCTTCAAAGACGATATTCGACACCCTCACCAATGCCAGCCCTTTAGAATGAACTGCCAAGCTTCACTGAAGAAGAGACTGTGAAGAGGAGATGAGCTGGATAAGGAAAGGAAAAAAAGTGGGAACTGGGCAGAACCAAACATGCCTCGGATGGGATGGTTGAAGTAGAATGCTGACTGCAAGTTCACCAGTTTCCGCCTGTGCCATGATCTCTGCTGAAAGGTCTGGTGTATCATAAAATACATGCTACTTTCGGCTCAGCATCGAGAACCACGTTGACGACTCATGTGCCTGGAGTGTCCACCTGGCCTGTTAAGCGAAGAATGGAGTCGCGCTCCATCACAGGTGAAGGCCGCTGAATAGCAAGGCCCTGGAACAGTTGATTGCCTGTCAACCTAACCCAGGCATGCACTTCACAGGCGCCAAGGAGGAATCCACACCCTCAGCTGGGTGAGGCTGCAGGCCGAGCCCGGCCCCACAAGGCGCTGACTGCCTGTCAAACAAAACCAGAACGTATCACCACGCTGAGACGAGGGAGGCAGGACCCTGCAATGGGGCTGCAGGTCGAGCCCAGCCCTTGGCACGCTTACGTTTTCCAGCGAAAAACCGACTAAACGGACTACAGGGTACCGTTAATGGGGCTGGACAGATGGATGAACGCCGCTGGTAATCGGCAGACTGAAAGAGACTGAACTGCCGTTTCAGCACTGAAGGGATAACGCTGGATTGCTCTATCAAAGTGGAAGCTAAAAGTCATAATCGCAGGTCACTGTTACCGGTGTAGCCAGCCTCGCATGAGGTGGCCGGCACCCGACTGATATAGGCAGGCACTGCTGAACTGGTGAAATAGAAAGCTCCCGCCCATGGTGCCCGAAGTATGTGCGCAGAGGCACTGGGAACTGCCGGCCAGTTCTCGGTGATAAACGCTGATTGCTCTGTCAGCAGCCGGATGTTGAGGAGAGCATACTGAGCACTGTAGCTCGGTGTTCCCCGCCTGAGGTGTGGCCGGCACCACACCCACAAGCCAGACTGGGAACGCTCAGGCGCCCCACCCAGATTGTCCACCTGGGATGTCCGGCCCCATCCCCAGCATCTAGAAGTTTAAAACTTTTGAAACAAGAATGACGTGGATGCTGCAATGTTACAAGAGTGCATCCTGACTTAGGACGGTCCATGCATCACTGGCTATTCGTACTCACAAGTGGAACCGCAGGACAGCACCCTGGTCAGAAATACTGAATGCCAGCCAGAAAGAGCCTCACCTGTCCACGCTGAAAACGATACGCTTTATGTGTGTAGAGATGTTGAAGGGAGGGAGAAGTACCATTGTGCCCATGGTACACCCCCCCAAGACGGAGCTCAGCCGAATAACATTGAGGATACGGCTGGCACCTCTTCGTATAAGATTTCAACTTTCATGTCTGTGCATGGGGATATGAACGCACTACGGCTTTATTTGAGGATTGAGGATTTGTAATACAGGCCCAGTTAGGTTATGGGACCATGAGTCTGTACCCACCTGCTGCATCGGTGCGATGGGAGTGGAACCATCCACTTAACACTCGCCTGGCTGACCTGGCCTGTAAAACCTCTTCCGCGTACAGATTGCATCGGTAGTGATCATAAACCCGTTCTCTTTGCTCTAGTGGATATTCCCTCCACCAGAAACCCAGGAGCTAAGCACAGGTGCTGGGTTTATTCAGAAAGCAAGAATTGGGGACGCCTTCAAGGCTGCAGGAGACGAGCCTTGGAGAGGGTAGATACCGAGTGTGAACAGTCGACGTTGTTTATGTTGAGATCACTGAAGCGATCTTAGTGCCGCATCGGACGCATCCCAAAGAGCTCACACTGGAACGTAAGTTCAGACCATTTTGGACTACAGCCCTTGCAAGGTTACTGCAAAGACAAGCCGCCGTAAGAAATGTCACTGAAAACGGTTGAGGCGCGCCGTGAGCATGCCACAAACTAACTGAGCAAGTAAAAAGGCGCCTGCTGAGCCAAAGTGGTGGAAATGGGACTGATACATGCGAAGTTGGATCTAAGGGAAAGCCAAAAGACGACACATACATCCCATAATATGTATAGAATTATGTACAAGGGCGGAAGGAGCCTTCTTTTTATGGGGGTCCCAGAATTTCTCTCGGGGTAGGGGATGATAGCATTGAGTTTGAGTTTAAAAAAAAAAAAACCTATTAAAATAGTTCATTCTAAAACCAAGCATTATATGACCACCATTAATACAATTATTAATCCAAAACGGCCAGTTTTTAGTCATTTAGTGTTGCCTAATCATTCAGGGTCGCCACTAGGAACTCTGGGGGCACCTATGCAACGGTTTTAGTGGGCTGGGCTCTAGACCAGGATACCTTTGGGAGCCTAGGAACAATTACTTTTTGGGGCCATGGCAAAGACCCATTAAGGGGCCATTGGAAAAGGTAATTTGGGCAATCTGGGCTAAAACGCTTTTAAGGAAGCTTTCTTAGAAGTGGAGGGGGGGTCCTTGGCAGATACCAGTTTGCCTGTCTATAAAAAAAGGCTGAGCTCTACAATCATGTAATCTACATAGGCTTCAAAGTCAATGACACGTTTTTGTCCATACTGAAACCATCCACCACATAAACACTATCCACTCCATAGACACTCTCCACCACACTGACACTATCCATCACACTGACACTGTCTACCGCACTGACACCATCCACCACACTGACACTATCCACACCATCCACCACACTGAAACTATCCACCACACTGACACCATCCACCACACTGACACCATCCACCACACTGACACCATCCACCACACTATCCGCCACACTGACACTATCCACCACACACACACACACTATCTACAACACATACACTTTCCACAACACTGACACTATGCACCACACACACACACACTATCTACAACACATACACCTTCCACAACATTGACACAATGCACCACACACACGCACTATCCACCACACAGGTCCACCCCCCACACACACATCCACTTTAAAAAGAAAAGTAAATTAATGGTACACAAACAAGGCAAGAAATTGACTTAATAAATATTTACACTTGTGGCCAGATTTTCTCCCGCTCAACACTGCCACCTTCCGAACATCTACACTTGTTTGGGGTCAAAGGTCTATTCAGATTTAAAAGCTTAGAGCTTGGTGAATATCTTGATAACATAAGGAACTTGATTAAACACGAATCAGCAGCCTACCCCCTCTTTTATATTTTTGAAACAACCGACATATATTGCACTAATCGCTAATAGAAAATGCCAGGAGGCTATAAATACGTTTTGTTATACCGGTAAGACACCAGATAGGTCTATCAGTGCCGTTATTTTAGAAAGAGTGAGATAGGAAAACTAGGCAATCGAATAAGGTCACATTGCCCTGGGGTCGGGGGGGGTCTTTTCAAGTACAGATACCTATAAAATCTGATGCAACACGAGCCCCCAGTTTATATTTCCCCCCCATGGACCCCCCAAATATATGTAAGTCTTTGCCAATTGCCCCCGAATATCTCAAAGTCTCTGTCAAAGCTCTCTTAAAAGCTTAATCTAATAAATAGTCAAAACCAAGCGACCCTTAGAGCTTACCGCCATGTACCCATTCATATAAAAATTGATGCTATCAGGGCTGCAACAGGTAATTTTGTTTAGCCCCCACCTCATTTAACCCCTCCCCCCTCCTTTACCAATGACTGACAGGGGGTAGAAAGTACTTTAAAAAAAAAAAATCAATAGTAATCACATACTCCTTAACCCATTCACAAATCAACTTTGTACCTTCTGATCCGTCATCAAATCACAAACTCTGCCCGATTACTCTAGAACAGTGTTTCCCAAACTTTCCACATCTGTGTACCCTATTTTTTATATTCGTAATACTGATTACCCCAAATAAAAAAAAAAATAATATATATTCCACGTAAAAACAAAACAACAACTTGCATATATTATTCTTACGTCAGAACTTCCCCATCATTTCATTTGTTTCCCCATCATTTCATTTGTTTCCCCATCATTTCATTTGTTTCCCCATCATTTCACTTGTTTCCCCATCATTTAATTTGTTTCCCCATCATTTCATTTGTTTCCCCATCATTTCATTTGTTTCCCCATCATTTCATTTGTTTCTAAATTACCCCCCCCCCCCCGCATGTTTATCGAATGTTCTTAGCCTTGTGTAGCTCATAACCCCCCTCCCCCCAACCAAACATTTCGCATTCCCCTCCTGGAGGGTACGAGAAATACACTTCGTGAAACACCGCTCTAGCAGGACGGCTGAAACTTAATTATGTATGCTGACCGCGTGACTCACGAGTGCTGATTGCTAGCGGGGCATGTCAGTTCTTAGGTTTTCAGGGATATTGGGGGTGGGGGTGGGTGTGCATGGTAATATACATATCTGGGATCACAAGCAAAAGTTTATAGCAAGTAATCTGTCAGTGGTCGTAAGTAGTGACGTCAACATAGGCGGATTCTGTAAAGGCCGACCCGTTACGAATCAAAAAGTAATTTCAAATTCGACGGACGCCTTACTTATTCTTCTAGCGGAGAAGTATGTGTGCCTCCCGGGGATGACCGCTCCACCGATCCTCTCTAGTTACGTCACAAAGTTATCTATATGCCCCCCCTCTTTCTCTCTCTCTCTCTCTCTCTCTCTCTCCCTCTCTCTCTCTCTTTGAACTCTCTCAGTGATAACTGCAGGCTGAGACTTGGTGAGATCGTATGCAAACCCGCAACCAGTAATTATGGGGCCCACTAGTACCAGATCAGATTGCACCACTAGTACCAGGCCAAATTGTATTCCACTAGTACCAGATCAGATTGCACCACTAGTACCAGGTCAGGTTGTATAACTAGTTCCATGTCAGATTGATTACCCTCCTATTAATTAACAGTAGTTGCATTGGATGGCATTGAAAGAGGGGGGGGGGGCGGGCGCCGACCGCGAAGAGTCCCGGTTATCGAAGATTAAAAGCGGCGGCCCCAAAATGCACTCTTGCCTAAGGACCCCAAAATGTAACTTAGCCTCAAGCCCCCAAACATGCCCCCCCGTCCTTTGGCCGATTTGACCGATTGCTTCCATATTGGGCCTCGTGCCTGGCAAGGCCCACGCAATTTACATTTATATTAATATTCTGTTGACCACCGTCTACCTCCAGGCAGGTGCGCGAAGTGTCCATCACATGAGACGGCCCTGACCGGGATACCTTGCAACCCGGAGGAGCCCGGTCGAAAATGAGATAAAAAGAGGCAAGTTCCATTCCTTTTTGCATTTGTTGAATAGGCTCATAATTTTGTTCACCTCATCCAGAGCTTGAGAAATCACGGTGGTGGCAGCACGGGATGAATAGCACAAGGCCATCGCGAACTATGAATTGTTTCATTATTCAACTAAGCCGAGGCCGGTATCGACTCCACTTGAACTCGTACTGCTCGATCACGAATAAGTTTTATTATACAAAACCGGATAACTCGATAGATAAATATGCCGTGTCCGAGCTAAACATAAAACTTATATATCCTACTAATAAAGTGGCTATCTTGTCGTCCGCGTGGTTATGGGAAAGCCGTCGCTATAAATACATTTTATTGAGATAAAACCTTTAGCTGCGAATGCAACGGGCTTACTACTAGTATCATATAAACGCTCTCAGATTTACTCGATACACATTTTATTCACACCATTCTCAAACATATCGAGTTATGCGAGATTTACTTATTGTTACATTATGTACCATTCTTCTATTACAAACAACAATAACAACAACAACAACAAAACCTTCCTACTACAAGTTATTTTAAATTTCTGGACCCCCCCCCCCCCACTCTTCGCCCCGACTCCCACCTTCTCACCTTCACCTACTGCTGCTCACACACCGCCACGTAGTTAGATGCCGCACCCATATTATCGATCAAGATCCTCTGGGGAATTTCAAACCAACTCACTCACCCCGCTCCCCCCCCCCCTCCGATCGTTACAACGCCGCCTGTTGCGCGCACGACCCGTGTATATAACCGAGAAAGGCTGGGGGTGGGGTGGGGAGACCGATAATAAAATAATAAGCCACCTAGAGGTAAACAAAAGGGGAGATAATTGACCGACGCCGCCTACCAGCGTCCATATAATCCCGGCCAGGGGCGGTGGGAGAGGAAAAAGCCGAGTTAATAAAAACGCCAGTGAACCAGTCGGCCGGGGGGGGGGGGTTATTTTGGACTTTGGAAAAAAAAGTCACAATGGGGAATTAATTGTGTATTTAGAGATAGTACCGTTGAGATGATCATAGACTTCATGAGTAGATTTGATGTAGATAATTAATTATCTGTCTCGTGTTTGGAGGGTAGGGAGGGGATGAGGAACCGTGGGGAAGGGTGGGCAAGCCGTAGTCTCTGCTCAGGGTTGTTAACAATACTCTTAAATTGTATCGTCAATACCGATACCAATACTTCATTAAAATAGTATCGCCAATACCAATACAAATACTCAAGTAAAAATGTATTGCCAAAATCGATACCAATACAATACCAATACTTTTCAGAACAACAAAATATTTTAATTTTCAAAAAAGTTAAAACTATAAAATACAATGTCAAAGCACAATTTGTAGGCCAATCACTTCACCACTTGGCAGCACGTAAGAAGACCATCATTTCAAAATGATCATTGGTTAGCCTTGAACGTAATGGCATAAAAACACGCCCACCCAAAGAAAACAGGCGTTCAACTGCAGCACTAGCCGGAAGTCCAGTGTTCAGTTGCAGGTATAGTTTCTTAATACTTGGGTAGGCTGCTAATGACAGCGCTTCTGGTGATTTATCTTCAAGATATCTGTCTTCTTCAGCAGAACTGTTGCTATTAAGCAACTCGTCCTGCTCCATCCGCCGCGCAGTAAAACAAGCAAAAAAATCTGTAGATTCGGATATCGGTACTGCTGACTGTACTGAAGCTGCACCATCCTGCCGAGTGAGTTGAATTGGAACTGCACTCAGTGCACTGCACGAACGCTTTAATGTTTGTACAACTTCAGCCTTGTGATCCAAGCTGTCAATCCAGTCGGTCTTAAATTTTGGATTGACAACTGCTGCCAGTTTTGCCTCTGGGTAAGAAAATATATAATCGAATCGCGCATTAATTCCATCAATGACAGCTCTGGCAAGGGGTTCACACACCGTGAGCGGGTGTTTATGTCGCACAATCATTTCCTGTAGTTGGCCTTTTATAACGGTTAGTGTGGGCAGCAAATAGTCAAATCCAATATTTTTTTCTCCTTGCAAAATGTCCAGTCCACGACACAATGGAGCAAATACTTCAATGTATTCTGCTATGAATATTTTCTGCTTCGGAGTCAGTCTCTTGATGTCAAGGTCATCAAACAACATATCAAGTTTAACTTCTAATTCTGGATTGGATAGTAAGCAATGTATTTTTACAACAGAATCGTAAGTGGAATTCCACAGAGTGTCACCGGGAGTAACGAGATACGTGCCAATTGCCGCTTTGATTGCATCTGTAGCCAAAGGTGAGCGATTTTGTTTGTTCCAGATAGCTACTAACTTTGCAAATGTTGACAATGACAACCGTTTGGTTACTTCTTGTAGTACTTTAGCATCACGCGTAACAACAAGATTTAACAAGTGGCATGCACATTTACGATGTGGTGGCAGCTGGTAAATAATCTGTTCATGTTCGTCATCATTAACACATGGTGGATTCAGTAAATCATCAATTTGTACAAATTCCATATCCACATCTTCATCATCCTATTGCTCCTGACTGTGATCTTCATTTAAATCCACATTGTTTATACTTAAGTTCATCATTTCATCTTTATTCAGTCCAAAACAGCGAAAAGCTTTTAAAAAATTTGATCCGCTGTCTGTTACAGTGAAAGAAATTTTGTCACTTATTTCATATTCTCTGTTGATTGCTTCTAGTGTTTTGGCAATTAAATCATAGGTATGTCGGCCAACTATTCTACGCACGGCCAAGCAGCAGCCTTTTCGCTCAAGTGACACAGGTTCTAACCAATGCACAGTAACACCAATAAAACTTCTTCGTCTGGACGTCCAGCAATCGGCAGTTGTACAGACAGTATTAATTGAAGCCAACTTATCTTTCAGCTGCTGCCTACGAAGTTCAAATCTATGTTCCAGTTGTTTTGTCAATGTTTGTCGACAGCGAGGCATCATTTGTTGCCTGGTAAGTCTATTAATTAACGTTCTGAAACTAGCGGTGTCGATATGATGGAAAGGCAAGACTGAATCAATTAGATAATCCATAACCCATTCATCTAATAAATGCTGAGTGACGGGCTGGCAAAATGTAATCTTGGCTTGTTTCAATGCTGGTCCATTGCAATGAGAACTACCACCAGTGTCATCGTCATTGCTATTGTTACTTCCACTATTAATTTCAGTTGAGGGTCTCTTCTTTCGTATCAATTTTTCATGAATTATATTACAAGCCATCTCAAACTTGGTAAGTAATGCTCCATGACGTCTCTGTGAAACAATAATAATAATCCAAGTACTGTATTTGTGCAGTGTCACAACTTATCCATAAATAACATATTAAAGTTATTCAAATAGTTCTATTGACCTACAAGTAATAAATAATGAGAAATATATTAAGCTAACTTAGCTTTTGTAAATTCTAACGTTCTAGTTGTTTTAGGTTTTAAAACCTTATTTATATTATTCATTTATTTAAAATTTACCTCTATATGCTTCTTCAAATTTTGTCTTGACTGGTTATGGCACGATAAAGACTTGTTAGTCAATCCGGGCGGGCAGTGTAAGCATTTATACAGTGAATTGCCCCTTTTTTCAGCTGGTCCCAGGTATTTGAAAAAATCGGTAGGAATATTAATTGTCTCTTCTGCCATGACTACTTACAGATGACTGAGTGCAACGACTAGTGCGTACTTCAATGTTTTAAATGCGATAAAAATATACAACTAGGGAGCGACCGATATGCCTTTTTACCAATAGTCCGATACCGATATTTTCTTTTTAATCAACAAAAATGCCAAACACATGCTATTCTCGTGCTGTATAGTTCCCAATATAATGACGTATGTCAACCCATGTTCACCCCTTCTCTGTCATATTTTTGTAACACTTCGCCCACACATAAGTCTTGTTTACCCCTCCCCCCCCCCCGCCCCCAACTTCCCATCCCAAAAAAAATACACACAGATGTTCACTAATTGTTTCATTCAAGGTCATACATTAGAATTAAGAAATGCCAATCCTATTGTTTCAAGGTCATATCGCTGATGTAATGTTATGTAGACGTGGCAATTTCTGTGTACGGGTTTTTTTTTATTTCCTTTTTTTAAATCTTGTCTGATCTGGTTATAGAATTGTGTTATTTACTGATTTTTTTTTCTGCAACTCTGTAAAAACTGTTACTATAACCAAATATAATTCAAAGAAAGAATGTATAATGTTGACACATGAAAGAACAACAGAAGATGAAACAATGAAAAATGAAAGCCGACCGATCAATAAAATAATTTTACTTTGAACGTTTGAAAATTGCCATGCGGTTGCATCAAAGAGTTTCATTTTACAAGATATTTTTTTTATTAATTTGTTAATTTTCATGTATTTATATTCAACTAATTGTTATTAACCACCCATAATTTTATTGTTTGTTGAACTCAGCATATAATTTAATAATATAATATGTGTTAATTAAATGATATTGTTTTATTACACAGTTTTCAATTTTAATTACATCATGCAGTTTTAGAATTTAATACCATTCAATTAATTATTTTTAATGAAATGTAGTAAACACTAAAATAATGAATTAATAAATAAAAACAATATATAAATATAAATAAATTACTGATAGATCGATAAAAAAGAAATAAAGTTTTATTTTCTGTCGTTCATTGAAACATTGAACAAATAGTTGATAGAAAGAAAGTAAATGAATGAAAGAGTATAAGAATAACATTTATAGACATAGGCGCGCAAAGAAAGAACTTCAAAAGAAAATTTTTTTTTTCCAACTCGCCGACCGTGGTTGTATTGGTGGGGAGGTGGGTGGTGTTAGTATTGGTGGGGGTTGTTGGCTATGATGACTAGTAGTGATTTAATGTATGTAGCCTAGATTACTCTTAAAACAAGGCATTAAAATCGCTATTGTTTTTCTGCAAATAGCTAATAGTGGCAATAGAAAAGTATTGGTATCAAGTATCGAAAATTTTTCGTTTAAAATGTATCGGCGATACACAAATCAATACATGTTACAAAAAGGATCGGCAATACAGCAACCAATACTAAAAAAGTATCGCCGATACTGTATTGGCCGATACCGATACTTCGATACTAACAACCCTGTCTCTGCTTCATCCCAAAGATCTATAATTTTAAATATATATATATATATATATATTTTTTAAAACGAATTTAAAAAAATCATGTTTTATGATTCGTAATATTATGAAAACCCAATAACTATTTATAGCTCATATCAAATTAATAGTTCATGTAGTGATGTATTGTACCAAAAAGCGGCTAAAAAAGTCAGGAGCGTTGTTTGCGAGGGAAAGAGACAGTTTTTAAAAAAAAAAAGAAAACCACCGAAACTCATTAAGAAATTAACCGAAAATCCACAAATGAGATAAAATTGAAAAGTAAATTTAAAAATGTGCTTCCATTTTTTTTTTACCTTTTGCGTTACTTTACATTTTTTACATAATATTAAATATTAAAAACATAAAAAAAATGTAAAAATAAAAAACAACAACAAAAAACAAAACCGCCCATAAGGTGATTGGGCCCCGCCAGTGGCGTCACTATGGTTGGTATCACATGGTGCGGAAAATTGAAGGTGTCACAACCAGGCCCGTGGCGTGCGGGGGAGGGGGCAGTGGGGCTGGGCCACCCTGCGTTTCGTATGGCCCCCTCTGCTTATTTGTTCTACTTAGTAAAATGTATTGCCTGGCCCCCTGTTATTGCCTGGCCCCTGCTGTAGAATGCTTGGCCCCTGCTGTAGAATTTTCACGCTACGGGGCTGGTCACAACGCAACGCCCCCCCCCCCCGACTTCCACCATGAGCAATGGTACATATTTCGAATTTTCGAATTTTCCTGCACCAGACCTTAAAGAATTTTCTTTAAAATTCTTTAGCGATAAAAACTGTAGTATTTCAGACATATTTATATTACTTTCATTAAACTGATTTTGTAAACTACGTCTCCAATTTCATGAAACCACGTGGCTACATACGTCCTTTTTGTAATTGTAGAACGTTTGGTAAAAAACTCTAGATTTATCCGAGCAGCTTTGAACTGTATTCATTTACCTAAGCTCCAGACGCACTGCATGGTGGCACCCTGTACTGCTGCTCTTCATGGTGGGACCCTGTGCTTCTGCTCTTCATGGTGACACCCTATGCTACTGCTCATCATGGTGACACCCTATGCTACTGATCTTTATGGTGACACCCTATGCTACTGCTCTTTATGGTGACACCCTATGCTACTGCT
The DNA here is from genome assembly GCA_021962125.1 of Bulinus truncatus. NCBI lineage: Eukaryota > Metazoa > Mollusca > Gastropoda > Planorbidae > Bulinus > Bulinus truncatus. Next base: position 2,511,399 of record JAGDYQ010000044.1, on the reverse strand, counting down.
CTTCATGGTGACACCCTATGCTACTGCTCTTCATGGTGACACCCTATGCTACTGCTCTATATGGTGAGACCCTATGCTACTGCTCTTCACGGTGACACCCTATGCTACTGCTCTTCATGGTGAAACACTGTGCTACTGCTCTATATGGTGAGACCCTATGCTACTGCTCTTCATGGTGAAACACTGTGCTACTGCTCTATATGGTGAGACCCTATGCTACTGCTCTTCATGGTGACACCTTGTGCTACTGCTCATGTTTTTTAACTATGATTGGTTTTAAAACCAACTATACCGAATTTTTTTTTCCTGCTATGAAATTTAGAACAGTTCAATTAGGTGCCACCCGGTGCGCCCCGCACCCCCCCCCCGCACCCCCTAGTGACGCGAATGCGTCAAACTTTCACAAGATGCTTCCTTTGGTTGAGGCGACGATGGAATTGCCGGTCCTCGCTCTATTCAATAACTATTTCTTTCACCAAAAAGGCCAAACCACAAGCTTGATTCAATCTCGCCCGGCCAGCGAGTTTATGTTTGACCTATATAACCTGTGTACAATACAGTTAATCGTGTCACGGTCTGGTTTTCCCAATCGCTTTGTTAGCAGTCCTCTGACGCCGGTCACTCTATGGACACGGGTCAGTTATCAATTAAAGCCCCCCTTCACGTGATACTCTGGTCCGGATGCATTGGTCATGAGCCCACAACAATAACGGTAGTTAGGACTTTGAAACGGGGCACGTATTAATTCTGACCTTATCGTCGCTGGTTGTAACGTAACGTAATCATTATTATAATTACGATTAAGCCTATTAGTCATCCTGGACTTGAACACCTAGCGTTCTAATGACCGCACATAACGGTAAAGTAATCTTTTAGAGCAGTGTCTCTCAAACCGTTTTTAAAATGTTTGTTTTTTGCGACCAAACTGTCATAAAAAAATGAAATTAAATTTGAAACTTACAACGACGAAAGCTACAGGTTGTGCGCTCATCCTTTCATTAGTTATATTTTTTTTCCCGCGATCTACTTGAAGTTCGTCCGCGTCCCACCTGTGGCCCGCAACCCAAACTTTGAGAAGCACTTTTTTCTTTAAAATGAAGATATTCAGTAAATTAACATGACATAACTGTTGCCTCGAAAGAATGATGTAAATGAAATACGAAATACGAAGATTTTACTAATTAAAATTACACATTACTTTCTTTATACCCCCCCCCTATTCTTTTACTTAAAGTCATTCAAGTTTTAAAAACACAATTTTCATTTCCACTGTTGCGACTTAATGATAATGATAAAAAGATGAATACGTTTATTTTTATGTGCCGTCTGTTAGTAAAAGTAAAGTAAGTAAAGTTCCCTTCTTAGCCCTAACGCACCATCGGGGCAGATGAAGTGTAGAATTCATCTGTTTCTATAACCTAGGCATATGAAGGGATTGTGTGGTCAGCACAACAACGCCCAGCCGCCTTTACTTCCCCAACTTAAAGTCAGGTACCCATTTAAAGCTGGGTGGACTTGTGGGACGACTTTGCATCAAATTTCACCTGGAAAAATTCCATGGGCCTCACCGAGGATCGTACCCAGGACTCTCAGGTTGACAGTCGAGTATCTACATCACTCGGCCATCCGTCCCACCTAGACCCCTCAGCCGCCGTCTTAAGCCGCCGTAAGCCGCCGCGAAGCCAGTAAGCTGTAAGCCGCCACTAAAAATGTTAAGCCAAGCTGCCAAAAACTTTCCTAAGCCATGGGAGATTCGGAATTTCCGCTAAAATTTTGCGTTGCGTAATACGTTGTACTGTTCTACAACAGTTTCACAACACCACTGCTACACATCGTTGAGAATAGTTTACCAACACCACTTAATTTTATATTATCTCAGCCTGCACATCAGTGATATTCTAGGTATTAAAATCATTTAAGTTATAGTTTTGATTAGTTTTTTTAGCAATCATTTTTATTTTTATTTAGTTATAGTTTTAAATTCATTTTAGTTATAGTTATAGTTAGTTTTTTCATCAAACATTTTTTATTATTATTTAGTTATTATATAGTTATAGTTATTGAATAATTTTCGTAAGCACTGCAAATTTTCAAATGCCCATCGATACGACAGATACATGCCAATGTCAGGACACAAAACTGGCCTTCAAGCACTAATTAAAAGGAAAACACCCGTTGTTCTCTGGACGCACTGCAAGCTCCACAGAGCAGCTCTCGTATAAAAAATATGAGTTAGAAACTTAACTACGATTTTACAAAAGTAACGAAAGTTGTAAACTATAGAAAAAACAGTCCATTAAAAGTTCGCTAATTTGCAAAGCTGTGTGAGGTTATGGGAGCTTTTCAGCCCGTCCTTGTACACCACGTATTTGTCTTTTTATTTGACAATCACACTCTATTTATTACACATGCACATTACATTATAAAAATAGAACTAAATCAGTTGCTAATTTGATAATAAGACTTAATATTCATAATTATTTCAACAAAAGTTTATTGTTACCTGTCATAATAATTATGAAGACGAAGGAACTTAATTTACATACAAGCTGACCACAAAGTACAATTATAATGAATGAGAAGTATGTAACTGTTCACAATTTTGGATAATGTTCTTGAACTTGGGAACTAATTTACTTGTTGTGATTTGCATGACCGAATTTTAATTGCAGTCAGTCAACATCGATCTGTTCTTAGAAGTGTTTATTTTCAGACAAGAAAACGCTTGTTCACAAATGTAGCCTACATGGACCCAAATAGTGACAAATGCCTGCAGCAAAGTTATTAGGTGTGGGAATGCCGCTGCTGGCAAACATCCTGAAAACTCCAAAACTGACTTGAACTTCCCCGTCAGGTCATAATCTGTTTATAGGTCAAGCATCTCTGACTAATATTCTTTAGCCATAAAACTGATTTAATGTCCCTAGATTCGAATCAAATAAAAAAAAATATCGCGAAAAATCTTAACAAAGAGGATTAACGTAGGACCGCAATATGTACACGCGTTCGGGCCGCATAATATACTTTGAGGGCCGCAGTTTGCCCACCCCTGAACTAAATCAATGAGTCCTGAAATATATAAATCAATGTGTCTTGATGTATTTGAATCAATGAGACCTCGAGTATCCAAATGAACAATTAACTAATGGAATCAACTTGTCATCAGATATCTGAATCCGTAACTCCAATAGATCAATGACACAAGGGTAAGCTTTACACTTCCACTCAAGATTTAAGGCAAATCTACTAATTCTTATCACTTTAAAGCGATTACGTAAATCGCATTCCAAAAAGTATCTTAATTTTTTTTTTTAACTGAATTTGTTTCGGAGAGTATCATAAAATATTTTGGCATGTTTTATGAACTCTCCTTCCTGGTCTGAGAGACATACCATGATCCACGGGGGATGGATCATAGGGGTTCTCTAGTAAGGAAAAAAAAACCATTACTTGCGAGGGTGGTGGTACTGTGGTCAGTGAGGACTATCCGAGACCGCAGTATTTACAGCTGGCGGTGGTGACGGATGTGGTCGGCACACAACATCCTTCCACTCCGTCCCACTAAAGCACACCTGCGCAGCCTGCCATTTCGGGCTGAGAGTAAAGGCACACTACACCCTCCCCTCTGTCCGAGGGGCAGGAAAAACCCTTTTCCTTGCCATTCTGGGCGATCGGCAGTACACACACCCTGCTCGTCTTGCCAGTTTGGGCAACGATTAAAAACCCATCTTTCTGGTGTCCCAGCAGATGATAGCGGGCACATTCACCCCGCCGCTCTGTAGGGACGGCAGACGTGCATCAGCGCCGCCAACAATGCTGGTGTGGTAGGCTCACTACACCCTACCATGCTGGCAATGGCGGCGTTAAAAATAAAATAAAAAAAAAATAAAAAAAAACAAACAAACAAAAAGTATCTTAAATTATCATTATTATTTTTGACACAACGCATAACGATTTTTTTTGCGAGTAATATAATAACACTTGAAGTGTAACTCATTTTTGTATTTTTACATTTTTTAAAAATTGGTTCTTAATTTAATTAACATTTTTATTATTTTTAACATAAATCTTTATATTAACTTATTATATACAATAATTTATAAAGTATTATTTATTTATTTCAAAATTGTTGTTTGTATGACTAGCAAAAGTATAGTACATAAATATTTTAACAGTTACCTCCCTTATAAAAAAATATCGGTGATACCTAGTGTGATCGTTGGAATCCGGCTTTCAACAGGGGTGCTAGGCATTTTCCTAAGCCACGGCTAGCCAGCCATAACAATTATAAGCCAGCCATCATCAGTTCTACGGCGCGGCTGAGGGATCTAGTCCCACTCGTCTGTTAGTTTTAAATAAAAATATTATTTCCAAAGTTTGATTTTTTTTGAAGTTCAGCACACAATGGTCATTTTTCACGTTACACCGACATTTTTTTTGAAGTAAATTCAATTCTCCGAATTTTCAACCGGTTTCTAATAATTTAAGCCCCCAAAGGTACTTTTCAGAGGCGCAACTAAGGGGGCCAGGGAGGCATTGGGGGCATTTGCACCCCTCCCCCCCCCCCCCGAAATAAAAAAATTAAAAGATTAGACAACAAAATTTGTTTAAAATAAAATACAAATATACAAATAATGTGATTTTTTAATACAAGAGTGATCCCCCCCCCGCCCCCGAAAGTTTGGTCTAGTGGCGCCTCTGGTACTTTTCCCCCCAGGTCTCCAGAAACAAACACAAAAAAAAAAAACGTCCCTGGTTGTACCATCTCGAAATCTGAAAATTAAATCTGGAGCGAAAAGAATTATACATTTTTTTAAAAATAGTGTATGAATATTACCCAAAGGAAGTCTTGTGTGTAATCGGGTTTATAACAATGACACCTACACCCTCCCCCCACCCCCCACCCCACTCAACGCAGCACAACCCCGCAGCTCTCAACCAGTGGTACGCGTACACCCCCCCCCCCCACCCCCAAGAAAGGTTATACAATAGTACGCAGCGACTTATAATTTTCTTTTCAAAACAACCAAAGAGACTGAAGAAGATCGAAAGTTTGCTGCGTGACTCATCACCAAAACCACGTGAGCAAAAGTATCGCATTACAAAGGTAAGCAGCACATTCCGTTGTGGGAAAAAAAAAGTCAATTTATTCGCGAACGTGCGTGTGAGGGGTATCCGCTGGGACAATCTTTCGCGCCGCTGGGGTGGGGTGGGGGGGAGAACCGCTGGCATAACACCTTTCCCCTCCCCCAGGCCCGTAGCTTGCGAGGGGCCGGGGGGCCCGCCCGCGTTTTGTCTGGCCCCCCTGCTTATTTTTTCGACTTTTATTACCTGAGCCCCCCACCCCCACCCTTGCTATTGCCTGGCCCCTGCTGTAGAATGCCTGGCCCCTGCTGTAGAATTTTCACGCTACGGGGCTGCCCCCCCCCACTCCTCCATAGTCTCTGGCTCTCCGTACTTGAAAAATCTGGTCATCGTATCAGAATCAAAGCACCAAACAGTTTTTTTTCAAACGAGGCTGTTTAAAGAGACACGTAGTGGAATACGTCTTAATGTATGATGAGAGTGACAAGTGCAGACGTCAACCTTGAAACGATTCAATCATATGATCTCTAATTTAAAATGTGCACTGTCTCGTCTCATTTGAGTATGCTTATTTTTTAAAGGCACTTGCTACGAGACCCTCTAGAGGGTCGAATACTAGCATATGTACGGTCGACCCGTTACTAATTTTCCGGGGATTTTCGCGCAAATTGATATCTATCTCTATCCCTAACCCTATCCCTAACCCTTCCCTATCCCTAACCCTATCCCTAACCCTATCCCTAACCCTATCCCTAAATTCTGAAAAAAAATAATTTATATATGTCATGTTCCTTATACCCTAATATAATGGTTTATCTGGTCTTCTAACAAGTGCGTTTTTTAAAACAAATATCACCTTGTTTAAAAACATAATTGTTCTGTCAAAACTGTCGAGTTTTTTTTTTTTAAATAATACCAGTTGACCGAGAGGCAGATAATTAAGTGGGAATCTAATTTGAATTTCAATGCGCCCTTCTCATTGGCTGTATTTCAACCAATCCAACTTTTAGGAGCTAGTTGGCATTTTCTTTCGTTTTGGTCCTAAAATAATAATATCTCTTTCTGCAGTGAATAGCTTATATGCAAATATTTTGACTTCCAGTAAAAATATTTAGCCTATACGTTATTTAAACTTTGGATTTGCAGTTTCATTGTTCGGTTACTTAGGTTACATAGAAAGGAGACATAAGGAAATGGAAATGTTCAGGGGTTCAATTCAATGCTTTCTTATCCTTGCGATTGTTACCATAGTGATGGTTGAAGTCAACTGCGATACAAGTAATTGTGTACACTTTAAATTTTTTATAACTTCATTTTTTTTATTGGAAAGAAAATATCAGGGATTAGTATTAAAGGTATTAAAATTATAAACGTTACCGTTAAAAATATTTGTGTGTATTAATAAATTACTTGGATAAAACGATGAGGGCCGAATACACTTGTAACAATTTTAATTTTGCCTTATCTTTATAAAATATGCATAACAAACCATATATATATATATATATATATATATATATATATATATATATATATATATATATATACTTTTAGAATTTAAATTGACTCAGTTGATTAAAAAAATAACTATACAATGCAGGATTGATGGACATTTTAAGACGAAGTCAGATTTCCAAGAGATCAAAACGTAAGTATCTTTTTTTAACCGTTTTCTTGAGGTTGTGCACAAATATTCTTGCTACGTGACAATGCATGATTCAATAATTAAATTTGCAATTACATTAATTAATTTTGAAATTTTTTAACAAGTTTGACTCAAAAGAGTTCTCATAACTAATTAAGGGATATAGCCGTGTTGAATATGACGAACGGCAGTAATAAATGGGCTACGTCCCTTGCATAAATACTACTACATGTTTCAGATCGAGATCTATGCTAGTACGTGGTTACCGCGTGCCGGTAGGTCAAAACAGCGCTAAACACTATTTTAAGTATAGAACTCTAATTTTTCTTTGAAGTTCGGACCACATGTATGAAACATATTATTCTCATTTTTTCGCTGATTTTGTAGTGAAAGCATCTTATGTGATTTTAGCCCATATTTCCAATGCATAATTTTCGATATACAGTTATACACACACACAAAAAAGAGGTTAATTTCTATTATCTTTTGAATGTTTTTTTTTTCAATAATAAGTTTACTGCCATTTAATGTTTTGAAGTTTAGAGCACGTTTACATTTAACTTTAACCAGTTTTCATAAACACTCTATACATCTACTCTATTCATCTACTCTATCCATCTACTCTATCCATCTACTCTATCCATCTACTCTGTCCATCTACTCTATCCATCTACTCTGTCCATCTACTCTATCCATCTACTCTGTCCATCTACTCTATCCATCTACTCTGTCCATCTACTCTATCCATCTCCTCTATCCATCTACACTGTCCATCTACTCTATCCATCTACTCTATCCATCTACTCTGTCCATCTACTCTATCCATCTACTCTGTCCATCTACTCTATCCATCTACTCTATCCATCTACTCTGTTCATCTACTCTGTCCATCTATTCTATCCATCTTCTCTGTCCATCTACTCTGTCCATCTACTCTATCCATCTACTCTATCCATCTACTCTGTCCATCTACTCTATCCATCTACTCTATCCATCTACTCTGTCCATCTACACTTGCTGTGAGCTAAACAGAAACTGCAGTAGGCAGATTTGACCGATTGCTCTAAATACCCACCCACGCATGGCAGGGGTCCCGCATTTTACATTTTTATTGATAGTAATAGTTGATATTTAAAACAAAATAGCAGAGGGGCCTCGCAAGCATCCGTTAAATTGGGCCCCGCTATTCGTAAGGCCGGTCCTGGAACTCAACCTTAGTGTTTTGTGCTGCTTCAAACTAATACGAAGGTTTAGCACAGGCGGATCAAGGAGGTGCCCACCGGGCGCGCCCCCAAGGCCCTCAGTATATTTCGGGGCCTCACAAACCTCAATTTTAAACCCTATGATTTGTCTTTCTTTCTCCACCCGTATTCTTATCAGATATAAGTCCACCCTTGGGGCCTGGAACTCACTGATTATGCAGCGATGTAGCTGGATATTCTTATGTGTGTAAAATCCCTGTGTAAGGATAGGATTAAATCTCTTAGGTTCTATAAACCACTTTTGGGACTATTTTTATAGTTGCATCGTCATATTGGAGGCACCACGGGAGTCATGGAGGGAACTTTTACCATGACCTGGAGCCTAAATAAATTCCACTGGACATCGAACCCGGGACCCCCAGCTCAACAGTCGAGCGCTTTACCCCCCAATTTCCGCCTCACTCCTACAGATTTGGATGTTGCATCTGTCAATTATCACTCATGTATAATTCTTTTACAATATTTAGGACAATTGGTTTTATTTGTTTTTAAACACAACAATATTTGATTTCAGTAAGCATTAAATTGAAATGTTATTACTTTATTATTTTATTACTTTATGAGCTTATTACTTTATTTTAGCTTTTTGGTGCGCAGATCATAACGTAAGTAAAAAAGTCTATCATTTTATTTTTCATCTAAAAAAAGTGCAGTCCATAATCTCTATAGGTCGACTATGTGTTTATTTGTATTCAAAATCTCCATTCTGTATGTGTTTATTTGTATTCAAAATCTCCATTCTGTATGTGTTTATTTGTATTCAAAATCTCCATTCTGTATGTGTTTATTTGTATTCAAAATCTCCATCCTGTTGTGTTTATTTGTATTCAAACTCTCCATTCTGTATGTGTTTATTTGTATTCAAACTCTCCATTCTTTATGTGTTTATTTGTATTCAAACTCTCTTTTCTTCTGTGTGTATTGCCCCGGTAAGATATTTTTTTTTCATCAAGACCTAGGTAAATTTAATGTGCGGCCATAGGCGAAGGTAAATTTGGGTGCTCTTGTCGAAAACCATACTTCGGTCGCAGCTTGCAAAATGTCCATAAAAACTTAAATTCCATCCATGGCTCCGCGACTTTAGTTGCACATCATTGTCAATGTTTCAACAGAGTGTAGACTAGACTAGATTCATTGAAAAAAAAAATCGCAGCTCCTTATTGGAGCTGATACAATTTTAAGGTTAATTGTCTTAGAAGATACAATTTTTCTATTCAGGAAGAATGCTATGGGTGGTGTAAAAAGAGTTCAAAGAGAGAAGCTAAAAGAAGAAGATTAAGTTGTTCCTCACGAACTTGCTGCCCAGATTTGTGGTGCATTGAGTAAGTATGTACATTTGGAGGCCCTAGACAAAGGAAAATAAACTTTTTTGCGGGCCGGTAGGAAAGCAAACTGTGAAGACTGCCGTTTAAATACCTTAATAAATCTTTGATTATTAGGCCCTGTCTGATCCCCATCCCAAATTAAACAGTCATTTAATGAAAACTAAGTCCCAATATTGAACCCCCCCCCCCATTAGAAATTAGGACCCTCAGCCTAGATCAGTGCTCTCCAAAAAATTTTTCTGACCCGCGACCCACTTAAACGTACGATAAAAATAGCCAGCACGAGCAAAAGCCGTTACCCCCCCCCTTCCTCCAAGTTTTTGGGTTTCGGAAAAAATCGATGTATCGGGTCGATCAACAAATTTAATCATTGTGAAAAGTTTGACCTAAGGCTCGCTAGTCTATAATCTATAACTTTGATAAATATGTAGCCTTCTTTGAATCCGTTGATCATATGCAGAGCCTGATTTACAATTTTAGGAGTCCGAGGCCAACATAAATTTGAGACCCATTTTGAAAAAAGAAAAGTACTGCTAAGTTTTTGTTTTTTTTTTATTTTTGTAAACGTTTTGGTGCCCTTTATTTCGCGGGGCTCCTGGGCCACGGCCTAGTCAGCCTGTCTGTAAATCCAGCCTGATCATACGTAAGTAAATGAAATATTTAATAAAAACAGTAATAACATTCAAATTCTCACTGACCGCGCGTGTCAATGTGGCCAGAATTTTAAACGTAAACAGCCATAACTCATTAAGAAACCTTCTCAAATCTTTCAAATAATATATGAAATGGTATTGGCGCTCTTTTTTGCATTAACACAATGAAAAAGGAAAACCGCATGTGTATGTAGCCTATATGCCATAGTATAAACATTGTTTTTTTTTAAATATTTTTATGTATATTGTATTTATATAGCAATGTCTGCCGGAATTAAACACTGAGAGCTAGATAATGCCATGGATACTAGCGATTCAATTTGAGGAGTGATTTCGATTTTCGATGTGAGGAAAAAAAAAGTAAATTAAAATTTCAGATAATTTTTTCTCTATAAAATTAAAAATTAATCATGCAAACACATCTTCAGCTTTAGTTTTTTTAAATCTTTGTTACGTTATCAAATGTATCACAAATATCAATATATTTTGTTTATTATGTTCTGTTAGTACGGGTTAGGTAAACACTAAAAACAATTCAAGCAGGGGCGTAGCGAACTTAACTCGCGCCCGGGGCATAATACCTTTTTACCGCCCTCTCCATTCGAAAACCATATAATATAATATGTAAATATATCATTTGGCGCCTTTTTGTGAGTAGCGCCCGGGGCATGATGACCCCCCCCTCACTACGCCACTGAGTTCACGTGTGCATCTTGACAAACAAAACTTGTATCACTGGAAGAACTATAGCAACCTGATAGGCAACCGTTACAGCCCCTTGTGATGGTTGAATTATTTTTTTGTTGGTCTAACTGTATAATCTTGTTCATTGGCTAAATAGATGTGGGGGGGGGGGGAGAACCAGTGCTAATCACAACATGAGAAGATGCACCGCTAACACTTTGTTCTTTAAAGCAACGACGTCAACTGTAGAAATGGGAGTACACAATATTTGTATGTACACACATCTATGTGCAGAGGGGCCCAGATGTCGCCTTGTGAGTACGTATGTCTCATGTGGTGCCTCCATTCGTAGGGACGAATGAAGGGCTTCATACAAAGTCTTTTTAATGGTTTATAGTCACTGAGAGATAAAAAAAAATTAACAGGGACTTAAAAGGGTCAGATTGAGTAAACAGAACTAGATTGCAATGGTCAGATTGAGTAAACAAAACTTGATTGCAATGGTCAGATTGAGTGAACAAAACTTGATTGCAATGGTCAGATTGAGTAAACAGAAGATTGAAGTGGTCAGATTGAGTAAACAGAACTAGATTGCAATGGTCAGATTGAGTAAACAGAAGATTGCAGTGGTCAGATTGAGTAAACAGAACTAGATTGCAATGGTCAGATTGAGTAAACAGGAGATTGCAGTGGTCAGATTGAGTAAACAGAACTAGATTGCAATGGTCAGATTGAGTAAACAGAAGATTGCAATGGTCAGATTGATTAACAGAACTAGATTGCAATGGTCAGATTGAGTAAACAGAAGATTGCAATGGTCAGATATAGTAAACAAAACTAGATTGCAATGGTCAGATTGAGTAAACAGAACTAGATTGCAATGGTCAGATTGAGTAAACAGAAGATTGCAGTGGTCAGATTGAGTAAACAGAACTAGATTGCAATGGTCAGATTGAGTAAACAGAAGATTGCAATGGTCAGATTGAGTAAACAGAACTAGATTGCAATGGTCAGATTGAGTAAACAGAACTAGATTGCAATGGTCAGATTGTTTAAACATTTTTGTAAAACATTGTAGATAATTATTTATTTATTTCATATTCCTTAATGGCAGAACTTTGCTGAGCACAAATTGAGAAGAAATTATTATATATATACTCAAAAGTAAAGTTTTCCTATGTAGGCCATCGGGGTCATTTAGAGTTCATGTTTCTGTAGCCATAGCTACTCTATGAGATTGTGTGGCTAGCATAATGTCCAGTTGTCTTTACATTCCCCATCATATGTCGGGTGGACTAAGGGAAATTGATCGGACCCAAGAAAAGACTAGGACTTTCACTGAGGCATGAGCTTGGGATCTTAAGTTTAATGCTCTAGCACACTGCCACTCCGTCTCCATATGTACACAAACACCAAGTTAATAAATTTAAGTGGTGTAATTATTAAGTGTTTTATTTTGTACATTTAAAAAGACTGTTAACTGTTAGGAAAAAAATATGACTAAAGATATAATTTATTTAATATAATAGCAAGTTAGAATAACCATTTAAGGAATTTGGTTTTTAGTGGCTCATTTATTTTACATATGTATAGACACAATAAAAAAATAATAAATAAATTAGATAAAAAAAAATACAAAATGTAATTCAAAAGCATTTTATTTAATGATAGAAAAATTATTTGCACAACAAACATATTAAGTCAAAATAAAAATATAAGATATCAAATTGGAAATGATAAAAATTCACAACTTCCCAACTTTTCCCCCCACATGCGCTGGTCATCTACCGCTACTACACATGCGCTGGTCATCTACCACTACTACACATGCGCTGGTCATCTACCACTACTACACATGCGCTGGTCATCTACCACTACTACACATGTGCACACAGTCACTACCCACTCACATGTTCCTTGATATCATTCTCTCAACAGTCACAACCACTGTGTGCACAACAATCCAATACACACATGCCCATACGAACACACACACAGTCACTCGGTGACTAGAATATCCTGCAGCATGGTTTCACTTTAAAACTTTAGAAAATCTCATCTAATCGTCAGTAACAATGCTTTAACATAAATGAAATGGGGAAAAAAAAAAGTATAAATTTAAGTGTTTTTGGCAAACTCTGTTTCGCTTATTAGCTTGACCTTGTAAAGTTGAAATATGTTATAAGTTACTAGAAATTTTATTTTTTTTGTCATTAGTTTTAATTTGAACCAAAGGTTGAGAATATTATAAATGAAAAAATGTTCAATTTAATGCACAATTACAATTAGATGATCACCCTTAGGTAATTTAATCCTCTAAAAACCAATAAACACAAATCTTTGTACCAACTATACATGCGATTATATCATTTCAATGGATTTTTAACAACAAATGATGTAGTAAATTGATTTTAAATTAAAAACTTTATCAAAATCCTACATATATTACAAAAATAAAGAAAATCAACAAATTAATAATTAAAAAATGGAATAAGGAGAATTTTAGCACTTGGTAGATTGAGCAGTGTCAGTTTAGACATTCAATATTGATTTGTTTATAGAGATATGTATAGGACAGAATCAATGGAAGTTATAAATCAAATTGCTTCTGAAGACAACAGCACTGATCAAAATTTTAATTTCTGAACAAGGATGATAAGGAAATGCATTTAAATGAGTCTAAATTAAATAATATATTTATTGCATTTTTGTATTTTTTTAAACTCATGTTTATACTTGAATTTCTAATAAAAAACAACTCTGATGAAATAGTGGAAGAAAATATTTCATCTTCGAAAAATGTTGGAACAGATCCATGTATCTTATATCCTTGCATCATAAACAAAAGTTACAAAAAAAAAGTAAATTGAAAAACATTTTCAAAGAGCAAAGAACAAGTTCATTAGTAAATATTATACAAAAATATGCTTCTGTGAATAAATGAAACATTTGAAATTGAGAAAAAAAAGTGTGTTTAAGTATACAGTACTAAATGTAGGCAAGATTTGACTGTAATACATCAGCACAAGTAACGGACCAAATATAGCATCTATCCATTAAAGAATCTAGCCATCAAAACTTCATTGTTGCTTATGTTTGGGCAAGGTTAGGTTTAGGTAGGAGCTGGCATATCAAATGGGGCACATTAAAGCTGGCAAGGTGGCTCTTTGTTGTTTTTCCCCCACTACCTCCAAAATGATCAAGGATTATTTTATTTAACGCTGAGGCTTATTCTTTTTCTGATACCCTCATAATATAAAAGAATTATATCTTGTGTTTTGGCTTCTGTCTTTGAAAAAGACAGCTTGATGTTACTTCTTCGTCTTTTCCTTTAACATATAAGATGAAAAAAATAAATAGCAATATTAAAAAGGCACATGGGTGGAGCACTGTATAAAGAAAATTTTCTTGATTCACAATTTCTAATTGCAGTAATCCAGTACAAAAATTTTGCAAAGCAGTTAACCAGCACTTTTCCATCTCATTATATCTGGCGTCATTACACATAGCATGCCAGTTGGTGAAGTAAGTTAAGATCGTGAGCATGATACAATATCATTTTTTCTTTGAAGAAGTTTGTTTTAATTTGAATAATCTGCAAAGGAAATATACATTCTTTGAGCATTTACATGATAAAAAATATTCTTTTTCATTATTAATTTAAGTGTAAATGTACATTTGTTTAAAGTCAGATTCTAATAAATACTTTTTATCATAGAACAGTAAATAGGCCATCCTTAACAAAAATGTTAAAAATACATGTACCAATACATTTATCTCATGACTATTAATGAAAAAAAAATATTCCTAATAAAATAAAAATATTGTACTTATTTTAAGATAACTTTTATAATGTCTCAAGGACCACAAACATAAAACCAGGTACAATAGGAATACACACATTAAAATTAACAAAACATTAATATATAAGCATAGGTTTCAATTCTAAAATGGTAATTTTTCAAAAGCAAAGGAAAAAAGAGCTAAAGCTTTAAGCTCGTTGGTTTAATTTCTTCACAACCCCCCCCCCCCCCCCAACTATATAAGGAGTCCAGTAGAAACACCAAATCAAAATACATTTATACTAATACTCAAATATGTATAACACAAGTGTATTGAAATTTAATTGAATACTTTATTAGTTTTATTTTTAATGAAAAAGTTTTGAAGATGATAGGATAGAATTTTACCTTCTAGTGCTTTCCACAAGATTCAGATGGTGCGGTGGCCTAAACCTATGCTCATCTGTTTTCAACATCGTCTTTTCTGCTTTAAAAAAAGTTTTGTTCATTAAGCATCACAACAATAAATCTCTAGGTTACGTAGATTACCAGGAGAATATATTTGAAGGTTTAGTTTATTCTTAGCTTATTACAATTTTTCTTCCATGTGACCCTGAATAGGATACATCTTATTTTGATAATTTCTAAGGGGAAGAAATTGTCTTGGACAATTAGTGAAAGAGAATTCCAATTTGGTTTTGGAAAAGATTTAAGATGGAGTTATAACTGCACTAGTAATGCACCTCTAACCTTTTAAATCTTAAAATCCAGGGAGAGTTTACAAAAACAATTATATGAGCAACATCAAGTGACAAAATGATTTTAATGAAAAAATATTTACCATCCTCAACAGGTAGATTCATTAGGGTGCAACAGGATTGAAGGACATCTTCTGTTTTGATATGCATTATGGATTTTAATTATTGGTTTAGAAAAATAAAATTACAGCATTTTATGCTTAACCTATAATGTAATAATGGGATATACAGGTAAACATCTTACAGCATGATAACTAGTTCCTTTAAAATGTAGTGTTGTTTAAAAATAAGTTACACAGGACTAAGAGCTAGTGAGTGCAAAAATGGAAAATTATTAAAATCAAATATTTTTTCCTGGATGAAAAAGAAATTCTTTTAAAAATTAAAGAATAGATTAATTTTCTCAAGTAATTTCAAACTCATTTTTTCATAAATTTCTTCAGTATATTGATGCATTTTTCGGTTGAATAATTTTATGTATTTCTGCTGCTCTTTCTAATAAAAAAAAAGTTAGATAGACTTATTTTGTGGTTGGTTTTTAAAAGCATGTGGTAAATCTCATTGTATGGACATAGGTTTCCCATTCAACTTTTAAACATTTTTCATCCTAGTGTATGTGTGTATCTTTAGTCAAGAAAAGTGATCCAAGAATTTTTGATAAGATTTACTTTATTATTTATTCTGAAATTATTAGTTTTACAATGCTGTTAAATTTTCAATGCAAATACAGAACACAAACAAAAAAATAATAATATGCAGATTACTGAAATTTACTGTTGTGTTAAAATGAATAAGTGTTGTAAGCTACATCTTAAATAAAAGTTCATGCAGTTTTCCCATGTTATAGTGAAACCAAGGTGGTGTAGAACAGTGGTTCCCAACCCCCGCACAGGTTTCGGTCCGTGAATCAAATGGTACTGGGCCGCCCAAGACAAACATTAAGTGATTTCCTTTAATCAGCCCCCCCCCATCCCGCCGGGGTAAAATTATCAAATGTTGTCCGGTCCACGGCGAGAAAAGGTTGGGGACCACTGTTGTAGAATTGCTAAAATAATAATAAATGGCTGATAGACTTTTGTAATACTATGTGAAACAATAAGAAAACAAAATTAGATTTAAGGTTACAACCTGTCTGAGTTTCAATTGTTTTTATCACTTTGATATCTGAAGAAAAAAAAAGGTAACTAAACAAATAAAAACAATGTGAAAAAAGGAATCTGAGCAATTAAATATTTTTGGAAAGATCAATTCAAGAATCAAGTTGTAATAGGTGTGTTATTATGGTTTGTGTGTTATTATGGTTTGTGTGTTATTATGGTTTGTGTGTTATTATGGTTTGTGTGTTATTATGGTTTGTGTGTTATTATAATTTGTGTGTTATTATGGTTTTTTTTGGGGGGGGGGGGGTTGGGGGGGGGTATTTAAAAAAAAAGTTTATGCCTATGATAAACAGTACAAAATCTGGCTATTTTCTTAAGAGATTTAATGTACTCGAAAAGGAAATGAATTGTAGTAAATGAATAGTTTTTATTGCTTTCAAGGTTAACTACTCCACCTCAATGAAATTAAATGGTTCCGATAAAATATGAGTCGTGATGTTTAATGTTATTGAAACCAAGAGACCCAATTCCTATGAATAAAAACATGTTTCATATTAAATACTAGTGTTTTGAAATAATCTTACAAGTGTATTAAGAAAATATTTTTATAAACAGATATTTTAAAAAAAAAAAATACAACCTTTTTTTTTTTACATAAACATTATTTTATGGTAAATCATTTATGTGTAACATCTGACTGCGTTTCTTGTCCTTTACCCTATAATTATCATTCTTATTTATTTTTGACCATGGTACTGATTTCCCTTCTCCCATGACAACAGGCAAAAGTTAAATTAGATAAGCTTACTTAAACTTAAAATAAACACAAGAAAATGTTTCTTACAAACATCAAACTAAGCATAAATGGAGTTAAAAGGTTAAACTACTATATTGACATGAAAAAAGTTTAAAAAATAGTCTCCTTTAAAAGTTTTTTTTTTATTTCATACATCTCCACTTTATTATTACTTAATTAAACTATTTATAATTAGTAATCTGTATTTCAGTTTTTCTGAAGTGCTTTATTACGAAGTAAAATACCTATACAAGAAAGTAAAATGTAAATTTAATACCTGTCTGACAGCCTTTGTTTTTTAAAGACTTGGGCTGCTCCACTGAAAAAAAAATGGCATAAACAGTTTTTGAAATAATATAAAGCATGCTGTATGCCTGTTCTCAAAAGTTTTAAAAGAAAAAAGTAACAAAAATAACAAAACATGCTAAGAGACAGATTTAATTGGAATATTTTTGTTTTATCCTATTACAAATTACAGGACAATCTCCACTAACCAGCAAATCCATCTCTATTCTTACATTTTTTTCAATATCTTGCTTCAGGCCAGTAATTTAGAGATATGTTTGTTATGTATAGGTACAGTATATTTGAAAGATTTATTACATAAAAATGAAGTGCTAAATAAATATTGCTATTTCTTAAGTTTACCTCCATGTGGGCAGTTTACAACACCATTGCATAATAATGTCCTGATTAAAAAAAATAAAAATATTTATATTTATTTATGGGCATAACAAAAACAAGATATTATAATTTGGCTTTCTTTTTTAAACATAATATTCAATTCACATAAAAATTAAAAAAAAAAAAAAAATCAACTTTTGTCTTGGGTCACACACATACCGAGAAACACATGAAAAAATTCTGGAAGCTTTCTATGCATGAAGTAGCTATGTGCCTGCAACATTTAAAATGTTTCTAGTGCATTTTTGAGGTTTGAATTAGGTAGTCCAAACATGTTTTTCAAATAAATTTCTCATAGAATCTATTTTTTTGGTTAAAAAGAACTTAATAGTTTAAGAATGAGTACACTAAATTTATTAGTTTATCTTAAAAAAATAAAAAAAAGTTATTGTGGAGAAATAGCATAGCCTAAGCTTTATGACGCAATTCGGTAGGCTCCGCCCACCGCAGTAGCTATGGCGTCATTCCGCCATCTCGTGTTGTAGTTTATTGTAGATTTTAGTGTATATGTCATTTGGTACAAATGACGTATATTAAACCGACAGTTGGGAGCACATGCTTTGTTTTATAGTTAGTCGAGCTCTGGGCATCAAAGGATGCGGATGTCTGTATTAGTAGAGTCTAGCTTTGGGCATCGATGTAGATGGATGCATATTTACAGTTTGCTATTGTACTCCTCCTGGATTCACCTTTATGTCAGTTTATGTTCAAGTATTAAATGATTGTTGATGTTACTTCAACTGAGTTAACTTCATAATTTGAGTTGTCTGAATTATTACACCTTCTATAAGTATCTTCATTATAAGGACCCGTACCAGTTATAAGCTTGTAAAAATTTGGATTTTTAAAATTTGAAAAAACCTTCAAAAGGTCTTATTTTTTTATGCTGTTATCTGTAAAACTAAATCACAACATTTACAGAATAGTCCATATGTAACACACACCTTTTTCCCTTGCTTTAAATTAATAGTAACATATCACTTTTTTTTCCCTCCAAATATTGCGATTTGTTATGTAGAGACAGAAAACATTAAAATTGTAAAAAAAAAAAAATTTAATTCACAAACAATAACCACATCACTTACAATGATAATGATATAAAAGTGAAGCCCATTGTAGGCTAAAGCATTATCATTTAAGCTTCTGTTAAAATGTTGCATGCAGTCAAAAAAATGCATTTAATATTGGGGAAACTAATGATTTTTGAAGGTGCCTTTGAACTAATAGTTGCTGATTTAAATAGGTTAACTAGTAAAATGGTTAAAATGTAAAAACAAGCAATTAAGCCTGTTCCATTCTGGACACAGGACGTGTTAGCGCATTTTCATGTAATGTATTAGTACGTTTGTTAGCTTTCAGTAAATATTTGTAAATTTTGGAAATGTTTATAAATTCAATTGTGTAATGTATATATCTGTAAAAAAAAAAATTATAAAGACGTTTCTTTATATTTGAAAAAAAATTATTGTCTCTTAAATCTAACTACAAGTGGTTTGTGGTTACTGAAATAGGACTCATAATTGAAAACATTCGAAATTATAGTCATTTAATCATCCGAAAACTCCGTCAATTGTTGCATAGCTCTGATACTTTCAATTAAACTCAGAACACAAGCTTACTATTTCATTTGATGAGTTTCTTAATAAATCTTGGTGAAACTACGTGCTGCAGTATTTCGCACCAAATGAATAGGTTATTGAACGTACAAGGTGTATATATAATATATAAGCCCCTTAGGAGCCCTGAAGCCGGCCCTCAGAGGTCCTATCGCGAAATGAACTTTTGATGTACACATGGCAGGCCAAGACCTACAAAATGATATATACATCATGGGTCTAGGACTTATAGTTGCTGAGATATAGCGCTCCTTTATTAATATAGCTTATATAGTAAAAAACAGTACTAAGGCCCCTTTTACGGCCCTGAGAGGTCAGATCGCGAAATGGAAAAAAGTCATTTCTTGGCAGGCCAAGACCTACAAAATGATATATACATCATGGGTCTAGGACTTATGGTTGTTGAGATCTAGGGTGATGACGGACAGACGGACAGACAGACAGACAAAACAGGGACAATAGAGCATTTTTTTTCGAAAATGCTCTAAAAAAAAACATTACCAAAAGACCTTTAGAAAAAAAGTTCATTTTGAGAGAAAAACGAAGTAAAATTACAATTGTAAAAATTTACGCATGTTTTAAAAATGCTTTGAATTACATCAAAATATGGTAGAAAAAAAGGTTTACGAGTATGAAATAGAACATAAACTTTAATTTTTAAGTGATAAAAATGTTTTACATCTACTAAACTATTGCAGGATTTTTAAACATAATATACCTATACATGTATATGAACACATAATAAGGTTTACTAGCGTTACATTGAAATAAAATAAAACAACATTTAAAAATACTGTTTAGTTCCTGCCACAAATTCAGATATTTTGTTTATTTCTTTTTGTTCAGTCTAATATATCTCAGGAGATTGTTGTACATAAAAAAATTCAACTTGTTAAATTTATTGATAATGTTTTTCAGCCTAGGTATGTCTTAGAACTTATGACTATCTACATTGTCCTCGAACTATTGGTGAAAGTGCTTTAGAGGTCTACGACTGTAATAAAAACATAATAAAGCTCTCTTAAGACCCTAAGGACTCATGGGGGCAGGTGAAGTGTAGAATTAATCTATTTCAATAGTCAAGGCATATAAAGGGATTGTGTGGCTAGCACAACACCCAAAGTCGGGTACTCATTTAAAGCATATTGAGCAAAATATCAAGCTAGCTTTAAAAAAGAAAATGCCTCAAAATAAAAATGAGAAAAAAATGAAAAATCCTTAAGCTACAATTCAGAGTTGTTGGCAAATCTAAACAAGTGCTGTGGCTCCAGCACAATAGCAAACGATGTTGACTATTTATGTCAGTCTTTCATTTCTACTGTTATTAGCAGTGTTGAAAAATGAAATTCGTTATGAAAAATTAAATACTAAGAAATTAACGTTGACAATGATAACATAGAGGACTAAATTTTTTTACTTTGGGTTGGTTATGTGATATCTTTTTAGAAAAAAAAAATTAAGGTTATAAAATATGAGCTCTTAAGCTAAATAAATAACTAATAAATCAATAAAAATGTTTTCTATTATAAAAAGCTCATCATTTTTACATTTGATAACAGGAAAAAATTAGGTTCATCTGCAAATACAGTGGGGGGAAGGGGGAAAGTGACCTAGAGACAATATCAACATTAAAAACTTGATATTTCAAACACAAAATGAATAACAATTATGTTAAATATAAAATCAATAGAAGAGGAGATCAGGAAGAGAAGGTGGGGATGGATAGGCCACACATTTCGAAAGCCAGCAAGCAACATCACTAGGCAAGCATTGAGTTGGAATCCTCAAGGAAAAAGAAAGAGAGGTCGGCCTAGAAACACCTGGAGGCGAGAATTTGAAGCAGACATCACCAGGATGGGGTTCAGCTGGAAGCAGCTGGAGAGAATGGCTCAGGATAGAAGTCGCTGGAGATCTTTAGTTGGTGGCCCATACCCCGATAAGAGTGACGGGCAATGATGATGATAAATATAAAATACATTAACAACTTATTAAAAAAAAACAAATAGTTTTACTTTTTTACTTCCCAATAAAGCATTTAAATGCAATGGTAGATTTATTTTTGCATGATTATTATAGGCAAGAGATTTCCTGGCATTTGCCATTTTATGACTTTGTAAGCGGCGTGTAACATGGAAAATTTCCACAGGCAACATTTTAAACTAACTCCCGACTTTTATAGAAATTTGAACCTTCTATTAAGTGGTGATATTTTACTTTGTTAATTTCAATGAAATAGACAAGAATATCAAACAATAAAAAGTGAATTCAATATTTAATCCTGTTACTCCCCAAATTCTACACACAACCTACATTGATTTTTATAAAAGTACATTGAATACACTTTATAAACTGGTAAGTATGCAACAATCTAAGTGAGCAAAGCTTTAAAAGAATGAAGTACAAGTATGACCTATCAAGCTTTGTATCTGTTCTATATCAGTTCGGATTACCTATTTGAATGTTTTGGTAAGCAATATATGGTATCTGTCATAGTGTGATTGTTTGTATTTCACAATCATTGAAATGAGGTCAGAGTCTGAACATCTCTAGACTTCGTGAGTTGTACTTATAGAAATTTTGATCGGCTATTCGATCTGTTGTAGCTAGTTGTAGAATGTTCTAGCTGTAATAAAAGCAGATATATAAGCTGCAGATATATAAGATTGTAAGAGTCAGTCATAGAGATAGAAGAGAGAGTCATAGAGTAAGAGAAAGGTAGTCATAAGAAGAGAGATACTGAGATAGTAATAAAAGACAGTCAAAGTAGTGTGATGTTAATAGAGTGAGAATCGATATTGGTTAAATGTAATAGTGATACATGTACTTCATTTTTCTACTACTGGATCAACATGTGAATTTAATTTGTATTCTGAGATTGGATATTTATTTTATGATTATTTCATACATGTATTGTGTTATGTGATTAAATATTATATGAACCATAAAGTACAGTTGTTTTTTATTTATATGAGAGTGTGTAAGTCAGATATACCAACTAACACAACAGTTAGTACATTACACGTCTCCTAAACACTATCCTGCACATCCCGTACACAGCGGTGGTTCTTGCTAACCATACGCTTTGAGGGCAACAGTCCTCATACAAACAATACATCCCACTGTATATCCGTTACATGCTGGCAGCGGTCCACAATACAAAAACATATTAAACATATTCATTACAGTATCAAATGTTGAATCTATAGGCATTTCTACACATTTTTTAACCAGCTCATGTATGGTTCCCAATGAAAAACAGTGACAGAGGAAATAGGAAGCTGAGTTGTGTCAATGGGGAAGTGAAATAAATTATGTAAAGGATAAACCATGGTCTGATTGCATTTTTTGAAAGTTAAAAAGCAATAGATATGTATACTTATCTTCATCTTCTGTGTCTTGAATAAATTTAAATCTTCCAGAGGCTTCAAGTCTTTGGAAATTAGTAGCTTCTTCTGGGATGACTTCATTTCGAGCTATAATTAAGTTTGTTGGCAAAATTGAATTTGTTTTATTAGTTAAGATAAATTTTCATAAATGTGCATAATAATTTTGTAAATTTAAAGGAAAATGAAATTTTATAAAATACTACAAATTAAAGAAAAAAGATATTTGATAAAACTAAAATTAATTTGAATCATAATCCATTGAAAAATAAACTTAATAAAAGTGCTTACTGAGTATTCTTTTTTTGCTTGTTCGATTGCAGAAAAATAAAAATGGAAACAATACGAAGAATGGTGAGGGCACCATAACAGTGTTGTTGTGCTTAATGCAGAACAGCAAATATTGGTGATGCCAATATTCTCTTGATTTTTTTACCACAACTTCAATTTTATAACTGTCAGATATAAAATTGCAATAGGTATTTTTTATATTGAATAAGTATTTTTTTAACCATTACTAAAATGAAACGAGCATATAACTTAAATCTTTAATGGGATGTCGGTAAATTGATGGGAAAGTCCTAAAAAAAGCATGTAAAACCTCATGACATCTAAGCGTACAAGGTCATTTATTCATAATGAGTTATCATGCCTGTTGATAGAAATCCTAGAGATCAGATCTGTTTAGTAAAGGCGGCTGGGTATTTTGCTAACCATACAATCCCTTCCTATGCAGAGGTTATAGAAACAGATGAATTCTGCACTTCAACTGCCCCGATGGCCCATGTGGGCTATGGGAACTTTAATTACTTACTTGTTTTTTCAATAAATATAACAGTTGACTTTAAACTGTCTGGCTAGTGATATTACATTCTCCATACCATCCTGCCTATTACATGCTCCATACCATCCTGCCTATTACATGTATAAAATAATTTTATAATTCATGTGAGAAATAAATGATCGTTTTGGTAACAAATATGTTTTTTTTTCATTGGCATATTTGAGACATTATTAACTTCCATATTAGGCAGAATAGTCAAAAGTCTACTATAGTCAGTTTTTGATTGAAAAAAAAAAACCACTTGAACAACCCCTACTTTTGACATAAATTATCATGAATATTAAAAAGGATTTTTCTCATTTTTCAAGGATAGTGTGTGCTGCACAGAGTAAATAAATTAATTCTAAAACTGATTAAAATCAAAAATGAAAAAATCATTTAAAGATTAAAAAAAAAAGAACAATTAAGCATTTGTATACTTACTTAAACAATGCAATAAGAAGACTTATACAAAGCGTATTTGCAATTATGTAAAAAAGTGCCGCTGCTGGCGGGACTATGAATCTATTAATAGAACAAACAGAAGTGTTTCCTGTAAAGCTTTCTGAAAAAAAAAAAGTTTAAAATTTTATGTACAAAAATAAAACCAGCGATATTGTGTGTGTCAATGATGCTAGGTTATTCAGCATTGAAATCAATATCTTCAAAATAAAACTGCCAACTTAGACCTGCCACTTCCTTTTAATGCATGTTGCTAATTCTTCTTTAAATTTTTTGTGATTTTTCTATTTTTAGTTTAAAAAAATTTTAATTGACAATCTCATAATATTAAATGGTGACCTAATTACTGACATTTTTGACATAAAATGACGAGAAACTGAGAGTGACAGGCTGAAATGATCACAGTAAGTAAGGGGAGGGAGGGAGAAAGTTTTAGTCTCTTTGCTGTAGACATTTTTTAGCAAACATCAAAATATTAGCTTATAAAAAGGGGGAAGTGGTATATATAAAGGAAACAGTGTAAATATGTGTCTACTTCATTTTCATTTTAGCTCCTGTAGGAGCATTGGGTCTGGACATGGTTTTGGGAAGTCTTCTTGTGTCGACTATATGTAATTTTTGCCAAGTAATTTTCTGAGATCTTGTTTTTCAATGAATAAGAGAATTGCAATGCAAATTTTAAAGAGTAAACTAATATAGGTATTTAAAGAAAGGCTAACAACGCATTTTCATTTTTAAACCAAAACAAATGTTCGTCATCATACTGGAAAAAATGTGTTTATATTGAATTTAAAATTGTTTGTATTTTATATTTAAATTAGATGTATGACTTTATAAAAATATATGCTCTCTTGACTCAGCAGTTATTGTTAGATTGATTCAGGGTAAATCATGCAAGTATTTAAGGAAAGCCTCAACACCGATCCATTAACTAGGATTTACTAAACATTAAAAAAAATTATTGACAATGTTGGTTGTTCTAGCGTTGTTAGTTGAGTAAACGAATAGCTTACTAACAATGTAGTTAAATGTGATTTTAATTTTCTGCTGTAAAAATACGTTCTATTTATAAATATTTACAATAAAATATTAACCTCCAACACGAAATTCATCTGGAAATGATCCAAATACAGAAAAAACTGAATTCATCTGGGCATCAAATACATTTTCCAAACTCATTTTTTTATGGCTGTTCAATACAGAAAATGAAGCCATCCCAAAGGCAAAACTTATCACCATAAGCAACAGCAAAAATTTGTTAAGAATTTTTATCTGTAAAGGTAAAGAAAAAAAATACATTTTTTACTCAAAAGCAATACATGTAGTAAACTATACTAATAAAATATTTTCATGTCTTTTTGGATGAAAGCAGAGAAACCATAAATAGTTACTGCTTGTAGCGCTGCTTATAATTGTCTTATTGAAATAAAGAATACTTCCAAAGAAATGCAGACAGCTTAGCTCCAGACCTAAAAAAATGTGCAGACAATACAGTTTCATAGAAAATGTTTATTATTTCCATGACTGCAAAATACAAGGGGTTAGCAGCTTCAAGCAAATAACTAATTTCTACTAGACTGTGTTATAGTAGATAAGGGATTTAATATATATATATATCACAAAACAGAAATCTTCGAGAAAGGATTAGGCAATGACAAGAACTGAAGTATTTCTTTATAATCAGAAAATAAAGACCCATGCCAGTTTTATGTATTTTCTTGGATGTAAGGTCATATAAATAAATTATTGAATTCCCCCATAATAACATTCACTTATGAAGAGTCTTTGATTTAAGAACAATATGTTTGAGGGGGAAAAATTTACTGCATTAAACTGATAATTAGAGCTTAGATTTCCAGGACCTGTGAATGGCAGAAATATGAATGCATTTATGTCCTAAAAAAGATAAAAATTTGACATGTGAAATGCAAAAATAGCCCTGAAAAAAACCTATGTAACCAAAAATATGATGTAAAATGAAGTAAAAAAGCATATATATATATATATATATATATATATATATATATATATATATATATATATTAGGGTGCCACTCAATGTATAAGGGAAAAAAAAAATTTTAAGTTTCATTTTCCCACCCCCTAATTTTTTTCCATTTGTTATGCTAAGTAATTTTACCAAGTTTCATGAAGATACAGTGATATTTAGAGGTAGTTCAAAGGAGTCGAAGTTTTATATTATATGCGAAAATGCTTGTATTTAACACACAAGGCAAACCGGGGGCAATTTCTGTTACTTATTTATATAATTTCTGTTACTTATTTATATTTTCATGTCAGTGCAATATATATACTGCTAGTGCCACAGTGACAATGAAAGAAGTTGTTCAGTTCTGGCATAAGGCATGCATTCCAGTTCGCAAAAAATGCCACATAATTGCCAAGATAAAGGATCTCCATTCAGCATGGATTGGAATAAGAAAAAACCTAACCCGCAGAACAGATACTAAAGGAGAAGGGGCACCAATTTACTGAAAGTTATACTTATTTGTTTGATGTTGCAATGCTGAAGATTTAACTAAGATGCAGTACATGAAGACATAAAATTTCCTGAAGCACAAAGAGAGAAAGGGAGGCGTGGTTGCATGCGTCCAGTGGATATGGTGCTAACTTGGAAAGAACAAAGGTCTCATAAAAGGCGCTTAGAGCAAAAATATCGTAAGGAAAAGGAGGCTAAGCGGATTCAACATGAGGCAAAGAAGATGGAGTTTAGTGCCAGCAATGACAGTGACACACAGGCTAAGATCACCGATGGTTTTGATCCTGATGAACTCCCCGAACCACCTGAAGTGTCTACTAAGCCAGTGAGGATCGTCCCATCCACCAATATTGTGAGTCCAGGTTTGGTATCTGCATTTTACAGAAGTAAAATCAGTGACAAGAACGAAGTTTACATAATTCCAGCAGCAGCAGAATCACTTGGCCACTGTACTGCATCCCTGGTGATTAACATGGAATCAGTCAGACATAGTTGATGCAAACATCGTGAAGCAGCAGCTACAGATATTCATGCATCGTTTCGTCCAAACTGCCCATTAACTGCGCAATGGGATGGAGAAATGTTGCCTGCATTAGCATCCAAAGAGTTAATTGATTGTCTTGCTGTTCTGGTATCCGGTGATGGAACAATGAAGTTGCTGGGAGTACCAAAATTGCCAAATGGAACTGGAGAGGCCGAAGCAACTGCCGTGTTTAATCTTATTCAAGAATGGAACATTGCTGATAACATCAAGTTCATGTGTTTCGACACTACAGCTAGTAACACTGGCATAAATGCTGGTGCCTGCATTCTTCTGGTGAAGGAACTTGGCAGAGAATTGATCAGCTAAGCGTGCAGGCGCCATATAATGAAACTCATTGTGATAAAGGTGTTTTATTCACTGATGGGTCATTTAGTGGACCAAATATCAAGTTATTCCAGAGATATCGTAAATATTGAAGCTCAATTGACACATCAATGTATGCAAGTGAAATGGCTGTAGATTAATTGCAGTGGTTCTCAATCCAGTTCGGGATGAACTCATTCACTTCATTCAGCATCAGCTAACAGTTTTTCAGCCTAGAGATGATTATGGTGAGCTTCTGCAACTGTCACTTCTTTTTCTAGGTGCAGCTTATGGTGCAGATGAAAAGATTCTGGCTCCTGGAGCTTATCACCGGGCCCGGTGGATGGCAAAACTGATTTACAGCCTTAAGATGTTCATTTGGCGTTCTCAGTTCCAACTTACAGCACGTGAATTGTCATCACTGGGTCACTTCAACACCTTGATACTTAAGCTCTACCTGAATTCTTGGTTCATATCGCCATGTGCTACATCTGCTCCCCGTAAAGGTTTGCAGCTACTTCAACAATTGGAGAACTACAAGGAAACAAATGACACCGTTGCCAAATCAGCAATAAAATCATTCTCTGGGCACTTGTGGTATTTGAGTGAAATTCTGGTGGGTTTTGTTTTGTTTTTTTGACAATGATGTTTCATCTGAAATGAAGTTAGTTATGGTTGCAGCACTTAACAAGATAACAACAGAATAGCCTTCTGTCCAACATTACAACAAAATAAACTTTCTAATTTATAAAGACTACATTGTTGGCCAGAAGAAAGTTGCGAGTTTGAAAGTCGTCAATGATGCAGCCGAGCGTGTAGTGACCCTGAGTCAAGCATTCAATGGAGTACTAACCAATCAAGAGGAACAGAAACAGTTTTTGTTACAAGTAGTAGCGAAACAACTTCGTTACTTTCCTAATGCTAACAAGTACACACTAACTGCCCCAGCCGCAGCTAGAATATCATTACTTGAAGACATGTAATTAATGAATAGTGATCTTTCAGTCTGAACAATGTTGAATTGACTCTTTATGTTAATTGGCTGAAGGTTTTGAAAGTTACTATTCTGTTGCTATGTACAAAACAGTTGTTTGTTCTCTTTTACAGCAATAGCTGTCTTCAAATTACTTTTGATTTTTTTGTGTTACAGCAGGATTACCGTTTACCGTATGGTAATGTCGCAAAACATTGATTATTGCAAAACTTTGACATTGTTGAGCTACCAATAAATATTTTCAGAAAACATTCAAATTTCGCCAATTTTATTCTTATAACATTACTAACACATTTAGGGGGTGGCATGATAAAAACAAATTTTTTTTGAGTGGCACCCTAATATATATATATATTTCTAATATATAATTAATTGGCTTAAGTGAGGGCGGTATGCAAATCGGATAGGTCAAGCGTCATGCTCTGAAAAAGAACTAAGTTTTTTAACTTTACAATACTTCTGTCAACAAGAGTGTTGTAGCATCCAAGAAAGATACAGAGATGGTACATAAATGGCCAACAGTCATCGAAAAAGAATAGATATGGATAATGGGTAGAAAAGAAGGATATTGAACTGTGACTGTAACATAGACTATTCTAGGAGAGGTATCCCATGAAAAAATAGAACTCTTTAAGCTAGGGAATAGACAATTTAAATGATACCCAAAATTAAAAATGTATTTGAAACAATTATTTATTGAATGACTTGAAGGCCAAACTAGGCATACCACTATTTTAAGACCATTAGAATGCTATTGGCTTATTAATGATTTTTTATTCTTTCCATATATTTATAAGACCTCTATACTGTTGACATCGTAACTGCGAATGCTTGAGTTGAGTGGATGTAACAATGTCAACAGGTAAAATAGAAAGGGTAAAGTCAACACTAACAGCTTGATTGGCAAAAAAAAAATAACCAGAGAAAAATAGCTTTTACCAAGATAGGTGGTAAAAGTAGGAGGCAGAATACAGAATGTGAGGGGGGAGATGCAGTTAAGCCAGTGTGACAGCCAGTACAAAATAGACTGAGGAAGGAGAAAATACATACAGAATCCCAATACCGAATTTATTTCAGCAGCTAATAATTAAAATTGTACAAAAGTAGCTACATATGTAGGGAACAAAATCTTTTTCACTTTTTTTTTGAGGAGATTAGCTTTTTCTTTAAATCTTTTTTTTATTAAACTATGTTTTTGCAACAAATAAAATTTGTCTTATTGTGTATAAAGACCAAGTGCAATGTCATTAAAATTACAATTAGATGAAACATACCACAAAATAATATATTTATGACTTTTCATGAAGATCCAAGCCCTTTATATTACAATTAAGAACTGTATATTACGTTCTGTTTAAGTACAATATGATTTAATTTCAATTAAAAAAATGACACATAAAAAATCATGAGAATCTGATCTGTACAAATAAATAAAAGTTGCAACAAAATAACATAAAATATTTAAAAAAAAAATGCTTTTTTCAAAAATAGTATAAAATGCACTAAAAAGTAATTAAAATTTTTATCCCTCAGGAGAATTAAGTATGGATGCCATCCTCTTCGCCTATAAAGCTCTTAATCACTCCTTACCAATCACTCACCATGCTTTATTCTCAGAGTGATAAATTTATTTTTTACTTTCTTGTGCATTAGTAAAAAAAAAAAAAGAGAACAAAAGTGACCCTCTCTTTCCCATCTTGTGACAGTAAGAATGGTTGGTGAATTATATCAAGGATGGTTGGTGAATTATATCAAGGATGGTTGGTAAATTACATCAAGGATGGTTGCTAATATATATCAAGGATGGTTGGTAATATATATCAAGGATGGTTGGTGAATTATATCAAGAATGGTTGGTGAATTATATCAAGGATGGTTGGTGAATTATATCAAGGATGGTTGGTGAATTATATCAAGAATGGTTGGTGAATTATACCAAGGAAGGTCGGTTAATTATATCAAGGATGGTTGGTGAATTATATCAAGGATGGTTGATGAAATATATCAAGGATGGTTGGTGAATTATATCAAGGATGGTTGGTGAATTATATCAAGGATGGTTGGTGAATTATATCAAGGATGGTTGGTGAATTATCTCAAGGATGGTTGGTGAATTATCTCAAGGATGGTTGGTGAATTATATCAATCAGAAAACCTTGAATTTGAACACTGTAAAAATTAAATATTTTAAACAACTGACTTAAGTTATATTACAGAAAAATATAAAAAATACTTTCAAAATCCTTGCATCCGCTAACATCATTGTAGCTTAACAATCAATTTCATTATTCTTTTGTTTTTTCATGTTATATGTAGTTATGAACTTTACATGTAATATAAGACAAAAAAAAAATATATACTCACCATTCTTCTGACAGTGAGTATCAAGGGACCAAGAAATTCGATCACATAAAAAATTTCTAAACAACAAATGCAAAATCCAAAGAAATCAGCACTGAACAGCACAAGAGCTGTGTGGAACAAAACTGTGTGGTTTATAAAACTATCAAGTAATCTAAGTGTCCAAGCAACGAAGAAACCACCCAGACACACTTGCTCAATGATATCAAATGGATTAAGGTGGTAATTAAAACTATACAATGGGTTGACGATTCTCTGAAACAGACAATGAGAAAAATTACTCATTAAAATTTCTTCACTTTATCCATTATTGAGAAGTGCAGAAAAAAAACTTTAATAATGTGAAATTTTACATTTTTTAAAACGTTTCCTGAATAGTTTAGGGCAGTGCTTCCCATCCTGTGTTCTGCGGATGTGTGTTCAAGTGCTTAAAGAAATTAAATTTTCAGCAGCTTTGAGAGCAACATTTAACCACCACTGGTCCATAACAGGGATGGCCAGGCATGAGGTCGATGAAAGCACAACACGTTTTTTATATAGTAAAAAAAAATATGACACTCGATATGCCATAAGACAGGCTAATTATAAATTTTTTTTACCAAAGAAAGCATTTCAAAAAAAAAATTCTGCAAAAATTGCTGATATGAAAATAGTTCTCAGTTATCGTATTATTTACGAATAAAATACTGCTTTAATTTATTAAATATTAAAAAGTTTTATATTACTATGACCTACACTTTGTAAAAGTAAAGTTCCCTTAACCCAAACGGGCAATCGGGGCAGATGAAGTGTAGAATTCATCTGTTTCTATAACCTCAGCATATGAAGGGGTTGTGTTTAGCACAAGGCCCAGCCGCCTTTACTCCCCCAACTTAAAGTCAGGTACCCATTTAAAGCTGGGTGGACTTGGGGACTTTCACCAGGACCTGAAAAAATCCCAAGGTTTTTTACTGAGATTCAAACCCGGGACCCTCCGGTCGACAATCTAGCGCTCTACACCGCACGACCACCCGTCCCCTATGAGCTACACTTTGCAAGTTAAAAATAATCTAGCAATTTTTATCTATAATTATATAAAAAACGTCATTTTCAGCATCCACTCTGATAACCGTTTGGTTAAGGGAAAAAGCTTGAGAACCTGGCTGTTGAGTTCGAATCTAATTCAAGATTACATTATTAAAAGAAAAGTTTTAAAAAAAGTATCCTTGTAGGTTATTAAAAGAAAAAAAGAAAAAAAAAACAACTAATGAGTTTCTCAATTTTGTTCTTTACATAAAATAAATAGACCCATATAACATTGACCTATTGATGACAACCTCAAATTAGAACTATGGTAATAACTTAAGGTACTACAGGGTACAGCTAGAAGAAAATATTTGTACTTTATCTAATGTCAACAGAAAGGCATATTCTGTTGAAAGTAACAGGATAATTTTTCTATTTTCTGTTACCAGTTAATGTCTACAAGAATGGTTTTAAATTGCAATTAAAATTGTATTTGCTTTTTTTTTTAATATACCTAAATGGATGGATGGCTGAATGGTGTAGAGCGCTTTGACTGTCAACTTGAGAGTCCCAGCTTCATCCTTTGTGAGGACCAAGGGAATTTTTCCAGGTGAAATTAGGTGCCAGTCCAAGCAGCTTTAAATTAGTTGGAGAAGTAAAGGCAGCTGGGCATTGTGCTAAGCACACAATCCCTTCAAAAGCTTAAATAAACATCTCAACGAATAGCTAAGGGGAAATTATATACCCAAAATCTATTTTAAAGTCCTGCATAATTATTCCTTGAATCTTTCAATATATTAGGTAAAAATTAAAATGTAAACAATTGAAAAAACTCACTTTAATTATATAAATGTAATGAAACATACCTGCCATAATGACTCAATACAAAAAGGTATGAAAAAACCCAGCAGAAGAATATAGTCCATTTCATTGTTAGGTAGTTTTAAATTCACAGTAAAGAGAAATTTTGAAAAAGAGATTAGAAACAACATCTGGCCAATCTGTTTGAGAAAAAAAAAAAGGTTGCAAATATTACATTTTGCAACAATGGGTAAAACATCTTTAAAAAACAACAAAAAAAAACCATAAAGAAATACAAGTATTTTTGTATTGTTGCAAAATGTGAAGCTGACTTAGAATATAAAAGAAATGTGATAAAATTTAAGGTATAACCAACAGCAAATAAGATTAGTTAAAACAAATTGTTTTTTTAATATAATTTATAATGAATTTCACTATTTCGGTAACTTCACAACTGAATGAATCTTAAATTTTACTATGAAATACTTGCAGCGACACCTTTTTACTAATACTGAAGCAAACTCCCATTGAATCTTATGTTTAATAGTCTCTGCAATATCACATTTGAAAAATCACTGTCTACCTTATTATTACTGAGAGTATTTAACATAAAACTCAATGAGCTTTTGCTTTCTAGCACCATTTACAGCAATCAGCATGGAGATGAACTAAGCTGCAAGTTGTCTATGAAAAATAGTACTTACAAGTTTCAAATAGGCAACGTTACGTGGACAAAGAAAACTTTTCAACCTGCATCTTTTGCATCTTGAATGACTGAATGATTAACAATATTTAAATGATGAAATAAATTGATTTAATCTTATTACTTGACATCCAAAAGCTTCATTTAATTTTTAAAAAAATCAAACGAAACAAAAAAACCTCAACAACTTACTTATAACTCAAATTAGTAGCTGCCTCATGACAAATACAACATTTCTGTAAAGTAATTAATTCAAAGTAAGTCATACTGTGATTTAAATGCTGCCTCATGACAAATACAACATTTCTGTAAAGTAATTAATTCAAAGTAAGTCATACTGTGATTTTAATTTATTTAAAAAAAATACCTTACTTAAATTGAATCAGTAAATGTTCTAAATGCATCTTAAATAAATTTCATTCATCTTTTTGTTTAAGAATATATCATGTTTGTTAACGCTAGGCAGGGCTGTGCAGTACCAAAGTGCAAAACGGTGGGGAAAAAAAACGGGCGGCTGCCTCTGAGGGGTGAAAAATCTAGCCTTGGGGAAAGAATTTGTAACCAACAAAACTATTTCCAAAATGAAAAAAACAAAATGGATGCCAATTTATAACAAACCAGATAATTAGAAGAAAAACTGACAGCACTAGATGAGAAATCAAAGTTAGTGATGCGGTCTTTGAATGGGGATTTAAATTTTTCAGGAATCAAGAATAAGCCTTCTTAATATTTCAGTGTATTTCTTTACCAGAAATAAAGTTGGAAAGCGTTTCATATGCATACAGCTCTACACATTTTTACCAATAAGGCCAATAAGTTTTGCTGCTGGGCTGAAACCGTTCTCACTATTTGGCCATGGCAGCCTGTGAAGGTGGCGACTGGCACACCTGCCTATGGTCCTTTGCCTGAAAAGGGGGGAAGAGGTACCGGAGTTTTGTTTTCCCTCTAACTGTAACTGTTTTGACCAAGGGCCTATCTTGTATTCCTGAGTGGGGGTAACAAAATCAGGGTCGCCCAGCTGATGAATTTTAATCAGCACAAACAAGACTGTTAACTTTTGTTATTTATCTTAAGAAAAACAAAAGGTAGTTCCCTTCAGAGGGCATTTATTGACTTGAGTAATTCAGCTCTGAAAAAACATTAAACACATTTGTGCTGGTCAACGTAAATTTTGAGTGTTTCAAATGCTAAACTGTTCAAACATCTACCCTCATTCAGCAAAAAGATGTCAGCTGCGTGCAACTTTGTATGGAATTTAAAATTATGTGCACTACATAGTGGTAAACAAAACTAAACAAAAACAATTGTGCACTGCTGTAATGTTTATGCACACTCTGAGAGGAAATCCTGCTACCATTCTATCATTAATTGCACAAATCTTTTTTAAACCCTTTTTTTGGTTGGGTTCCATATGCCTTAATATCATCATACCAATCCTACAATGGAGCCATAAGTAATTAAAACAATAAAACCGAGATACACTAATGTTTTGCATTGTTATATGAGAGATCTTATTTTTTTGTTATTAATGCCATTTGCCACCCAGTTGTTTACAATGTAAATAAGATAATAAGTAGTATATCAACATGATACAGTGTGCTATCAAGTCAAATTGATGATGCTGATAAATATATTATATAAACATAAATATTTAAGGTAATAAAAAAACAACTGATTATGTTTGTTATGAATTTTCCATCTTTTTTCTCATCAAACATTTGGATGTTGCCTTAAAAGCATTACCGTTTATACATGTATAGATAGATAAAATGGGCAGCTGCTAACCCCATCCCCTTCAAAGAGGACATCCCATCATAATTCTTATTTAGCTGTATAACACAAAAAAAAAAAAAAATCTTCTAAACCATTAGCTATTCAAGAGTTGATTACTAGTGGTAAAAGATATATAATAGGCAATTTTCACTTAACTGTTGAGGGTAAGGGGGGGGGGGTCCAGTTGTAAAAGAACATTTACAGTTTATTGGGTGAAAATTAACTTTAGGGAGCCTATGCATAAGTACATATGGGTGCCTTAGTCAAAAAACGTAGCTTGCAAATCTTTAAAGCAGATGACTTTCTGACCCTCCCCCTCAATTTTTAATCACACTTTTTTTGCTCCACTGGTTAACACTGACACAACTCATGACAAAATATTACTGTCTACACCCAACAGAACAACAAACCTTGATTAGACCCAAAACACCACCATGATACCATGTTAATTTTTGCATCACAACATGTTTAAAAATAAACTATTGATTTGTCAGAGATGTTTCCCCATTACACAAGCAACTTGTGATAGGATTATTGTTTGAGTGTAAGTTTTGAGCGAGACAAAATATTAGTTACTAAGTTCCCAGTATTACAGCTTAAAGAAGTTATCATTCTTACTGATAAATAAACTAGTCATCTGTCTTGGCTCTCTAACAATATTTTGTTTCACTTTGTTTAGGTGTGGCCCTGTACCTAGAACTAAAAAAAAATACTTACGCCCCTCTTGGAGTTTTTCAGTGCTATTTCTAGAGGAATAGATGAACCTGTTGTCCAAAGAGTATGCCTGTACCTCCTACAGACTTCTTGTGACAAAAACTCTTTGTTCTTTGACTTTAAGGCCATAGTAACGATGGTAGTGTTGCCCCAAGCTTTGAGTTTTTGGTCCAATAAGCTCAAAGTCAACTCTGGATCCTTTTTGTATGTGTTGTTTATTGTTTCTATAGAATATTTTTTATATTCCCTGAAAATAGAATTAGCAAATGTAAGAATTAAATTTTTCCCTTTTACTTGCATAGAACACAGGTTACTCTGTGGAGTAAATGTGCATGTACAAAGAACTCCATGAACACTATACATGTAAAAAAATACAAGCCCCAAGGATTCAGTCAGTTATAAAATGTGAACCACTGGTACATGTATATAATTATAATGTAAATGAATAAAACCGATGTGCTCCACTGCCAAGATAATGTGGACATGTTTAGTATCTAAAATGAGCGTAAAAAAAAGCTAGATCTTGTTTTGATATGGTCTTCTGCCATTTATTGAGTAAATGTTAACACAGTTTATTACATACACAGTTTATTACATACGTTCTAGAGACTCAAAATAGAGTCAATGAAAAGAATACAAGACAGTTTTCCTAAAACAGGATCTATATACAATTTTATTAGCCAATGTTTGTTCAGTTTTAAATAGTCTATTTTTAAAATGACAAAGTTGTTTCAGATATCCAAGTTTTTTTTTATTAAGTAAATATGTTAGAATTCCAGGATTTTATTATACTAGAGTTTTAATATTTTTGTTGTAAGTATTTAAAATAAAATAAATTATATATATAAAAAGATATAATAAAGAAACAACAACTCATATTTTAATATTTCAAAATTAAATTGATAATTTTGTTATGTTATTGTTACAGTGAAGGGCATCCAGCATTAATTACAGCGTGGATGACTTTTTAAATAAGCCATCAAAAATTCTCTTTATATTCTATGGTACTTACAGATTTTATGATCTAGGCTCCACAGTCAGTTCAAATAATTTTACATATAAAAAAGCTTGCGAAAAAAAAAAGATACTCACAAAATCTGTGTTTTAAAGATGACTCGCTTATCGTCGTCGATTTCATAGTTTCTCTTTGCAGTAATTACGCAGCTTGCAAACATGGCAGCACTGACTGGGGACTGAAATACACATACATGCAAAATAACTATAAAAAGGTAACTATTGACTATAACAAAGCATAAAATTACCTGCAAAATTGTGAATGTATTAATATATGTTAGGAATTATACTAAACATTAGAAAAAAAAAATTAAAAAAATATAAAGTATGATAATTCGATGGGAATATGAGATTTTATTTATAGTATGCAGATACTGCTGTATTAAAATATATTAATATC
This sequence comes from Bulinus truncatus, assembly GCA_021962125.1. Lineage (NCBI taxonomy): Eukaryota > Metazoa > Mollusca > Gastropoda > Planorbidae > Bulinus > Bulinus truncatus. The sequence goes on along the minus strand of JAGDYQ010000044.1, from coordinate 2,474,230 downwards.
ATTAATGTCTACTTGAAACTTCATTAATTTTACACTATGATAATCAGGTGAAAAAACTATAAGCATAATAATGCACGATGAAGCTTTATTGATGTTTTTTTTTAATTTAAAAATTTTTCTTATTTAATAAAGTCTTGTCTTATTTAATAAAAACTTGTCTTGCTCATTGTAATGATTACTAAAAAAATTCCTTTTAAAAAAAGAAGTTTACATTATATATTTTCATGTAGTTAGTTGAATTTTCCGCACTTAAATTGTAGGTGTGTGAGATGTCTGTGTAAGGATAAGATGAAATCTTTTAGATCTTATAAGCTAATAATACAAATATTTTTAAGGTGCCCTTCTTTCATCCTCACCAAAGCCTGCTGTGCAATAGCCATGAAGTAACAACAGGAGATATAGAAAAAAGGTTAAATGTCGTGAAATTTCAAAATTAGTGTATACATAAATTTTTTAAATCATTCTCTTCTGTATTGTAAGAGTCCCAATTTCAATTCTTTCATTTATTTAACAATAATATAAAGTTAATTATCATCTTCACAAAAATTCAATAGTAAGTTTGCATCATTTCCTTACGCCAATCAATATAGGTACCCTAGCTATCAAACAAAAAAACTACATGGCTAATAATACTGTCTGTCAGTAAAGTAATGTAGTTTTTGCACAGGCTTGTTCACTAATCATGTAACGTTAAAGTTTGCAACAATGAAATATTATAATAACGACATTTCACAGCATTAGATGAGGTACAAACTTGATTTAAATTTTTTATTCCCAGTACCTTAAATGACAAACAGTCTAAAAATGGAAATAGAATATTTTGAATTAAGTATGCTCAATAAAAATAACTAATTTTTTTGTTTTTCAGTCCATTATAAAAACTTAAGCAAAAGTTCTTCTAACCTTTAAATAACGCCAGATTATCTTCGACAGTTCATGCTTGCCAAAAAAAACTGTGAGCTTGAATAGATTTTCTAATTTATCCTCTGGAAAAAAAAAATCAATGATTTTCACTGTAAAAATAAATCACGTTTACATGTGTCACAGTGCCTTTTGGAAACATGAAGCAGATCACTCATGACATGAGACAAGTAGAAATTAGGTTTTCATTTTTATTTAAGTTGGTAACCTGCCAGATAACAATATGATTTTTTTTAACATAGAATGAGAGAGCATTACTTATTAAAAAATTTAACGAGAATTAATGAAAATAATTTCCATGAAACATTTTTTGTCTGGTTCAAATAACACTGCAAATTTATTGAGACATGTTTCAACACGGTACGAGTTTGAAATACATTTGCATAATTTACTTCCAATGCTGGATTATGTTTCATTTTAGGCTCCAACTTCAAAATTGGTAGCTTTATCATCAAGCAAGGATTGACATTAAAATCAACAAGAAATTACTACATTTGAGTGACAATTATAAATTTACCTACTTAAATGGACAAAAAAATATTTTTTTTTGGGTATTTTTATTAAGGTTTTCCAATAAGTGACTAGCACTAAAAGACAAAAAAAATCACAGCTATAAGCTGCTTCCAGTTTTTTTTCTCAGCTTTGAAGATATTATCTTTTATAAATCAATGGAGTTAAATTTTGCGACTTGGCATTCTCAAAGACATATAGATGAAAAAAACAGTTTTTTTTTTTTTGTAAAGGTTGCAGAATAATAAGAACAAAGATCATCAACATATTTTGAAAAATAAAACTTAGATGATTGGTTGAAGGATTGGAAGTCCTGTAATTTAATATGAGTGTGTTATGACTGTGTCAGACCAAAAAAAAAAATTGATTTGACAAAAATTTTATATAGACTAATATTTTCAACTTACCAGAACTATCCTCAGGATCTATGACATTTCTAGCATTAGGATACTGGAAAAATTTTTGTATCTGAATTTTTAATTTGTTCTCCTTATCAGTCAGTTTTCTGTGTTTAAGCTGTTGATTAATAGATACATATGTGATGAGATTTTTAAATACCAGTCAATCAGGTTAATCTATGGCTTCCATCAGTCTTAAGAGGCACACTTAAACACTAAATACATACATATACGTATAATAGACTGAATGTGATCAAAGGGTGTGTTGTATAATACAACATCCATATAGAATGGAAATTGAAATACATTCATACATAAAATGTGTTACTAAATGGCCTGATAATCATGGATCTGAATATTCGAATGCCAGACAATCGTGAGTCTACTATATATATATATATATTTATTTCTTTTACATCTACAAATTTGTTGTGTCTAAAGAACATAAACAGTAAATGAATTGATCCTGAAATATATTACTTCAATCATAGATTTCAAATGTAGAAAAATGCTGGGCGATAGGCCCTGGGCCATCATGAACTGAATAAAGTCAAATCTCTCCAGTTTAACTGACTCTTCCAAAATAGTTTCACAAAAAGGAGTCTGAAATTTGTGAATTGTGAAATTATGATTATTTTATTTCCCATTAATCATGTAATTAAAAGTAAAAAAAAAACAACATATTTGTAATTTATTCATTTTAAAAAGTTATAAATGTATTTACTCTGTTCTGGACAGCTTTCCATAAAGCACCAAGTTCAGCTGCGATACTCAGCTTGTCCAAATACAAACGAAGCATATTGAAATTGTTGTTCAAAACATCTCGCTTGTCTTTATCTTTTTCTTTTTCTATGACATCTGCAAGGAATAATATATCAAATATATAAACATATATGTATTAATTGAATCCAATTATACATACATTCTTCATTTCCATTGCAAGAGCCTTTATACAAAATATTCCTTTACCACTAAGAGCAATGAGGGCAGCCTCTGCAATGTCACTCTCTGTAATTTTAGTGTTAACATCTAGAAATGTTAATGGATTTTGATACTGCTTTAGGAAGCTTTCAATCCTTTCAACTAGTTGCTGCTTTTCTTTTATGCTGTAATAATGTGAAATAAAGATAGATAGAATATATTAAATAACAAGATAAAAAAAAATCCCATTTAACATTATTAATTTACTGTTATAACTCCTTCCTTGCCCTACGTGGTGCACTAAGGACAGTGAAATTCTAACAGACCAGCAATCCGTATATTTTCCATACAGACAGCTGTAATGTTATGACTTAAGAGCAGGAGTTGTGATGATAAAAAGCCAGTGAAGAATAGTGGCCATTGTAGTTGTTGATAGTAAATAAATTATTAAATGCTGTGTTTTTAAACCCACATCTGTGCTGATTTCATTTGAGCATTTAACATTATAATGAATAAAAAGAATTTTGTGAATCATTCTAAACTGCTGGTGGTAGAATTTAAAGAAGACATTTCCATGTTCTGACAGAAAATTATAAACTGTCACATTAGGATGGATAAGTAAGAAATGAATCAATAGAATTTTATACATGGTGCTGAATAATTCATCACTTAAATATAAATAAAAAAGGTTTGTAGTCCCATTAACACTTTTTTTTCTGTAATTGTATTTTATTTTGACACTAGTGGGAAAAGCCTGCTGAATCTGGCTGAACGAAATCCGACAGAAGTGATAACAAAGAAATGTATGAAATACTGCAATAGAAAAGAACATGTGGCCTTTATTGCCATGAACAGAATACAATATGAAAACGACCTGTGTGGGAGACACAGTGTTACAACGCGTACACCGCACGATATGAAAACTACCTGAGGGAGACACAAAGGTTAGACGATTATGTATTTAAGGATGTCAGAAGTTTATCCCAAAACAAAAAGTAAACAATAACAGCTGACTATTTGGGAAGTTCAATAAAAATATTGCAACTTTAATTATAATACCCGTGACATTGTTTACTTAAGTTATAATGCTCCTAAAAAGTCTACCACAGCTCTATAAGTAAACCAGGGACTTTAATTTTAAGCAGCTAATCTTGATGTTTGGCCTCTTCAAACAATCTGTCAAAACCCCCTCCCTCTAGCCTAAAATTAGTATTATTTTAAGACTAGCTGTACCCTGCAAAACCTTTGCATAGAGTTATATCCCCTTAGGCTTGATTGGTAGGCTAGGTTATTTTTGGTTTCGGGCAGATCCGATTTTTTCATGATTGTATTTTAAACTGGAATACTTATGTATTAATTCTTTACTTTCAATTTAACTCAGAACCCAAATTGCCTTTTTTCCAATAGTAGATTATGGTTACAATCAGAATGGCAATACATTACAACTGCTTATATGAAAGCATCTTGACATGCAAATAATGAAGAAAGTGGAACAGTTTTCATATCAAAACTTGTAGCTTCTTGTTATTAATATTAATTAAAGTAAAACTTCTTAAACTAGGTATTTTGGAATAGCTAGTATAGTCTAAATCTTTGCAGATTTTTTTTTTGAGTACTTTGGTGGCAAATTTTTTTAGAAGATGATTGAAAATTCTTCACTTAAAAAAATATGGAAATTTTCCTTTGAGTAATATTTACCAACTAAAAAAATAGGATAATTAATACAAAGTAAATAGAAAGTAAAGCTGGTGAAATATAAATCAACAACAAGTGATCACTTACCTAAACGTATTTTTATCTGTTGATTCATCATAAAAGGTAGAGATGATGTGGTATATGCTATAAGATGTAAGATGTTAAAAAGCTAATTAAAATTCACTCAGCATGTACAACTAATTATTTTGTTTGGGATCATGCTTAAGATTTTACTATTAGATTTAAGTCATTCTCTCCCCAATGACATGAAGGCTTTTAACATTCTGCCAGGTGTTTCTATAAACAAAAGTCACCAATAAGAGTTAAATTAAAGAATTATATTCACTAAATCACTTGATTGCTTTTGTATGTTTTGTTCTACACAACAGCAACATTTTTTCAAAGACCACCAATGGACCATTGAATGACTACCGCTGTTCATGGGGGATGCTGCGGCTAGAACATTACCCAGCTATGTGAGCTCTCCCAATTATGTTAAGAGTGGACATTTTTTTTTATAATAATGATATTATTATTTATTAATTTTCAGTTACATGTACATGATTAAATCATTAAAGTAAAGAGTAGGACACGGATATGTATCAATGATCTAAAATGGTGCAGAAGTGCATGCATTTCATAAAAATACATTTTATTAGGGAAGTATGAATTAAGGTTGTAAGTAATTTAAGCACAATATACATGTATCATTTTAGTGCTTCTAGATCACTATTACAGTATCATTTAGTAAATTACAGAATTATGTAAAAAAAATTTAATTGAAATAAGAATAAAAGAAATTTAAAAATGAAACACATGTTTATAATAGAATTAATTTGTAAAAGTAGTCATTTTAGAGTCCTAACTAAGTTTGCAAATGATACATTTTGGGTAACGTGATAATGGTCACCTCATAAAGGTGTTTAAGTGATCAACCCAATATTACAAGCTAAAAGTGGCACATCATTCACCCATTTAAGCCTTTGAGTAAATTAAGCCCTATTGTTATTTATGGTTTCAAAGAAAAGAAAACAACAACTCAACAGACAAAATATTGGATTCACCTTAAAAAAAAACAACATTTGTCCAAGTTGTTGGGATTTTTGTGTGTATGCATGGCCAAAAAATATTTCTGTAAATAGCCAATCATTGAATCCACAAAAGAGAAACCATTTTAAGACAATAATTGTTCGAAAACAAAGCTACTCAGCGCATATGTTTGCATGATCAAAAGCTCTGAGTGAGGACATTCATGAATTGTAATCTTGTGGAGTGTGTTTAAATACAGCCAATAAAGGTTTTATTAACAGGTCTTAACTTTGTAGAAAAAAAAAAAGCTAGGTGCAATGGAATGGAATAAATGCATACTTTTCAGTTTCAGTAAAGTGAATTTTGACATTTATAATTATATTTTTATTTGTGAAGATGATACTTTTTTTTATGTATTAGAAGTTTGTAAAAGTTGGTTAAGAAATTAATTTTATGTATAAATGAGTATTTGGTGTTGCATTACCTTTGCATTTTTCCTTTTTCAAAAGTCTTAGCGAAGACATCAGCTAGTCCGCCAGATCCCTAAAATTAACAGTTCACAAGAAATTTTTAGAAAACATATTTTTAAATATCATTGTTGTTTCTTGCATAAAATTAACTTGAATCTATAATATTAATGGAATACAATAACAGGATGTCAATTCTAAAGTTGACAAAGACTTAAATCTATTTACATAGGGCAGATGCCAGTAGAGGTTTGTTCCAGGTGTAACTCTCCCACAAAACAGCCATGAAAGAACTCTTTAAGTACTTTAGAATATCACAAAAAATTCTATTCTGCTACACATAGTTTGAGATCATTTGTTTGAATTAAACATACCCTAAAGTCTATCAGTATCAGGAGAAGATAATACAATAAATACAAGAAGGCTGGGGGCTTTGTCTTAACTATTAGGCCTAAAAAAATCTTGAGCAAAGTGTAAAAATACAGCACTACATGGGTAGTTTTACAATAGGATGAAAGAGGCAGATGTTCAAAATACATATGAGGCTGCAATCAACTGGACTAAAACTTGAAATAGAAGTTTTCTTGACAACAGGACAAGATCAATATTTGCCCACAAGATGGTAACAAGATCATGTTATAAAAGATGGTTAAAAACTTAAGTTGAAAATTATGTGTGTGAAAAGTTTAAGGAGACTATTAAGTATCTGATCTCCTAAACTCTAAGCCAGCCAAAACCGATTACACATTTGCTGCAACAAAAAGAGCTGTATATAAAGCATTCAAAATAAAGTCAGGGAGAGATGGTAAGAACATAAATCCCAAAAATTAGCACAGAATCAAAAAGTTATTATGGCAATGTTAGGAGGAGAATAAAGTTAGATAAAAAAATCATTATAATAAGAGAAAAATGTTGGAAATGAAACAACATAGACAACACAACTGAAAGTGCTTAGCATTAAGAGACAGACTAAGTTAAAATGATTATATTCACAAGAGAACTTTTTTTTTCTCCCTTTCTGAATGAAACAGTAGTGACATATATTTTTTTTACTAAGCATACAAAATAAATTATTCTTGCTTGCTGTTAAATGTCTTTATTTGTTTTTTAAACATGAAGAATTAAACTTTTATAACTTCTACTACATGAAGAAATAATATATATATAATAAATATAAACTTACAACAATCATGTCTATATTTAACACTCTTTAAGTCTACTTTTTAAACATCTGGATAAAACACACATTTATTAAAATAAAATGTACCATAGGTTTATATATTTACCTTAAGAACGATTAAGGCTTTACCCTTGCACGTTTCCAGTAAGGCGCCAATGCCATTACATAGTATGGAAACCTCTAAGAGACCATCTTTGCATTGGGTGGTGGGGAAAAAAAGAACATGGATATTATAATCTCACTCAGTGAAAATCAATCTTGGGGGTAATGTCCCTTTACTTAAAAAAAAAACGCATCACTAAGAAATTTTAGCATAGCATTGTGATAAATAATATTAATATTGAGTATGTAGCTTTATGTTTGTAAAATATAAACTCTCCATTAATTTGTTTAAGTGTTTCTATCAGGGCTGCTAATTCTTAATAATAACAGTTGCGAACAATATATAAAAACCTATTTTGTTACTATAATGTCTCTTGAGAGTGTAAACATGGTAGAACGACAACCTATTACATGTAGTTAGTAATATGTATATAAAAAAGATGTGTATTGTAAATAAAATATCTGGACCTATTTTATTTGTTTCCCTGCAATTAATTTTGAAACAATGTATGTTGCACTCAGGATGGCCTTAACGTATATAACTGTCTGAGCATTTGACCATTGGGGTGAGGGTAGAGCTGTTCGTACCAATCTGCAAACTGGGGAAAACTGCCTAGGGCTACCACTTCCAGTATTTATGTCTATAACATGTAGTGCTAAAAGGGCCCAGACAGGTTCTCTAATAATGTAGAACGGTTCTGAAGGTTAAAAGTATGTGTGCCTTATGCTGACAATTAAATTTTATTTTTTAGTGGTTGTGGGAAAGGCAACCCAAACACTTGTCAGGCCTCAAGCCTTGTGGGGGCCTCTTCGCTTTTTATTTATTTATTGGAAAATAGATGGTAGTCAAAGGGGCCCTTGTTTAAGTTTGCTAGCAGCCTTAAAATTTCTGCCCCCCCCCCACCTCCCGTAACAGAAATGTTGGCCTGTATGCTCATGATTCTGTTAAAAAAAGACTGCCTAGATTATTCTAAAAGGAAATAAGAACATGCTAAGGGGATGAAAAGAGATGGGTGCCACATACAATTAAAGATGGATTTATCATTTTATCTTTTCAAAGTGTGCATTTTCATGGTTAAGACATTGAAAATCCATCAAGATCATATATGAAACAAGGTAAACTGGATGTCTAATCTCTATCATGTATAGAAGCAGATGGGTAATGTTTAGTTGATTATGAAGATAGATAAAGCACGTAACAATACAGAGAGGTGGGGGTAAAGGGACACAAAATTTAGCCAGAGCTTAAGGCATCAAAGGGACTTAATCTAGTTATGATAGTCAATGATAGCTTAAGTACATGCATGTGAGTACTATCTAAATGTATCAATATAATTTCTTACTCAGAAACAAACAGTATTCATGCATGTTTTTGTTTACTTTTGTATTGAGAGCCCAACCTATCCCTTATATAGTGCTGAGGCCCATATTTTAAAAGGTTAGAAAATACCCAAACACAAAAAAATGATCTAGAAAATTGTCAATTAATATAAATGGCATTTTCTTTTATCTAGAGGGCTAAAAAAATATTCTAGATCTGGAAAAGAATTCGTCTCATATACATTAAGTGCATAGAGTACTGTTATAACACTCATCTCAATCTCTCTCTCTCTCCCCCTGGGCCTTATGAGCCCCCCCCCCCCCCCCGCAAGATTGATGAAGGCTTCTTCTGGGCTTTAGAGAAATGAAGGGTTGCATTTGTCAAAGAGCAATATGAATTGAAAGACTTTTTAAAATTTACAACAAATAAACTTCAATTATAAACGTTAATAGAATGTAATATAATTACCTACAGTTTGTGGATTCAAACATACTATATATTTATCAATATATTTTTTAAGTCCAGCATAGTCCTTGTGCAATAGTAGTGTAGGATTCGGTTCCTATGGAAATACAAGCACAATAAAAATTAGGGAACTAATTACAGAAATCTTAAAATGACATGGATACACATTTAAATATTTATGATTTAAATAGACAATGCATACAATGAAGTACGTTTATAGTAATATTTAAGCTGCGCTTGTCCTGTTAATTGGGATTGGGTAATCAGCATTGCCAAATAATTTTGATGAAAACTGTATTAACTCAGTAAGAAGCTCACTAAAAAAAACTCTCCAAAGAAATGTCAAATAAAAGTTGTAGCCACCTAAATCTCAACAACCCGCTAGTGACTTTAACTTTAACTAAAAAAAAAACACCTCCCAAACCATTTGGAAATCTCCTTATCTGGCAAGACTGATTTATTTAAGCTGGATGAGGACACTGTTCTTGTTTTTTTTTAATTCAAAACTTTTATGTACAAGTGGCATAATTAGGGAGAGGATTAACATCGAGCTGCAATTCATATGATTTGATCTCCCTCTCTCACACACATGCCAGGACCATTCTTAGGTGTATAGGGGCCTCTGGGCAGAGATTTCCGTAGATATCTAAGGGTCTGAGGCTAAAGTACCAGTCCTAGCCTCCTTAGAACCAGGCTTTATATGAATGAATACTGGAAGATAGAGGAGAGCATTTTGGTGTGTGTGTGTGTGTGGGGGGGGGGGGGGTTTGGACCCTGGGCAGGTTGCCTATTTGCCTATCCATAAGAGCGTCTCTGCACCCACACTCCACACACATGAAGTGTAGATAAAAAAGTGTATTTTAAGGAACAAAACAAACCTTTTGAATCACCGGATTTTGCCTATAGAGACCTATGATTGCCAAACTTGCTGTACTTTGAGATGCCAACTTTGCCTTCTTTGCAATGTTTTTTATGAAATTTGCTTTATCTTTAGAAATGGTACTTATATCCAAGAGCAACCAAAACTCTATTGAAAAGACGTGACAACAATGAGAAAATATATATCATATAATATATAAATTTTATATATATATTAAAAAATAACCCATATCAAATGTGGTGGTTAAATTCGCAAAAATGTGAATTCATTTTTATAAATTATTAAGTACTGTTATATAGAAATAATCCCTATGCCCAAAAACATTTTTCATACATCTAAATATATATGTATGTACTGCACAGCTTCCTGCTACACAGAGAACAACCAGAGGTAAAACATAGAAATATACATTAATATATTAAAAAAGAAAGAAAAAAAAAACTTTTTAACAATGACAGGCTAAACAATTAATATTTTACAAAAATATTGAGCTGGCATTTTAGTAAGAGTTTGTTATGGGCCTATTATACAATCTATATAAACATTGTGCAAGAGGGTGCAAAAATCCTGGGCGGCAGCCTAAGAGGGAAGGCAAAAATCAGCCCTGTGAAAATTCAATTTTGCTGAGACTATTAAATACAGGATTCGATGTGAATTTTTTATTTTCTGGCACAATTCATAGTGGTCCCCCATGGATGCAAGGCGTCTATACAATCTTTTATGTAGAAATTTCATGACTGCCATTACATCTTCTATGGCCGCTTGTGGATCTAAGGTCCCAGGTTGGGCATCCCTGCCTTCAGTCATACACATATTAAAAAATTTATAAATTGAAAATAGGCTAGGGCGTCTATCTTGATATAATGCTAATTTTATTAAAAAAATATTATTCATCTAACTTTGATCATTTAAGAAAGGAAAAGGATTGGAGAATATTTGATGTGCTAATTTAGTCATTACTTAAATTCAAAGAGGCCCCCAAAGAGTTAATTTGTGAAGAAATAATAAATTTGTATAAAGATATTTATGCTTAAAGAAATTTATTACTTACAATTTAATGCATATTAACAATGGAGTATTTGTTAAAACTTTTTATCAATTCATTTTTTTCCCCTTCATTTATTTTTAACACAATTTTACTTGCTTTTATTTGTTTGTAAAGCATACATCAACTATTGAAATATGACTTGATAAAGTGATGCTAATATATATTAAAAGTAAACTGCAATAAGGGAATGGGGGAGAGATGGCTCTATAAAAATAGATAAATGATATAATTATACTTATTACCTTTTTTAGCACAAAAGGCTACAATCAGTTGTACTGCTTCTCGTACACCAAAGAGAGCTTTATCGCTACATTTTGGGAACACTTCTCCAGTTATGCTTATAAGCATCTAAGTGGGAAAAAAATGTTTTGAGTGTTGTATTTTGAAAAAAAAAAACAATTTAGTGTAACATTGTTTACTTAATGTACCCTGCAAAACATTAACAAGATGTATTTTTTTATATAATTGACATATTTATGTCTATATTGCATCACAAAAGCTAAATTGGGAAACTTATTTTAACACGTTAAGTCATACATGAATAACGTGTGCTAAGTTGACCTAAGCATTTTTCTAATATTAGAACCTCATTTATAGAAAGCAAAATTCTGACAAAAAAGTTACGTTTTAAAACGATGTCCAAAAACATGTCTGATGATGACCGAAAGTAGGTTCATTGCAATATTAAGGGATAAACTGGCCGCTTGGCAGCATCTCAATTCAGAAAATGTTTTTTAAAAAAATCAAATCAAAAATAGTTTCTTTGGTTTTAAATATGAGAAGTAAAGTCTAATCCATTATAGAACTAAAATACATTACCATTAAAAAGAATGTTATCTTTTAACAGCATATTTCATTTTCAAATCATAGACATTAACAATGCCAATTGTCAATCGTAATAATCAGAATCAGCAAAAATAAAAATATTCATTTCTTTTATTATACTATTTTTTAGGTAACACCCTGGTCCTGGTTTAAAAAAAAAAGAAAATTAAATTTACCAACCAAGTTCAACTTTCCATATGAGTACACGTGGTGAAGTGGCTGGCTTTGGCATTTGAAATTTGTTCCATTGATCATGGTGGAAGTCTTGAAAAAAGTGTGTGTGTGGGGGGGAGGGGGTGACACCCTGAATTTTCCGCACCGGGTGACACCAACCGTAGTGACGCCACTGCACACTATATTGTAGATTACATATTTAAAAAAGGCTATGGCTTCCGAATATTTCGATCGAAAAGCCTTATCATAAATATAATAACCTTTATTTTTCAATCTGAAGCAACTTCAAGCCATTTTTTGGTTTGTTTACCCTTGTAGAAAATATAGATAGATGTTTTTATGTCCCAGCATTTCATCCCCCCCCCACACACACACACAGGTAAATGAAAAAAAAATGAAATTATGTGTCACTTATGTATTTCTGTTATTCTCATGCAACAGAAAACAAACAAAAGGACAACGATTCTTTCAGTTACCTTTGGCCGGATAAGCTGCCATTTTGATGATATTTCTTCTATAGGAAGAGTTATGGCCAATCCATTGTTTACTAGGATGTCACTGTTTTCCTCACACAAAAATCCAAGTGCACAAAACTTAAAAAAAAAGAAATTAATTAATTTAAAAACAGAGAGAGAGAGAGAGAGAGAGTGAGAGAGAGAGAGAGAGAGAGAGAGAGAGAGAGGGGGGGGGAGGGAGGGAGAGAATAGTTTTCCGTAGACTTACCTACAATCTTATTAATCTGCAAAAAGGGTGAAAAACTAAATGTTCTACAAAAATATCGACTCTTTTATTTGTATCTTTTTTTTTTAAATGTCGAAATAATAATACAGATTTCATAGTGGATCGAAAAAGGGAAGCTTGAGAATAGCTGTGCAGTATAATAAAGCGAGTGTGCATTGTGTGCTCTCTTCCCGCTCCATCTATCTCGCTCTCTTTCTCTCCCCCCCCCCCACTCCCTCTCTATCAACTTGATGGCTCTCTCGCTGAACGTATTTGGGGGGGGGGGCTTTATAGCCGACGCAGCCGGAGTTAAAATTGGATCTAAAATTGGTTTTTTTTTAAGATTACACGTTTAACTTACACTAAACATTTTCCCTTCATAGCAGTGGCATACATAACAACTTGAGAACACCCCTTTACAAACGGGGGGTTCTCTCATTAAAACAACGATTTTTTTTTCTTTTATGAGACCCCCCCCCCCTATAGCTCCGCCCTATCCCGCGGTCGCCGACCTCGATTTGTTGTTGGGAATGTAGCGAAGAAAATTTTATTTTAATTAAACTAAGGCTTTAAGGAAAGTGGGTGGGTGGGTGGGTGGGGGGAGTATGGCGGGTGCGTGTTATGTAAATTAAACGCTTCGAAAATTCACTAACACATTTAAACACATTTAATATCAGGTTTGAATATTTTATTATCTCACGAGACAGCTGTAGGGCCGGCAGGAAGGAGAATGTATAGGAGACAATTTCCTCCCAACTTATTTATGGCTCACCGAGAGTTTGAATTCGTACACCTTATTTACAAATAAAAAAAAAAAATAAATAAAATCTTGCGAAGCTCCTGATGCGTGCTCCCATAAGTGGTTCTAGTTTCATGTTGGCAATTTATCCGTGCTAAAAGCCCTAAAGCTGTGAAGATGTCGCCCCCCCCCCCTGACTTTCGGGCTGAAGAATTATCGCAGAGGGCGGACCGCATTCGTCACCCCCAGTCGAACTGCGCCACTGGCGCAAAAGTAACCAGATGGCATGATGACATTATACATTATTTGTACCTAACCTTTGTGTCCGCTTGAATGTCAATGATCTCGCCTTGTTAATCTCTATATCTCTATACTTATAAGAGGCATTTGTTGTCTGTCTGTCAGTTCCCTTATAACTCAAGATCCAGATAACCAAATAATGTGAAATTTGTTACACATACACATAATTACATGGGGAAGGTTATAGGACAGTTTTCGTTTCATCTCGATGGGTAGTTTAATTGTAATTAATTTTTTTTTATTTTAGTATTTTACTATATTAAAGTAATCTCGACGGCGCCATAAATAAAATTCCTCTGTGACGTCATTTCCCGATGATCGAATAGAACTTGCGCGCTGGTGCTGTATTGTGCCTTTGTGATGCAAAGAATTGTTGTTGTTTTTTCATGCTCCCTGATTTGTACAGTTTGAGGAAGATAAAGGAATGAAGAAGGATTTTAGAAGAAGTGTGAAGCAAAGAGAGAGAGAGAGAGAGAGAGAGAGAGAGAGAGAGATAAAGAGAGAGAGGGGGCAGGAGGAGAGAGAGGAAAGGAGGATAGGAGGATAGAGGAGGGAGGGGGATGGACAGGGGGAGAAAAGGAGGGGGAGAGAGGGAGATGGGAGAGGGAGCAGGGGGGAGAGGGAGAGGGGAGAGGGAGCAGGGGGAGAGGGAGAGAGAAAGGAAGGGAGGGAGAGAGGGGGTAGGAGGGAGAGAGGGGAGGGAGGGAGAGAGGGAGGGAGAGAGATAAAGAGTGAGGGGGCAGGAAGGGAGAGAGAGGGAATGAGGGAGGGAGGAAGGGGGGAGAGGGGGAGGGAGAGAGAGATGGGAGATGGGAGAGAGGGAGGGAGGGAGAGGGAGGGAAATGGAGAGAGGGGGAGGGAGGGAGAGAGAGAGGAAGGGAGAGAGGGGGTAGGGAGAAAACAGAAGGTAAACAGAAAACCTTCTTTTAAACCCGGGCAAAGCCGGGTACTTGCAACTAGTATACTTATAAGATGCATTTGCTGTCTGTCTGTCTGTTCCCTTAAAACTCAAGATACAGACAACCAAATAACGTGAAATTTGGTACACGTACACAAAATTACATGGGAAAGGCTCTTAAACAGGTTTCGTTCCATCTCAATGGGTAGTTTAATTGTGATTAATTATTTTGGTAATCTATAGCTGGAGCCCGAAAAAAAATAATACGGAGTCCAGTTAGCTGGAATCGTAGCCACTGCGTTGATATGTATTGATAAAGTAATCACGGTATGGGAACGCCGTCGCTATAAATCCGCTATGACGTCATTTCCTGATGGTATATTTTTTTTTTTGGTGCTATATCGTGCCACACCAACTTGCCTTTGTGCATAATAAAGTAGTTATTTTTTACTTTTGGTACACGGACACAAAATTACATGGGAAATGTTCTTAAACAGGTTTCGTTCCATCTCAAAGGGTTCTTTAATTGTAATTAATTATTTTGGATATCAAAGACATGAAAATTGGCAAACTTTTACCCCGATTCAGGTTTTACGAGCTTCTCTCCCACATAGCTAACTTACTATAAATATGATCGGTACGGGGAACCAAATATCACATTACTTACTATTACATTCCATTCCTTCATCCATAGGAATTGTCATCTTTTGCTACAGTCATGCCTAAGAGAGAGAGAGAGAGAAAGAGAGAGAGAGAGAGAGAGAGAGAGAGAGAGAGAGAGAGAGAGGGAGGGAGGGAGGGGGAGGGAAAGACGGAGGGAGGGAGGGAGGGAGAGAGGGGGAGGGAGGGAAAGAGGGAGGGAGGGAGGGAGAGAGAGAGGGAGAGAGAGTAACTGCCAAAAATGTTGTGTATTACATTGCTTTAAGATAAATGTACCCTTTTATTGCATGCAAATAAACCCTTTTTTACGCGACCTATTTTAAATATTAATTAAACATCAAAATACGCTTCTTAAATAAACAGAAAACCTTATTTTAAACCCGGGCAAAGCCGGGTACTTGCAACTAGTATAAATATATTGCGAATATCATCCTATGTGTGTCTGTATGTTTGTCTGAAGTCGGACTGCTATATCACGAGTATCATCCTATGTATGTCAGTATGTTTGTCTGAAGTCTGACTGCTATATCATGAGTATCATCGTATGTGTGTCTGTATGTTTGTCTGAAGCCTGATTATTCAAGCATCTTTCATGTTATGTTAGTGTAAATGAATAAATACTTTCCTGTCTGTCTACCTGCCCGTTTGCCCGTTTGTGTAACCTCTTGAATATATGTCTACCCCCCCCCCCCCATTTTCTACCCTTATCTCTTTGGATCCATCTCTGTCTGCCTACCTGTCTATCACTCTATGCCTGAAAAGGGATCAAAGGATACTGGGCCGCCCAAGAAACATTAAATTAATTCCTTTTTACTCATTATGGTGTATTTCTCGTGGGATCGTGCGACTTTCCATGGACGAGAGATTATCAGGGAGCTGAGCGGCTGTTTGAGAGGCATTGGCATTGTAAATAAAAACAATCTAAAATACAAATAATCAACGTCCCTCAATTGGCGGTACGCGAATTTATTTAAAAACAATCAAAGAGCTTGATGAAGGTCGCCAGCTTGCTGAATGGCTCATCACCAACCCACGTGACCAATTATCGCATTAGTAAGGTAAGCACATTATATTATGAAAATATAAATAGCCTACATTTATTCTCGTGCTTACGCGTGAGCAGCTCCGTAGCCAAGGGGGAGGGGCACTGGGGGGGGGCGTGCCCCCCCCGCTAGGTGTGGAGTGCCCCCCCCCGCTTAAAAAAGAAGAAAAAGAGGAAAAAATAAAGAAAAAGTAAAGGTGCCCCCTTGCTGGGTATTGGTGCCTCCCTGCTTACTTGGATCTGGCTACGGGCCTGCATGTGAGGAGTACCCGCGGACATACCTTCGCACCCAGTGGGGTACAGTCGCGAAAAAGTTTGAGAGCCGCTGGTTTATGTGTGTCAGTGTCCCGTAGCCGCACTTACTTCCATTCCTCCTGTCCCTCCAATCAAGGCAAATGTATCTGTTACCCAGAGGCGGAGCCTCAGCAGTAAACGGGGCCCAGGGCGAGTGTTCTTTGCGGTGGTGGCCTAAGGTGAGTTTTAAGAATAGGGCCTGGAACAAGCGCTTAGTTTAGTTACACCGGTAGTTAAGAAAACAATTTCAAGCGCTGGCTACCGTTAGGTGCAGGGTTTGAGGCGGTCGCTCCAAATGCTACCACATAAGGCTAATACTGTGCTACTTTACTTTCATGAGTCAAAATAGTTCCCCACTTCTCAGGGTCCCCCCAGCTAGGGCGTTTTATTTTGACGTAACGTAATACACTTTAAAAGTTGAATCTTTCATATAGATCTATATTAAAAGTGCACTTTTTTAAAAATCTCTTGGAACTAAATTAATGTTTACTTTTTCTAGGTTTGAAGAGAAAAACTATGGGTAAAGTTTACATTCTGCTGACAGCATCAGGCCCGACACTGTGAAGGGCAGCAGAGGGACCCCTTGCTAAGATCACTTGATAGTTGAGGAGGGGCCCCAGTTGTCTAATATTTTCAGTGTCAATTCAAAGCACAGAAGAAACATAAACAGACGAAACATAGACGACAGTCGGAACATAGGCAGTCGAAACATAGACAGTCGAAACAAAGACAGTCGAAACCTAGACAGTCTAAACATAGTAACTTATTTTCTTGTAACTTCTTTCTTTAATTTATTAATCATTCTTTTATTAAGAAAAATCAACGGGATTGTATGAAAAAAGGAGGAGGGGGGGGGGAGGCGGTTCTCCTGGAGCAAAATATATAGGAACTTATGTAAAGCCATTGCTGACAATAGATTACTATGTACTGTTATACAGTCAGCAGGGTCTCCGAAATATTAAGAATGGGTGTTGCCTATATGCGACATATATTTTGTTTAAAACTATCTTGCAATTGATTGACACGCTTTATGGATTCTTTAATAGCTTGGTGTAAAGACATGCTGTCAGGCAGAGTGATAGACAAGCAAGGCAGACAGAGATGGATACAAAGAGAGACGGGTAGAAAGGGGGGGGGGTTGGAATAGATCAACAAGCAAAATGTTACGCTATTGGACAGACAAACAGGCAGGCAGACATAAAAGTTGGAAATAATTCATACATTAATTTACACTGTCATAGTATGAAAGACTCGAGTAGTCAAACTTCAGACAAACATACAGAGACACATAGAATGATATTCCCGATATAGCAGTCAGACTTCAGACCAACATACAGACACACATAGAATGATATTCCCAATATAGCAGTCAGACATCAGACCAACGTACAGACACACACATAGGATGAGACGGGGAGCCCATAAACTCATCACGGTTTTAAACGTTTAAATGTCACTGTTTTTTTGTTTTATGGATTCCTGTCTTCAAACGAAAAAAATGTAGGTTGATTCTCAGAATATAAATTATACAGAATGCATAACGTTAATTTAAATTGACTTCTCTGAAAACCGACATATTTGTGTGATTGTGACTGATATTGATATATTTGGGTGCTACGCTATTAAAAAGGAAAAATAACACAAATGATGGCATTTTAAAAAGTAATTTTTAGAGGACAATTTAAAAAGCGACATCCTTTCTGTATGATTCTTATATCCCGTGACTTATTCAGATTGTTTCATGCATGAAATATAGTTCTACAGATTAGAGGTCAAAACTAAGTAATTCCATCGATTATAGGCCTAAACTAAGTAATTTACGTTTTTGCCCAAGTAAAAAAATCTGTCATAATAATTTTAACATAAATTGCATAACATGAATATGAATGTAAATTGGCACATTTTAAAATTACACAAACACACACACACACACACACATATATATATTGAATTATTGGTATACATTTAATATACAGCTGCTTCGCTAGCAACTTCAGTAAAAATGTTTTTGGGGCAATATTCCCCCCCCCGCGGGGCTACCAGAGGTGTGCGGATCTTGAAATTTAGCGTCCGCGTCCGTCCGCGGATTTCTATCCATGATCCGCGTCCGCGTCCGCAGAATCTTACAATATTGGTCCGCAGTCAGTTCGCGCGTCCGCATTGCTGAAATTCAGTTGTTTAAATGACTTGAAATTTTTTTATGGTAACGCTAAAGAAGACCCGCGTCAGTCCGCGAGTCCGCAACTTAACCATACGAAGCGTCCGCTGTCAGTCCGCGGATTCGGAAAAGTCTGCGGATCTGCGTCCGCAAGCGGACGCGTCCGCTGTCCGCTCATCTCTGGGGGCTACCGCCCTCTAGCAACTCGAGTTATGCGTTCATTTGTTTTAGGTGTACCTATATTGGAATGATGGTGAACTTATCCTGTCACAATTTATCAAATGATTACGCAGTTTTAAATGCACAGTCCCCTCCCCCGCCCCCCGGGCAATCTATGTTGAGCTCATACGATAACTGTTCAAATGAATAAAATGTAGTATATATGTTGTTCGCATTGGGTCTCTGCATTTAGATTTGTTTAAAATAAACCGACCTTGTTAAAAAAAAATGGCTATCATTCAGGTCCGCTGCAAGGGGGGGGGGAGAGGGATACACAGACAGACGTCAGAAACCTCTGCTCATAGGGCCCTAGATGGATTCAGCAATCAGCTCTAAAGTGCTTGTGTTTGGTGGGTGGGTGTGATCAGAAGTGAGCCAATCGGTGGAGTTTGTCCAGTGGGGAGGGGGAATTAGCTGACGGTAGCCCCCACTGAAGGAATCGAATATTGTTTATATTGCTTATTGCTTATTTTTTCCAATTATACCTGAATTAATAACTGCAATAAAGTGTGTTCAACATACCGGTAACTGCGTAATTATCAACAATACG
This sequence comes from Bulinus truncatus, assembly GCA_021962125.1. Classification (NCBI taxonomy): domain Eukaryota; kingdom Metazoa; phylum Mollusca; class Gastropoda; family Planorbidae; genus Bulinus; species Bulinus truncatus. The sequence continues at coordinate 2,454,714 of JAGDYQ010000044.1, read as the reverse complement.
ATTTGTTCAAGCAAAATAATAATAATAAAAAAAAAAAAAGAATGAAAACGTTAAGTGACACTTAGTAAATTACTGCTAATGGAATCCAACAACGGGCTGTATTCTTAAAAGTAAATATAAAATTTTAAAAAATGTGCATGCATGAGTATAAAAGCCTAGAAGAAAATGATCTCTCTAATTATCAGAAAGCTGTGTGCGGAGAGAATATATTTCAACGAAATGACTGGGCGCTCGTTTATGACGTATGTGCGCACGATGGTCGAGAAGTGTGCGCGCGGACACGCGCACCGCATTACATATATTTTTAAAAAAAAAAAAAAAAGCTCGGATTATAGCAAGCTTAACGGTCGAAATTCTTTTGTATTAAAAAAAAATACTTCAACATTCTTAGTCACTTACTTGTGGACTTTCTTCTTCAGTAGGGTGGTCAGCGTCTTGAAAGACGACTTTGCCATAATAAACTGAGTCAATGGCCATCTGTGAGCATGAAGATGGACTGGGCTCAATTTGAACAGTTAGTAAATTGCTTTCCATTTTGTCGAAAAATTCACATAAAGACAATGAATTTCAATGAGAGTAAAGAACTTGTAGGCCCACTTATAAGGATTTGAGGTGAGTTACTATTGTTTTTCTTTTCGAAAACAATGGAACACCCCGCTTGTCACTTTCACCAATGACATCAACTTTCTACGTCTTGTGGGAGGAGTTACATGTAGTTTATTGCCTTACTGGGAGGGTCCTGAACGGTAAAAATCCTTTCTTGGGAAATCCATAAAAAATAATAATTTATTATTATTATTTTTTTTTAATATATGAAAACAGTTGAAAAGTATTGAATATGTGGGCATTTATATAGCAATGTCCATATTTTACGTTATTTGGAAATATAATCCCGACCGCGTCGTACTATGGTTGCAAGCCGGTGGGTACAAAACGCCCCTGTCGGTGGCCTCCGGGAAAGAAAAATAACGGTCTTGGCGGAGTTTGAAATAACTACTCTAATCTCTAGTTCAAATTTAAAAAAAAGCGTGTGAATAAAACATACTATTGTGCATAAGATAAATTACTTTTTAACGAAATGCATTTATTTCGTCATATTTGTTATCTACAGTTATAAAGTTATCAGATCTATTTTATTTTTCTTTAATCTGCAAAAAAGTGATTAATACCGGTGCTTGCCAATGTGAAAATATATAAATTTGGTAATTAGTCGTGAAGGGAAGGCGGGCAAAATGATTTTGCTCCCGGGCAACAGGTTGACTAGGCGCGGCTCTGCACATACTATGATGACAATAATAAACTGGTGCGAAAAAAAGAAATTAGACATTTATAATTCCTGGTCTATCTATTGTACTGAAATCCTATATTTCAGGGATTTTTAAGACTGAAATGGCAAATTATCATTTTTATTTACTATTCTTAACTGTTTTGTTTGTTCTTTTTCGATACAATAATAGAGTCACTCTAACTTTTAAACTTCATCACACATTTAGACAACTGTTTTTTTTTAAATGAAAACCGTTTTTTGGTTTCGCTATCAGATTGCATAGAAAAACTACAGTGAAAGAAAAAGTATTTATTTAGTTTTATAAATAGATTTTCCCTAATTATTTTGCAGATTGACTAACTTTCAGATAAGTAAAGTATAGAAATATAGTTGTAGTCATGCATACATAGATTCTCGAATTCTTTAATTGCAAATTTTAATTCAATTATAAAATGTATAGGGGTGGTCGTGCGGTGTAGTACGCTTGACTGTAAACCGGAGAGTCCTGGGTTCGAACCTCAGTGAGAACCTTGGCATTTTTTCAGGTCCTGGTGAAAGTCCAAGTAGCTCTATTGGGGAGTAAAGACGGCTGGGCGTTATGCTAACCACCACACAATCCCTTCATATGCCGAGGTTACAGAAACAGATGAATTCTACACTCCCTCTGCCCCGATGAGTCCTCTTAATAAAAATGTGTTCGCGATCGACACCTTGAGAATCACTGTACTATAGTGTACTGCAGTGTTTTTCAACCGGGGGTTCCGCGGAGCCCAAGGGTTCCGCAAGTGCCAGCCATGGGTTCCGCGATTGAATTAAAAAAAAAAAATTTAATAGCAAAAATTTAGGGCCATTACGGACATAAAGGGGTATACAGGTTCCGCCAGAAATCTGACGACACCAAAGGGTTCCCCCTGAATAAAAAAGTTTGAAAAACACTGGTGTACTGCAGTGTTACTAAATAGTTTTTACAACATCACGAAGCTGTACTGATACAGTCACATACGACTGTTTTGTACTAAATGCAGCCACATACAGATGTATGATAGATTTGTTTTAATAAATAAAGTCAAACAAATTAACTGTTGTAAATCACACACCCAAAAAAACTGTTGTAATTCACACACCCAAATAAACTGTTGTAATTCACACACCCAAATAAACTGTTGTAATTCACACACCCAAATAAACTGTTGTAATACACACAGGGGCGCCGAGAGCCCACACGGGCCCCAGGGCAGGACATCATTGCGGCCCCTTAATAAACAATGAATCGTGAAAAAATTGACATGGTCGGGGCGGCCGGGCCCCCTTACATATGCGGGCCCCCTGGCAATGACCCCGCCTGCCCCCCCTCTCGGCGTGCCTGAATACACACACCCAAATAAACTTATAATTCACACACCTTAATAAACTGCTGTAAAACACGTAGCCAAATAAACTGTTGTAATACATACACAAAAAAAAACAACTGTTGTAATATACCCAAATAAACTGTTGTAAAACAAACAGCCAAATACAACTCTTCTGTTCTACATTTTTAAAGAGTTGGGCTTTTTTAAAAATCATTTATTATATTATTGTAGCTATCTTTATTTTTATTTTTTTCATTTTTATTTAAGAAAATAAAAAAAAGTAAAATAGTAATAATTAAAGAATGTAGACATTTAATGTCTTTCCGCTACAAAATTTTGAAAATAACAAAACAATCATTTTAAGGCAGTTTGACACTTGCTTGTTGCAATACGTGTTAGAATTTATCTGCAAAAAAACTTTCCACAATAGAAGGGAAAAAACTCATTGAGAGAAAAACATAAATATAGGTTGTCTACCTGTCTATTTTCTTTCCCTGCTTGCCCCCCTTTTTTCCCATTTCTTACATAGGCTGTCTATTTATTTGTTCATTTAATGTATCCTTCTGTTGGTCAATCTTTATTCTGTGTGTGTTTATGTCTTTCTAAATTTGTGCCCGAAAGCTATTACCCCCCCTCCTCCGGAAATCTACGCCTATCTGTGAAAAGTCATCTTTGTGTTTATATTTTTGCCACGGTGTTTCTTTCACTGTGTGTCTGCATCTCTCCACAGACTTTCTGCATCTCTTTGTCTGTATCTTTGTCTTACTCTGTGACAAGACTTTCTGTGTCTCTTTGTCTGTATCTTTGTCTTACTCTGTGACAAGACTTTCTGTGTCTCTTTGTCTGTATCTTTGTCTTACTCTGTGTCAAAGCTTTCAGTGCCTCTGTGTATGTCTCTATGTTTCGGTGATTGTATTTTGTATCGCCTTCCTGTATTTGTGTCAATGTATTCCTTTGTATTTGCGTGTATTATTTTTTTCTTGTATCATTGTTTTGCTCGTGTCTTGCTTGTGTCTGTACATTCGCTTTTATCAGTCTTGGTGTCTGTGTTTGTGATCTATGTCTGTGTGTGTGTCTGGGTGATTGATGTGTATTTTGTATCGAGCATTGGTCCCTCGGAATCCAATAAAACTAGAATTAATCGTACGTATGCACATACATAAGTTTATACGTGAATGTATGTATGTATATATGTATGTATGTATGTATGTATGTATGTATGCATGCATGTATGTATGCATGCATGAGCATAGCATCTATCTTGTCTGTCTGTCATGATATCCTCTGTCATCATCTATCATCTCTATCCTACCTCCTCTATCTATCAGTCCCTGTATGTCTACATCTCTGTCTACATCTACCTGGGCAAGAGTTTCTAAGTGGGCCCAAAAATAGTCCGATTCAATAGGATTCTGTACTAGTGTAGAGAGAGCAGTGTTATCTCTAAGCCGCCGTATCCGAGTGTGCGATGACACAACACGCGCAGCGCACCACTCATTATCAAACAGCACATAAACGTTTCGTGTACTTTGGCAGCATACAGCAGTTGCCTTCGAAAAGAGAGGATGCTGATATGTGGCCCCTCTCATGTGTGTATATGTGGGGGTTATGTGGCCCCTCTCATGTGTGTGTATGTGGGGGGGGTATGTGGCCCCTCTCATGTGTGCGTATGTGGGGGGTATGTGGCCTCCTCTCATGTGTGTGTATGTGGGGGGTATGTGGCCCCTCTCATGTGTGTGTATGTGGGGGGTATGTGGCCCCCTCTCATGTGTGTGTATGTGGGGGGGTATGTGGCCCCTCTCATGTGTGTGTATGTGCGGGGGGGGCTGAGCGCTTGCGTTGTTTTCCTATACATAAGTACGTCTCTGCCTTTGTGTGTGTGTGTGTGTGTTCATGACTTGTAAGTATGGGATAGGATAGGTGTCCTTGATTAGCATGCTACTTCGGTCAACCCAGTGCAACACAAGAGACAACGAAATGCGCATAAATAGAAGGTGAGTTGGGGGGGAGGGTGTAAATGTCATTCAACTTTAAAGCTATTAAGTGAAGTTCGAGCATAAAAGCGGCCATCAATGAAACCAAAGACAGTTTAATAGTGCATAATAACAATTCCCCACCTGAGCCAACAGCTAACATATTAAACGGTAAGGCGATATCCTGAAGCCTGAAGAAGACAATGTAAGCAGTGTCTTTAGGATTTCTTTTACCCACTCACAGGTAAGGCAAAAAGAAAAATAAATGGCTTAAAATAAATGACTCATATTACTACATTTGATTCGGTTTAGATCTTTCTTTTGACCAAGTTTGATAATTGTCACTCATTGACCTCTTTTTTTTTAAATATAGAGGTCAGTGGTATCACCTGACACTTTGTGGACCATCTTGGACTCTAGCCCTAAACAGTAAATTTTTTTTTAACTCTGACGAAATCAAAATGTTTTAAACAACATGTATGTTCTCAGTGCCGTTCATATGTTTAGGCAAACTATTCCGCTGCTAAGAAGGACTGTGTGTGTGTGTGTGGGGGGGGGAGATGGGGGAGTGAAGAGCTTTTTCCCCCATTACCTAAACATATTAATATATCTAAGAGTTGGACAAGGGGTTGAGAACCGGAGGGGTACCTGTTGTCAAATATTATAAGTGGTCAAAGATTTGAAACCTGCTGCCTTGTCAGTGATCTTTTTCTCCTAGAGCCCCCAAATGTACCTTCTCCTAGTGCCCCCAAATGTACCTTCTCCTAGTGCCCCCAAATGTACCTTCTCCTAGTGCCCCCAAATGTACCTTCTCCTAGTGCCCCCAAACGTACTTTCTCCTAGTGCCCCCAAATGTACTTCTCCTAGTGCCCCTAAATGTACCTTCTCCTAGTGCCCCCAAATGTACTTCTCCTTGTGCCCCAAAATGTACCTTCTCCTAGTGCCCCTAAATGTACCTTCTCCTAGTGCCCCCGAATGTACCTTCTCCTAGTGCCCATAAACGTACTTTCTCCTAGTGCCCCCAAATGTACCTTCTCCTAGTGCCCCCAAACGTACCTTCTCCTAGTGCCCCCAAATGTACCTTCTCCTAGTGCCCCCAAATGTACCTTCTCCTAGTGCCCCTAAACGTACTTTCTCCTAGTGCCCCCAAATGTAATGTTGCCTAGTGCCCCTAAATGTACCTTCTCCTAGTGCCCCCAAATGTACCTTCTCCTAGTGCCCCCAAATGTACCTTCTCCTAGTGCCCCCAAATGCAATGTTGCCTAGTTAAGAACAGCTCTGCAAGTACTAATACAGGGATGGTCATGCAAGTGGTTGGTTAGAGCCACAGTCCTGTTTTTTTTTTGTATAGAGAAAAAAATACCTTTAAAGAACCGCACTATAGTCGCACAATATCAAGATTTAGTGAGTACTAGAAAAAATAACTGGCTCACTGGGAGTAGCCAAATCACATCGAACAGCCGCGTGCTACTCTAACAGCAGCGTGCGACTCTTATAGCCGCATGCTACTCTAACAGCAGTATGTGCTACTCTTATAGCTGCATGCTACTCTAACAGTTGGTGACCACTGGTTTAAAACATCGGCCCACGACAGTTTCTAAAATCACCTTTTCTTATAGGGACATGGGTGTTAGGGATGTTTGTTTGTCTAAATGTGAGACTCTTTTATAGCATTTGGGGATGGGGTTCGGACGAGATGCCCTTAGCATCAGCTTAATGTGTCTATCCGTAGACGTGCACAATGAAGTTATATTTACGTTTAAATTAGTAGAAATTATGCGGCGCACTGGGCTCCTTGTCAAATAGCTATCTATCAGTTACAATCCCCCGTCTTTCATAAAGCCTGTTAGACGTCAAGCTATACTTGAGCCTGGTGCTAGGCAAAATAATTTTACTGATTGGGCCTTGGACTTCCAAAGGCCGGCTCTGTTTACTGCACTTCTGTGTCTGGGCTTGTTTTTTTTTTCTAAATGTCTGAGACAGACGTATTCCTCTAGACAAAAAATTCACTTAAAACTGCAGTAACAGGCCTTCTAGATTTGACGTGTCGATCAAGAACGTGGGTTTAAAAACAACAAAATAAGCACAAGTCTTACTCAAAAAAAAAAAGCTAGACAAAACAGTTATTTCCCCTGTACCTAAAAAAAAAACATCAGTTAGAGTAGAAATTTTTAAAAAGTTGGATTGTTAGTGTCAGAATACAAAGTGTCATTAATGTTGAAGAATATAAAAAAAAAATAATAGCAAAAATATTATTTTCATGGCTACCCACGTCCCACAATGGCCACATTTTTAAATGTCAGATATAGACCTATAATCATGATCAGACCGAGAGGGGTTTTGTATATTAAAGATAAGATAGCTCAGTGCCCCTTCTCTTCCTTGCTTTTTGGCAGAATTGATATTTAAGTAATTTCATAGCCCACAATGGAATAAAAATAGTTAAACTATTGTTGTAACTAACTTTTTTAAAAGTAGTTAAACTATCTATTAACTACCTTTTTATTAAAAGAGTTTAACTTTTAACTGAAACTTTTATTTTTTAGTTTAACTTTTTTGAACTAACTTTTTAATTTAAGTAAATTTTAACAAACATATTTTTGAATGAAAATTTTAAAGGTTTAATAAACAATAAATAGGTAAATTAATGAAAATATCAATATTATTCACATTAATCATTTCGTTTAAAATGTTAACATTTTCAAAAGGATTATAACAATAACAACTTTCAAACTAGTTTTTTAATTTATATCTAAGAAAAAATGATTCATCAAAAAGAACATCGGACATTTTACACCTTCTAGATGTTAAATTTGGCCCGCAAAACTAAAAAGTTGTTCAACGGCATCATTACTGGGAAGTGTTGCATCTTATCTACAAAATGCAGCAGCCGATCGTGGATATGAAAGCAATGAAGAATTTTCTGTGGAAGGGTTTCTTAAATAAAGTTCGACTTCACTGACAATTTCAACTGTATTTGCTGGCTGTCGATCTTCATGAAAATAAATTTTTTAATTATTTTGTAAAAATTATATGAAATCTATTTTTTAGTTTTTATGTTTTCTAGGGCGGAGGTTGGGAGGTGGTGAAGTGTTAGGCATGGAGCCAGAGGGAGGGGGGGGGGAAAGGGCGGTATGGAAACCATCGGGCGGGGTATCGTTGTGTCCCCCTCCCCCCCTGTTAAAGGTGTTCATATCCCCCCCCCATCCTTTCCTCCGCCCCCCCCCAAAAAAATTTCCCCCCCCCCCAAACCAAATATTTGGGTCCAGGGGGCCCTTCAGTATGATTAGTGAGTAGTTTTATAATGAGAAATTTATGTGGGTATAGATAAATTAATTTAATTTTTGGTAGGATTACAATAATCACAAAATAATAATCATATGAAAAAAAAAAATTAATTTAACGGCACCTTTAACCTTCAAACTAAACTTAACAAGTTTAAAACACCCTCATCAATGGGGGAATAACTATACCAATAAAACTGTCATTTTCACTTTGCAGCATATCCATTGCCATTGCCACTGGTTTTCATAACAATTGCGGTTGTGGTGCACCGGTTGATCGAAACAACGCGCTCAAAGTGTAGAAGGAAAAACAAAAACCAAAGACGTAAAATAAAGAAATTTTATGAATAAGAAAAGGCCAAAGACAAAATTTTCACATGATAATTTGAAATTTTCCGAAATATTCAATAAATGGAAAGGAAATATTTTTAATTACAATATTTTAGTTAAACTTTTTTAGTTATAACTAAAAAAATGTAGTTAAACTGCTGATTTAACTAAACTTTTAAAAAAAGTTAAACTTTCTATTTAACTTTTTAAAAAGAGTTTAACTGAAAGTTAGTTACATTTTAGTTAAAATTTTGTAACTTTTGCCCATCACTGATTTACTCAACATTAAAAAAGTAGGTAATAACGATAATTATGTTAATTCAGAGGCGAACCTAGGGTGGGGGGGTCCAAATTCAAAAGCCCCGCCCCGGGCCCCAGCCTGAGGAAGGCCCCCGAAATTGGTTTTTTACATTAAATATTAAATACATTATCTCATGTCATGGCGTCAATGCAGGGACGCCTAAAGAGGCAAAGCCCACACCCGAGATCCCAAATCTCTAGGTTCGGCACTGTGTTAATTAAAACAAACGTTTTAGTCAGGGGGTGGGGTGGGGGAGGGGTGATGGGTTACTAGTGTTGATATACAAACTGATATACAAGCTAATAAAAAAATCTTTAAAAATTTACCCATTGGCTTTAACTGCCCAAAGCAATTCTTAATTATCTAGACAAAAGTAAATTTTGGGCCCCTTGGCTAAGAGGCTGTTAAGGGAGCCATTTGCTAGTATTGACCCCTAAAAGTCTTTTGATACTGACGACCTCAACTTTATAACCCGGTGCCCGCTGACAAGTAAACGCATTTTTCTTTTGGCTCACAAAATAAAAAAATCCGGACAAGAGTCTCGAAAAATGTGGTTGCCGCCCCTTCTACCCCCCCCTCCACCCCCTTTTCTCATAGAGGAATAACACCTCGAAAAATCATATAGACCTTTCTCACTTGTATTCCTGCGCGTCAGCTGTCTTTGAGAAAGGGTTATAATGGGCTTCCGGTCGCTTTGTTTATACTTGATTAATACTTAGCTCGATTATTTTTCCTACTTTTTTTGTCTAATATATGATAAAATGACTTTAAATTTAATACCAAAATTTAATTTTTGTGATGTTGACAAGTTTTTAAAGTCACAAAATATCCCGATATCAGAGAGAGAAGTTACGAAGGGTTACAAATACTTCTCTGAGAAGTATGTCCATGACATGAAAAGTTACATTTTACACTAAAATTGTTATTTAAAGTTTTTATAATTGACGATTAGGGTTACCAGCAGGCCCGTAGCGTGCGGGGGGGGGGCAGGGAGGCCGGACCCCCTGCTTATTTGCTCTACTTAGTAAAATGTATTACCTGCCCCCACCCCTGTTATTGCCTTGCCCCCTGCTGTAAAATGTCTGGCCCCTGCTGTAGAATTTTCACGCTACGGGGCTGGTTACCTGTTTAGGGATAGATACGCCCATGCTCATGTACATTATATTATTTAACCATGATTGTTAAAATATTATATTTTTGGTTAGCATATATTGTGCGATAGATAGTAATTAAAACTCGGTAGTAAAAGGTTTGAAACTACTACCTCATATTCAGTGGTGCAACCAGCGAAAAGTGCTGGGGGGGGGGGGCTCACATATTGAAAAAAGACAGATTTAACAGTCTTTTTAGTAACTTTATATAGTAAAATATGTATTGATGATTTGGTCTGGGGGCCTCAAGCCCCCCCCGGATTAAGCCACTGTTCATTAATGCTGAGGTGATGGTCAATGTGTTATTTTTCTTAAATAAACAATATACAGTTACAGACCTTAGCTCTACACTAGGAAATGTAGTCAAACTATCAGCGAGATGCTATAGAAGCCAGAGAAAAAATCACGAACCTCATAATTTACAGGTAAAAGGAAAAACATATGATATTATAATAAAATATGTTACTTATTTAATATTTTTTAAAATGAAAATATCTGGTGATTTTTTGGTGCGAGAAGGGAATTTATATATGTACAGCCAGATACAAATGTTTGAAAAATGATAAATTAACAAAAAACATAGCCTTTTGGTCAAGGAATTAAGTCGGACTACAATGAGTCATATTCAAAATGTCAACTTTATACATTGATATACAATTGTACTTTTTTACTGAGTTGAAGTTGTTTGCATTAAACACATGTTTAACTGTTTACAGACAGCCCATTAAAATATTAAGATTAAAATGTCGAGAGCATACACTAGTGTTAGCAGTGGTCTTTAATTATAAAAATTATATCGTATAGTATTAAAAATCAGAAAAACATTGTTATAGTTTTAACATTTAAGATAATAATAAATAATCACACTGAAAAATATATTATATTTTGATTTTCATGATTAAAATTAAAAGAATAGCGGCAACAGAAATTTATTATTCGCAAATTCAAGTACATTAATTGGTACCGGAAGTGTAACTAGCCCCTCTAAACTAACAATTCAGTAAGGGGACTACTTTATGAGAAAGGTCTATAATGCGAAATCTTTTTCGCGAAACCCATCATAATATTAATGGATAATAGCCGACACGCCTTATTATCATCAAAAGATGTGGAGCAAACTGAATAATGTAAATAGTTGTTATTTAAAACTGCTACGACTGCTAATGACTAAAATAAGTACGCGGCCAGTCTTTTTCACTAAACCTTTAAAAAATTCACACAGAAATAAGCTAAGAGACCTAGTTGATTAATTTGAGACGTCTAAAATGTATCTGTGTTATTAAATTGTTACTATATCTTATACTTATTCGTTTTTGACTTAAATTATATTTATGAACGATTTGTTACATGCGAATACTTTTGACAAGCGTTGTCGCCTTGACGGTCATTATTCTATGGACTGAGGTAGGCTGTCACACTCAGTCGTATTAGTTTACAGGTTAATACTTTACTTTAAAGTATTCCTTTTTTTTACATCTCTAATATTATGTAATATCCTATTTTTTTTAACGAAGCTTGGTTTTATTCTCAAATTAGAACCATGTACTCTTTAAGTTGCCATCTATTTGAATAAAATTTTATCGGTCTGTTTTTTTAGAGCATTTTCGAAAAAAAATGCTCTATTGTTTTTAAGCTACCATGTCTAAGTTTAATTAAAACTATGACTTGTATCCAGAACGTGTACTTTTTTCAGGTTCTGTCTATTGCACACGGTAAATGTGCATTTAGTCTCAAAAATAACATTTTTTTGGTGTGGTTGAGGTTAAGGTGTCCAATCAGTGGTGAGAAAGTAGCCCTACTATCTTGACTTATTTCAAAGGTGTGCCACTGAAAGACCTGGGTCATCAATATTTTTCAATTTTGTTATATCTCTTGTGAGTGGTTATACATATACATTTAATAAATAAAAATAAATCGTTTATTCAACATTAATTATTGTCTGTGTGAGAGAAAAAACAATTTTTAAATTATACTAACTTTTCATTTAATAAACACACACATCATAATTTATATTAGTGAACATTTTTTCTCAAAAACTGCAATTAAGGAATCATGAAAAAGAAAAGGCCCATTAATCTGTTTATATATTTTTTTTAAATAAAAATATAGAGGATGCTTGTTGTGACCATTTATTGTGATTCAAATGATCACTACTACCCATCACCTAGAGACTTGTTGATTCACACTGTATATAATTCAGACATAAATATCTTAAACAAGAGCTTTTATTCTTTTACCTTCATTCCAAGGGAAAACAGGGCCTCCATAGGGGTCAAATGATAATTAATAATTTATATTTCCATCATTTAAGTATTTCTCTTAGGGACCCCAACACACTTGTTTTCCGAGTTGGGGGGGAGGGGGCTTAATGCTGTTATTGCAGCCCTTTAGAAAGTTCAAGTTACATTATGAATTCATCTCAAACTATTGGTTGGTTCACTGGGCTGAAGCTAATTTCCTATATATTTTAATAATAAAACTGAATCTTTTTAGCCAAAATTAAGTATAAGCATTAAATTTATTATCCGTAGTCCCTATTCTAGTAAGTGTTTCATTAGATCACATTCAGTTGTTAAAGTCTTCTTTTTTAACCTCACTAATGTAAATTATTATCATTATGATTTGGTGGCTCCACTGTCCACTTGTGCCATTATCATTCCAGTTTCAATATTTTTAACAGCTGAGAAACAAGGTCGGAAGATGTCAAGGTCAATAACTAGCAACAGTGAACTAAATAAGGTCTTGCCCATAGAGATAACACGGCTTGTCTATAAAAAAAATATAACCTAGATTTAGACTCTAGTATATTAGAATCATTAATGGGAACGAACTGTTCCTGACCTTTCATGCATTTTGTTACTTTAAAATGATAAAAGTCTTTCCACTGCTGACGTATCTTTGACAGGAAAGTCATACATTTTAATTTTTGCTTGCTAGAGATTACCTAGCTGATGTTGAGGAGAAGAAAATGTCAGAGTTCAAGATTCCTCAGAAAATGAAGGCTCTGGTGAAGAAACAAGAAGGTCCATCATACTCTTATGTTGAAATTGATGTTCCAGAACCAGGAGAAGGGGAGGTTTTGATTCGGGTTGATGCTGTTGCAATATGTGGCTCTGATATTGCACTTTACAACTGGGATAATGTTGCTAGGTAGGTTTTTTTTATTTGATGATGGTAAAATACTCAGTAACCCTAACAGATATACTGACTTGATGAGACATTTAAAAAAAAAAAATAGATAAACAAACTACACTTCATGTCTTCATAAAAATAACTTTGACATACGTATAAGAAAATATATCCATTTGAAAAGTTTAATTTATTGTTCAACATGTTCTGTAGCCAATAGATAAAATTGTACAAATTAATTTATCACTCCTCTTGGAGGGGTGGAAAATTCTTTGCGTTAAATGATTTGTAAAATATTGATTGTACATTTTAAAAAAAAAAAAAAAAAAAAGCTGCTGTAGTTTATATTGGAGCATTTCATTCATTAACCTGTGCATATTTTAGACCAGTGAATAGAAACATTTTTATTTTACTTATGATCCTAATTAAGTAGATTGTATCATGTGGGAAACTCTTTGCTCTTTGGCATTAGTGTACATAATAAAATTGACCGTTTTTTTTTAGAGTAAAATTAATTGTTCAGTTTGTGCATATGATTCATATTTGAAATTGTGTTCCTTCCATTTAGAGTTATTGCCACTGTTCCATTCATACCTGGGCACGAGTGTGCAGGAACTGTGGTCAAGTGTGGCCCTAATGCTGACATCCCGCTGGGCACCAAAGTTGGTGTGGAGAATCATTTCTTCTGTGGCAGCTGCCATCAATGTCTGAATGAAGACGGTGCCATCTGTCTTAACATGGGTCAGTATGGACATGGTAAGAAGACTCAGCACGGAGGATGCTCTGAGTATTCCATAGTTCCAGCCAAATATCTTTACCGGCTTACACGTGACTTAGGCAGGTGATACTAAGTTAATTTATTTTTTATTCTATTTAGCTTTGCATGATATTGAATCATCTTTTATTTGATTATAAATGTCCATAATTAACAGTAATGCTTTTGAAAAATGGAGTTAAATGTTTTTCATATCTCAGCAGGTAAAATAAAATTATTTTAGCTAAATATTTCTTCTGCATTATATTTATATAACTTTGACTGTAAATATAACTTTGCTACATTATAATCATTTTAAGAAAAAGTTTTTTTCATTGCAAATTAATTGTTTTTACTCAGTGATTTTTTTTTTAATACTGTAGAAAATGTAATAATTAAAAGGTACATTTATCAGTACACATTTTTAAAACTTTTTTAAACCTGGGTATTTTTTTTTTTTTAATCGTGCTCTGACCTATATAAGAATGTTATCTTTTTTAAAATTCAAAGTGTCTTCATTCTATCAGTACATCTGTTCTTTTCATTTTTCTTTTAAAGACTTATTATCTGGAATGGCTTAGTTTAGCTAATCAATGTAATCTGCCATCCTTCTTTTTGAATGCTTTTTTTATTGCACCTGAAAAAAATTGTCAATTTAAAAAGAAAATGTTTCTTTTTAATATAAAAATGTATGATACTTTAGTAAAGCATCTTAAAAAATTTTTTTTTCACATATATTGTCTACTGTGGTCAATTTTAAACAGTATTTTGGTAAAGCATCTTGCGTTTCTTTAATCAAACATTGATCTTTTTTTTTTTCTGGTTCTTTATTCTATTGGCCTGACTTTTTTTTTTATATTGCTGAAAACAACATTATAATTTATTTTTCTCAACAGAAACCCTTTATGATTTCAGATGCTGAACAGATTGCAATGTTGGAACCTTTGGGTGTGGCCCACAATGCTATAGAGAGGCTGCGGGTCAAAGGGCAAGACATAATGGTCATTGGCTGTGGACCTGTTGGTCTGATGGCACAGGCAGTAGCTAAAGCTTTGGGGGCTAAAAGGTTGGAGAATTTAAATTGTGCTAAATCTTTTGAAACCTTTGTACTTCTTGTGCATGCACTCACTGGAGGAAGTGAGGTCTCATATCACTCTGGTATTCTGTCTTCCTCTGTACACTCAAAGTCCATTTTGGTTTGAAAGCTTTCACAATTGCCTGACTCTTTGTTTTAGCTATTGTCTAGTTTACTCTATAAATTAAATCTGATTTCACCTTTGAGTTTATCAGGGCTGCCTAATTCATAAAAAAAAAATCACTGTACATTTAAGAAGCCATTCAAAATTTTTTTAGTCTTAAAATTGACTATTTACCACAAAGTCATGCTTAAAAAAACCCATCTTAAATTATAATGCATTTTATCTAATCTACAATATATCTCCATGTGGGACGGATGGCCGAGTGGTGTAGATACTTGACTGTCGACCTGAGAGTCCTGGGTTCGATCCTCTGTGAAGCCCATGGAATTTTTCCAGGTGAAATTCGGTACAAAGTCGTCCCACAAGTCCACCCAGCTTTAAGTGGGTACCTGACTTTAGTTGGGGAAGTAAAGGCGGCACAATCCCTGCATATGCCGAGGTTATAGAAACATATGAATTCTACACTTCATCTGCCCCGATGGCCCGTTAGGGCTAAGGGAACTTTACTTACTTTTTACATTATATCTCCAGCCCTTTTAAGGGAATATATTGTAATACTGTAGTTTGTTCATTCTGCACCACTTTTCAAACAGTAATCTTCTCATGTCCTTTTTTTTTTAAAAAAAAAAAAACTAAAACACTTTATTTCTTGTATGAATTAAATGATTCATATCAGGGTGGCCTCCTGTGAGGTCAATAAGAGCCCTATTACATGTAAAATTATATTTTATAGAGCCATTCTATAGTCGATTCAACTAGATACAGTGATAAAAGGCTTGGATGCGGTTCATTTTTAAAAAATGTTTTAATGGGAGAAGCATTAAACGGAGTGAAGAGCTGGGTGTGGCACCAGGAGTGCCATTTAGTCACCATTATTATATACAGGGCAGTGAAATCCATAGTTTATTGTATTGATCTCTGTTCAGAGACTGATCAAGAAAAAAAGATAAAATCTTGAGTTACTGATCCATACTTGAATGAACTTTTTCTTTGATTCTTTAAGGGTGGTAGCAGTGGATGTTGAGGATGGGAAACTTGATCTGGCTAAGAAAGTTGGTGCTGATATCACAGTTAACTCAAAGAGGACCGATTTAAAACAGGTCAAATTGATCCGTATTTTGAAATCACCAAATCTAGTTTTAATCTATATTTGATCAGTTTATTGTTTTGTTTTTGTTTAAAGTGTACTAAAATATTTATTGAAAGTGTATCTTAAATTTTAATAGAACTAAATTTTAGTTATTATAATTAAAAAAAACAACTTTTTTATTGTTCAGAAAAAAAATGTATTTCCCAAAATGTTATTCATAAACATGCAGTCTGTGTTAACTAACTTTGTATTTTCTAAACATACAATTCATTATGTAAAACTTGATTTTAAAACTTACTGCTCATTACTTCATACAGTCATTCTCAGGCTTTAGCAACCCACTTTGTAAAGAAAAATAAAGGATAAAGAAAGGAAAACCTAAGATTAGTTTATTGTATTTTTGAGTAAAATAAATCTTTCTTTACCTAACATTTAATTTTAAAACATGCAGTTCATCCCAAAATATTTGACCTACATGTAATGACTTATGATGTTACTGAAAGCATAAGCAGTTCATCACCTTTAGTGTTTATATTTCCCGATGTATAGTTCATTGCTGAATTCACTGATGGTGTTGGTATGGACCGTATCTGTGAGTGCAGTGGGGCCACAGCTATGGTCAACTCTAGTTTTTCATTCCTCCGGAAAGGTGGCTACATAGGTCTTGTTGGTCTACCGAAACAACCTCTCCACGTAGAAAATGTACTGCAAGACATCAGTAAGCTTTGTCATTTTTGTTAAACTTTTGCATTGTGTTTTTTTTTTCAAGTACGAGTAAACCTTTTAAAAATTATTCAGTGTCTTCTAAAATGAATTGTCTATGTAGCACAGTATTTTTTGGGACATTTGTTTAACTATCATACTTAAAAACATGCAGAACTGTAATTCAGTTAATCTGGCAAAATGTGTGCCTATTTTATTTGTCGGTCTATTAATATTCTGCCATTAAACATTCCGCCTATGTATTCGTACAGTGTTGTTTTTTTTTTTCAATTACTTAAATGTTTGTCAGTGCATGTTATCAAACAATTTTTTTATATTTCTTTTTCGTTTCAGTTTTTAAAGCATTAACATTAAAAACAGTTCACGGCAGACTCATCTTCCACACTTGGGAGCAGTCAGAAGCTCTTGTTGCCGAAAGGAAGATTGATGTCAAGGCTGTCATCTCCCACAGGTTCCCCATGTCTCAGTTTGAAGAGGCCTTCAAAGCTTTGTTTTCAGGGGAAGCCTGCAAAATTGTTATTGACCCAT
Source organism: Bulinus truncatus (assembly GCA_021962125.1). Lineage (NCBI taxonomy): Eukaryota > Metazoa > Mollusca > Gastropoda > Planorbidae > Bulinus > Bulinus truncatus. The sequence continues at coordinate 2,437,633 of JAGDYQ010000044.1, read as the reverse complement.
CAAAATGATGGAGAATATTAAAAAAAAACCTGTGTTCCCCTTAGTTAGTCAAATGTTTGTTTTCCCCTCAGTCAAATGTTTGTGTTCCCCTTAGTCAAATGTTTGTGTTCCCCTTAGTTAGTCAAATGTTTGTGTTCCCCTTAGTCAAATGTTTGTGTTCCCCTTAGTTAGTCAAATATTTGAAAAATAATTGAATGTGAAATATTTTTTTTTTGTTGTTGTTTAGTTAACATACTCTGTGTGATATGCAGATTTCAAAACTTGGAGCAGATTACTGTGTTAGTGTTACATAGTAAATGAAATGAATAATTTGTAACCCATTCCATTATGTAATAATTTGATGCATTCTTATTGCATGTTTCAATGTTAAAAAAAAAAATTGTACACATTTCCAACAAGTTCAAAAGTAATTTTTTAATGTTAAAGCTTGCATGTGAATCTTTCATACTGATAGATGACATTTTTACCGATAATAAATTTTACCATTTATTGTTTGTGTAAATTGCTCAACCGTTCTTGTTAACATGCTGTTGTAAAGCTGATTTTTAAAAATCTTTTTAAATGCAAACTGTGGTATTAAACAGTGCAGAAGATAGAAAAAATAAAAAAAAAGTCATTTTGTTGCAGTTTATCTTTTGCTTTAAAAAAAAATCATCTTTTAAGTTTTCTGTCTGTCCCATACTTTACTTTATGTTTCCTTAATTAACTTGAGGAAAACACATATAAATATAAATTCCGTTGAAATGAATCTACAATGTTAATTCATATTTCAATGGGTCCAAAAATGTTAAAAAACAGTATTAAGAAAATATTACATTTATTAAACAAGCAATTAAGCCTGTTCCATTCTGCACACAGGACGTGTTAGCGCATTTTCTTGTTATGTATCAGTACGTATGTTACTTTCAGTAAATATTTGTAAATTTTGGAAATGTTTATAAATTCAATTGTGTAATGCATATATCTGTAAAAAAATATTATAAAGACGTTTCTTTATATTTAAAAAAAAATTATTTTCTCTTAAATCTAACTACAAGTGGTTTGTGGTTACTGAAATAGGACTCATAATTGAAAACATTCGAAATTGTAGTCATTTAATCGTCCGAAAACTCCGTCAATTGTTGCATAGCTCTGATACTTTCAATTAAACTCAGAACACAAGCTTACTATTTCATTTGATGAGTTTCTTAATAAATCTTGGTGAAACTACGTGCTGCAGTATTTCGCACCAAATGAATGGGTTATTGAACGTACAAGGTGTATATATAATATATAAGCCCCTTAGGAGCCCTGAAGCCCGGCCCTCAGAGGTCCTATCGCGAAATGAACTTTTGATGTACACATGGCAGGCCAAGACCTACAAAATGATATATACATCATGGGTCTAGGACTTATGGTTGTTTAGATATAGGCGCTCTTTATTAATATAGCTTATATAGCAAAAAACGGTACTAAGCCCCCTTTTACGGCCCTGAGAGGTCAGATCGCGAAATGGAAAAAAGTCATTTCTTGGCAGGCCAAGACCTACAAAATGATATATACATCATGGGTCTAGGACTTATGGTTGTTGAGATCTAGGGTGATGACGGACAGACAGACAGACAGACAAAGCGGGGACAATAGAGCATTTTTATTCGAAAATGCTCTAAAAAGAATCAGGGCCGTAAAAGGGGGCTTAGTACCGTTTTTTGCTATATAAGCTATATTAATAAAGAGCGCCTATATCTCAACAACCATAAGTCCTAGACCCATGATGTATATATCATTTTGTAGGTCTTGGCGTGCCAAGTGTACATCAAAAATCCATTTCGCGATAGGATCTCTGAGAGCCGGGCTTCAGGTCTCCTAAGGGGCTTATATATTATATATACACCTTGTACGTTCAATAACCCATTCATTTGGTGCGAAATACTGCAGCACGTAGTTTCACCAAGATTTATTAAGAAACTCATCAAATGAAATAGTAAGATTGTGTTCTGAGTTTAATTGAAATTGTGTAATGCATATATCTGTAAAAAAAAATAATTATAAAGACGTTTCTTTATATTTGAAAAAAAATTATTTTCTCTTAAATCTAACTACAAGTGGTTTGTGGTTACTGAAATAGGACTCATTCAACCAAACGTCATCATTTGTGGGGACTTCAATCAAGATTTCAAAGAGCCCGGGGCAGAAATTGAAAACTTCTTCGAAACAAACTTCAACATTGAACTACTTTCACCAAGATTGGCAACAACAATTTATCAAACAACAATTGACGGAGTTTTCAGACGATTAAATGACTACAATTTAGAATGTTTCAATTATGAGTCCTATTTCAGTGACCACAAACCACTTGTAGTTAGATTTAAGAGAAAATAATTTTGTTTTCAATTATAAAGAAACGTCTTTTTAATATCTTTTTTCAGATATATGCATTACACAATTGAATTTGTAAACATTGCCAAAAATTACAAATATTTACTGAAAGATAGCATACGTACTGATACATAATACGAAAATGCGCTAACACGTCCTGTGTCCAGAATGGAACAGGCTTAATTGCTTGTTTTATTTGTTTGTTATTTTGTATATATTTTTTTTACTACTCAAATCAGTGGCATAGCGAGCTTAACTCGCGCCCGGGGCACAATACTTTTTTTTGCGCCCCCCCATTCAAAAACCACAATATTATAGGTAAAATATACCATTTGGCGCCCCTTTGTGAGTAGCGCCCAGGGCATGATCCCCATCCCCCTCACCACGCCACTGACCCAAACTAGAAGCTTGTCAAAACTGGAATAACATTTCCCTTTGCACTACCACCAGTGGCGTAGCGAGCTTATTTTGTGCCCAGGGCACAATACCTATTAGCGCCCCCCCCCGTTCAAAAACCATATTGTATTATATGATAAAGAAGTATATAAAACCATTTGGCGCCCCTTTGTGAGTAGCGCACTGAGCATTATACCCCCCCTCGCTAGGCACTTCCTATCACTACCACAACTTAAAGCTGGGTGGACTTGAGGGAGTTTTCTCAGGACCTGTAAACATTCCTCCGGTTCTCACAGAGGATCGAACAAGGGACTCTTAAAGTCGACTGTCCAGCGCCCAGCTCCACAATTATTGAAAATTTTATTTACAAAATGACAAAAAAATGTTTTTGCTTATTCTTTTTTTTTCTAAGAGTCAATGGGACAGCACCTTGTAATGACCTCTGGAAATATGAAGAGGGGGTTATAAATAGAAGCAGTACTATGGCCCCCCAAAATAAAGTAAAGTTCCCTTAACCCTAACGGGCCATCGGGGCAGATGAAATGTAGAATTCATCTGTTTCTATAACCTCGGCATATGAAGGGGTTATGTGGTTAGCACAACGCCCAGTCGCCTTTACTCCCCCAACTTAAAGTCAGGTACCCATTTAAAGCTGGGTGGACTTGGGGACTTTCACCAGGACCTGAAAAAATCCCAAGGTTCTCATTGAGATTCGAACCCGGGACCTTCCGGTCGACAGTCGAGCGCTCTACACCGCACGACCACCCACTAAAAAAATAAATAAATTGGTTACATAAATTATAACCGCCCCTTTAAACCCATCATCCTTCGCTATTGACTGCTCTCTTGGCACGCACACAAGACACAGAATCACACACGTGCAAATACTCTCCAGTGGACTTTGTTGGTTGTGTTTGTGTGTGTATGAGCTCATAAAATACACGATCGATCATCCCTCTAAATATTTAAGTCGCAATTTAAAAAAAGAGAGAGAACTCTTGTCGAAAGAGCAAACACAAATAAAAAAGAGGCTGAGTCATTCATTATACATTTTGACGTTAAGAAACACCCTTTCCACGCAACCACAATCTTTATAGTTAACAAACAAAAACAAAGTTGAACTGATTGGTGCTGATAAGTGAGAGAGAGAGTGTGTGTTTGTGGGGCTTTAAGTGTTTTGTATGGTTTTTTGACATTTCTTTACACACGAAGCTCAAATGTAACGTGTTTCCAGGATGTTCGCATCAAATACTACTTATAAGCAAAATAATTTCCACGTATGTTGCACTTTTCACAAGTCAATGTTTTTACAAAATCACACACACGCTCTTACATCTTCGGAAGGATGGGGGGGGGGAGGGGGAGGGGGGACGCAAGGCAGATTTTCACGAGGCATTTATATATCATAAACGAATGCATGATACTTGTCTTATCCATACTTAATTATCTCTAAAATCTTTAAATACAATACGCTTGTTGTGTTGTTTCCTGTGACAATCTTAGCTAGGTCTTTTTAAAGTCTTTAGTACCAAAGTTCAAATACAGAGTTTCTCTGTTGAATTAGTAAACATGACGTCAGATAAAGAGGGTGAAACTTTTTAATGTGATGTAAAAATGAACACAGGTTTTAAGCTTTAAAATCATACTGTTCACATCAAAAGGACAGCCCAGGCGGGGCTTCCTTAATATTTGGGGCTACAGGGTTAGGCCCTGAAGAAAATCGATCCTCATATATCAGACTAGAGTGATTCCCCAGTGTTTCTTGTTCACAATATTAGGCCCTTGTGATATATACCCTTAGGCCCTGAATAAAATCGATCCTCATATACCAGACTAGAGTGATTCCCCAGTGTTTCTAGTTCGCACTATTAGGCCCTTGTGATATATACCCTTAGGCCCTGAATAAAATCGATCCTCATATAACAGACTAGAGTGATTCCCCAGTGTTTCTTGTTCGCACTATTAGGCCCTTGTGATATATACCCTTAGGCCCTCCTCATATATCAGACTATATAGTGATTCCCCAGTGTTTCTTGTTCGCAATATTAGGCCCTTGTGATATATAACCTTAGGGCTTCAGAAATCTTGTTACGGCCTTAGTAGCCACAGGCATCCGTATAGTTTGCCTATCCCATCCTAGCTACAGCAGGTGATTATTTTTCTATAGTAATATCTACAAGGAGAGACGTTCTTAGATTTACTGTAGCCCTAGTATAAGTTACCTGTAGGAACTCTAGGTCTAAAAATACCTTCTTGGTGATAAGATCAAAGGAATTTTCAGGGCTTCTTTAGCAAAGGTATTAATGGGGGGGGGTAATCATTCTTTGAGAATCGTTTAATTCCAATTTAAATATAAATTATCTATGATATCTACACTTATAAATCAAAGGCATTGGAAGGTTCCCCATAAACAGTGAAAAGGACTTCTCGTGAATAGTACGGTGGTTGTCTACTTTACAGATGCCTAAGAACAACCCTATCTAAATGATATATAACAGTGGTGGCGAACCTATCTGGGGGACACGTGCCCAAAATTCAACCAAAAACCACTTTTTTTTTTAAAGAAAAAAGTGCCAACCCTCCAATTAAAATTAAAGAAGTGGTATCTTGTTCGCGTGACGACTGATAAGCAGGCCCGTAGCCAGGTCAAAGTAAGCAGGGAGGCACTAATACCCAGCAAGGGGGCACCTTTACTTTTTCTTTATTTTTTCCTCTTTTTCTACTTTCTTAAGCGGGGGGGGGGCACTCCACACCTAGCGGGGGGGGGGTGCACGGCCCCCCAGTACGGGGCTGCTGATAAGGCTCTGCACGCCGACTGTGGTATGCGTGTTATAGGTTCGCCACCACTGCTATATAAAATGCAATTCAGCAAGATGAATATTTTTTTTTGATATCGTTATATGATTCCCCTTATTTCGACCAATCATCTATGTGTATACTTTTTTATGACATCATTAGAATAACAAATTACTATTGGTTTAAAAAAAATAATTTCATTAGACTTCAATAAAAGGGAACAATAGCTCTGTTGTTGAATGTTTATGAATAGGTAGTAATGGTCTGTCCTACTCTAAAATTTTCTATCACATTCACCGTGAAGTGGGAGTGTAGTGAGTCAAGTGAGATGGATGCAACAGGAAAGGAACAGGATGTGGCCAAACCGAAAACTTCAACGAAGGACGGGACTAAGACAATGATAATAATAACACATTCGAAAAACAACAACAAAACAATATAATATACAGTATGGTGTATTTTTTTTAATAAAATCTTACAGTAAAATGCTAAAGTGCACAGCCAATCATTTATTTATGTTTTTTTTTCTTTTTAGTTCATTTTTCATAATCGATTTTTTTTTACAAAGTTTTTTTTTTTATTTTTTAAAACAAATATTTGTTTATTTGTTCAAGTATCCATTTAAAGTGAATTCATAATAAACATATCAAAAGTAACAACAGAGAGAAATAAAAAAAAGTCACTGTCAGTCAAAACATAAAAAATTCACTTGAGACGTATTGTCCATCAGTGATCCTCAAACACTTTCTTGCCGCGGGCCGGTCAACGTTTGAAAAAAAAAAGTTGAGAGTTCATATTTTAATGTTGTTTTGATGTCATAATTTAATTAAAGTTTATTTAAACATTCTTTCGAAATAAAATAAAAGTTGCACCAAAAACTAAATATAAAGTTATTGAACGCTAAATAAATCAGAGTCTTGATTGAGCTTATTTCGCTGCAACGATCTGATGAAATAGGAGACAATGACTCTCGAAGTGTGTTTCTCATGTCCAGTTTATTCCGTTGTTTTCCTATGGTTGCTGTCACTGCACAAAAGTCCCGCTTCAAATAAGAAATGGCAATAGGGATTTAAGTGCTGTGGTGACAAATCTCAGAGAACACCGACAGAGTTGTATTTAACTAAGTTTTAAGCCCGCCGTCATGGACACCATGTAGCAGTTAATCTGTTTCTTGCATAGAAATGCAAGATTCCCAAAGACAGTTGTTGATCGTACACCAACTGGGAGGATGATTGCACAAGCTCAGCCTGATCCAAAATCCCCGCTAATTTTCGAAACACGGTCGAATTGCCTCTGTTCAAGCACCATCCCTTCAACTCCAGTTTGGCTTTAAATACAGATACTTTGCCTGCCAACTTGAAAACAGTTGTCATATTTTCACATGAAAGGGCATATTGCGTTCAATGTGAAGGTTGAATTAGTCAGACGGGTAAGCAGTGCTTTTTTTTTTTGTAAAAAATAATAGGTGCCAGTCCTCAGTGATGGATTGCCTAATTTTTAACTACCAGTTCGCAGTTACGCATTTTATATTTTAATTCTATTGCGCGCAATTTAAAAAAAAAACCAAACAACAACTCACTTTTAACAAATTAATAATATATTCAATTAATAATAAACGTTAAAATACAAGAAACGTAATAATTTTTTCCCCACATTGAAAAAGATGTTGTACCGGTGCGTACCGGCAAAAAAAAAAAAAGCACTGCTGGTAAGCCAATTTACCGACCCATACTTTGTCACTGAAATGTGCTGCCAGCGGTGACTTCTTTTCTGAGAGAAATCTTTGTAATTGCCCTCGTAAGTCAAATACTCTGGTTGGCACTTTTCTTCTGGATAGTCATCTTATTTCTGTGCACAGGAGAAAAACATCCGTGCTCTATGTTTATCTCACAAAAGTTGATCAAACAGGCGCGAGTTAGAAAGCTTGTGCTTTGATGTGGTCAATAACTTGAACGACTTCAACCCAATTACGTTGACATTTTTCATTGCCTCATTAGAGAGTCAGTCGCCGGAAACTATCGGAGGGCGGGGGTCGGTGTGGCGGAATCACCTGTCCATCAGTGACGTAGTGAAAGGAGGGCATCATGCCCCGGGCGCTACTCACAAAGGGACGCCAAATGGTATATTTTACATATAATATGATATGGTTTTCGAATGGGGGGGGGCGTTAAAAGGTATTGTACCCTGGGCGCTATTCACAAAGGGGCGCCAAATGGTATATTTAAGATATAATATTTTATGGTTTTCGAATGGGGGGGCACTAAAAAGGTATTGTGCCCCGGGCGCGAGTTAAGCTCGCTACGCTACTGCTGTCCATGTTTCAATTAGAACTCGTGGTATCGTTTGTTAAAAAGTTTTATGTTTATCTGATGTTGACGTCTCTACCCTGGGGCTTAATCTGTCTCTACCCTGGGGCCTTTTCTTTTTTTTCCCAAGGAATCTATGGATGTACAAAAAAAGGGGAAAAAAATAAAATTTGATATGTACACTACACCAAGCACTGCTAAACGTGAGAAAGTACCGGTGAACAGAGAGAAGAGTGTCACCACCAAAGCTTCAACACCATTGCCGCTCAGATCCAGGTTAATCTCTCGTCCATGGAAAGTCACAAAATGTCAAGAGAAATACACCACAGTAGATCAAATGGACATAATTTAATTTTTTCTTTGGCGGCCCTATTGGTGACCACTGATGTAGATGAATGTAAGGTGTTGTGTAACGTAAGTGAAACCGGAAGCGGACTTTTTCTTGGGGATGGGGTGGGGGTTAATAGTTTATGAAGTGTGGAAACTTTTCTACTCTTTAGTCAAATTATCATATTTTTTTTACACAATGCATTTTTGTGTGTGACTGAAAAAAGAAAAATTATATGCGAAACATGTTTATAAAGCAGTATGAGATGTTTTGTTGAATCGGATATAAAAAAAAGTTAGATGTTGAATATATAGTTTCAGTGAAATAATATTCTGGATTGAGATAAACGGACTGTACCTAATATACACTTTGTAGCTATTTCATATTCTTTGCATTAATTGTATTATAAAAAAAATTGCAGTGAAGAATGTCTGTGTCGTGTCAATCAGCAGGTATGTTTTGAATTGATATTTTCTTAATTGTAATTTTAAAGAAAATCTTTTTAACGGGGTAATCAAATTTAACAATAAGTTTTAAAAGTTTCAAAAAAATTATTTAAAGAACATTGCGAAATATTTATTTAAAGAGCATTGCGAAATATTCCAAGAAGGTTTATTTTATAAATACTCCACTTGATTGTTTATACATTATAATAAATTCAATAACAATGTGACAATTCGTGGGATGCAGAGAGAAGTGGTATAGCAAGCCAGAGCCATACTTGTGGGGTGGGGGGGGTATGTAGAGCCAAAGGAAGAAACAAAAATTCGTGCGCATCTTTATTTAAATATGGCCCAGTTAAAATAATTGTCCGTAGACAACATGTGGGGGGGGGGGGGAAATAAGAGATTAAAAATAAATAAATTTCAGGCTATGTGGTCCAACCTATCCAGCGTTTGCAGTATATCCGGTCCTCTCTTCCGCCAGATATAGTCCAGAGATTAATTACTATATACCCATGTCATCAACCAACCCACACTTCCCCTCTCCCACCACCACCACCGCCCCTTTTGTGAAAATGTTTATACATCTTTTTGTAGACACGTACTCCGAGTATATAGCCAACAACAGAGACTATTTGAAAGACAAATGCTCCAAGCTGACGGACTGTATCGACAAGCTTCTGTCTGATGGGAACACACTGACGGTTATAAAGGGAGAGCACATCAGCCTGAATAAAACATGCGGGTACGTTGCATTTTTTTTAAATTTATTAAGATATGGTTTATTGTAAAGTTTTTAAGGTTATAGATTAAAGTTTGTTCTAGGGGTTATAGATTAAAGTTTGTTCTAGGGGTTATAGATTAAAGTTTGTTCTAGGGGTTATAGATTAAAGTTTGTTCTAGGAATATCTTTTTCTTTGATATGTCACCGGTTCGCTGCATCAGAGGCGGCCTAATACATTACGGCCGCATACGCCAAGGCCCATGGTGAATGTCAACTGTAGGCTACGTATGTTTTTCAAAACGCTCCTATCGCGGGAACGCAAATTGGGCGCTGGGACTGGTCGCCCATGGTGCCAACTCCGAAGGCCGCTACTGATTGTATGGATGGTCGTGCGGTAAAGTGCTCGACTGTCCACCTGACGGTACATGGCTCGATCTCCGATGAGGACCAAGGAAATTTTTTAGGTCTTGGCTCAAGTTCCCGATATACCTCCCGTGGTGCCTCCATGACCGTTGCACTATCGGCTAAGGTGGGGATGAAAGAAGCATCCCATTAGTGGTTCATAGGATCTAAGAGATTTCATCTCATCCTTACAGGGACTTCACACACACACTGATTGTAAAGCAGATAAGATTTATCGCATAAAATGCTAACACATTAAGTACAAAAATATAAAATATAACTGCACCAAATCTAACCAATTCATTACATGTAACGTTGTAGAAACAAGAAAGTAGATATGACAAAGCTAATATGCACACGCATTAAATAGTAAAAAAAAAAGTTCCATTAGCCCAAACGGGCCATAGGGGCAGATGCAGAGTAGAATTCACCTGTTTCTATAACCTCGGCATATGTATGGATTGTGTGGTTAGCACAATGTCCAGCCGCCTTTACTTCCCCAACTTAAAGTCAGGTAACCCATTTAAAGCTGGGGTGGACTTTTGGGACGACTTTGAAACAAATTTCACCTGAAAAAATGTCCATGGTTCTCAAAGAGGAACGAACACAGGATTCTCAGGTCGACAGTCGAGTATCTACACCACTCGTCCATGGAATATAAAAGCGTTAAATGTAAGTCAATAAACAAAACACCCGAAGACCAACGTTACTACCCCCCCCCACCTCGTCTTCACATACAGCTAAGGCCGCCTCTGGTAAAAGGTAACTTCTAGAAATTAAATCTGGTCACCTTATATGAACATATCTAAAATGTCAAGTACTTATTCTCTAATTTTTGCTTCAGGGCATGGGTGGGCAAACTATGGTCCGCGGGCCGCATGCGGCCCGTCTTAGTATATTGTGCGGCCCGTGTGCATGTATATGTTCGTATTTTAAAATTTACTGTGCATGTGTAACAAAGCGTGAATGTGAAATAAAAAGTTAATAATCTTCAATACGTATTTTCATACGTTGTAAATTGTAATTGAAGTGGACAAAATATATATATGCGGCCCGCCAATAACATTCAAATGTTCAATGTGGCCCTTCGTAGAAAACGTTTGCCCACCCCCTGCTTTAGGTCGATTTGGTTGGGAGTCTCATCTTCTTACTATAGTTTTATCTGCATGCTGTAAGTTAAGTGTTCTAATCCCAGGAAACCACTAACCATTGTTTCCCGATCTGCCCCCCCTCCCCCCCGTAGCCATGAAGACATTTAACAGGAAGATTCTATGATTAAAGTTTACACTTAGTGATATTAAATGAATTGATTATGACCAATTTACGTTGTTTTGTTTTTTTTTTCATTTGATTTAGACATATTTGGAAATAAGCTATATATATATATATATATATATATATATATATATATATATATATGCAGTAGATCACGCAACGTATTGTTTGCTAGCTAGCCACTGTTCGGTCTCGTACTTATTTGAAATGGGTCGCCTAAATATTTGTAATTGACTATTTGAAAACATATACGATAACATTTCTTTCAATTAATTGGGACGGATGACAGAGTCGTATGGATGCTCGACTCAGTGTCGAACCCAGGGATTTGGGGGCCCGGGGGCTTGGCCTCTTTGGGCCCCCCTGCAATTTAACATTCGACACCATGACATGAAGTAATGTACTTAATATTTAAGGTAAAAAAATTTGGGCCCCCCTCGAGTCGGGGCCCGGGAGGACTTTTGAATTAGACACTCCCCTTCCCCCACCCTAGGTACGCCTCTGGCTCGTCTGTTGACCTGAGAGTACTGGGTTCGATCCTCTATGAGAACCAAGGAAAGTCCCACTAGTCCACTTAGCTTCATATGGGTACCTTACTTAAAATGGGGAAGTAAAGATGGCTGGGCGTTGTGCTAACCACACTATGAAGTTTTTTTTATGTCTCCCCCCTTGGAACTTTTTCTTTTCTCATTATTATGTGGGTCGCGAAAAGCGTACATGTTTCTTAGTTGTTCGCGAAACGTAAAAGTTTGAGAATCACTGAGCCAGAGTATCTCCGTACAGATATATTATATCCCTTGATACTATATTGTACTTTTATCCACATTGGGACAATTCTGTATTTTCTTTTCTATGTTCTTGTCGAGGCCGAGGCTTTTGTAGTTCCGTAAACACAGGGGGCGGTAAGAAATGTGATTAGCATAGCTGTGGTATCGTAACCTGCTACCAGAACCGCTCTAATGTAAAGGCTAAATATGGAGCACCCGAGACACACACTGAAATGGGGGCCTCTCCAATTTCTATTTTTAGATATAATTCTTAAAGGGCACGGATATTTCTTTTAGCATAGAACCCCCCGAATATCTCTGGAAGTGTCTGCCTAGGGCCTCCAAAACACATTTAGGCCGTACCTTTTGGTATGTATGTAATTCTCACGCATACAGGACTTTGACGAATAACAGCAGCAACAAACAGTTGCAAATAAAAAGAAATATTTAAAGGAAAGATTATTAAAATCTCTGTTAACGTTTGTGTGCATATTTCATTAATATTGTAGCCTGATTTACAAACCTGAGAATACAAACTACACAACGCTGACAGGGAAATGTTCTCCTGTATTAATGCTTGTGTGTTTATTATATTTTTATTACAGCCTGATTTACAAACCTGAGAATACAAACTACACAACGCTGACAGGGAAATGTTCTGCCACTGAGCGCGAGGAAATACGCGAAGACCTGGAAACAAATCTTCAAAATGAAATGGATAAAACCGATTCACAGTTGAAGGATGTCAAGAACTGCTTGGAGAAAATTTATAAAAATAATAGAACCACAAGGGTGGAGGAAATTTGTTTGTAATTACAATTTTCAGATGTATTATTTTTATTATAGTACTCCATCCATCCACCCACCCTCTGTCTGTCTGTCTGTCTGTCTATATATCTCTGTCTGTCTGTTCGTCTCTCAGTCAGTATGTCTAACACGATATGATAAATTACCCTTTCCTTCTACAGTAGTTCTACATTACCAGCTTGTGACAAAAAAATACTTGTTCTGTTAATTACAGGCGAGCAAGAGTTAAAAATGAAATCTGTAACAAAACAACCACACACAAATCGGCGGAAGTTTTCTTCAACAAAGAAATTCAAAATTTGCAATGCAAATGCAAACATATTTCCCAAGAAGGTAATGTTGGTAATCTTCAGCCTTGTCACCTCTAAACACATCTCTGTGTGTGTGTGTGTTTGTGTGTGTATGTCTGTTTTAACAATCTACTTTAAGGGTGAACAGCTGTTTGATTTTTGAAGGGGAGGGGAGGGGCATAGGCGTTTTATTATTTATTTTTTGTCGAGTCGGGGGATGTAATGGGACTTTTTTAAATACATCTTCATCTCTTTAAACGTATTCGTGAAATACTTTTATGATTTTGGATTACCATTATACTTTGTTACAGTGTGTGGGTATTTTTTTCTTTTTATTTAATAGCATAGGAACGGCTCTGTTTGTCTTTAGTTTGACTCTTATTATATCTGTTTTTTTATAGTCTATTTATCTCTAATGGGTAAACTGTTCCCCCCCCCCGTTTAACAGCATATGCTGCAAATAATCAGTAATATATTTTTTATTATTATTTTTTTAATTGTGGATTCTCGAGCCCTAACTTTTCGTTGTGTTTTTTCCCCCCATGACTACGTTCCATTTACCTCCACTAGATGGGATGCCACTAGAAATCATCGTCGGAATTGGAGCTGGAAGTTTTATCATTCTCATTTTTATTTTCCTCCTTATATTTTGCTGCTACTGGAGAAAACAAAAGCTGCTGAAAAGGTATTTGAAATCATAATGTTGATGCTATTCGCATCCTAGTTGTAGATGTTAGATAACCAAAAGAGCTATGAGGGGCTGTCCATTATTTATGTCAACAAATTTTTGGCGATTTTTACCTCCCCCCCTCTCCCCCTTGTCAACAACTTGTCAAACTTCCAGAGACCCCCCCCCCCATAAAATTACGTCAACATTTGATTACACCCTCCCCCCCACCCCCCCCCCAAAAAAGGTGGCTTCCAAAATGTTTATGTGGCAAAATGAGTAGGAGTATAGTTAGTTTAATTAAAATACTGAATGTTAAGCGAGTGTGTAACACAGGACTACAAACGCTGCTTAATTTTCCTATTTATTAAGTAATTATATTAAATTTAAAAAAAAGTAACATTGTTGACGTCAACTTTTCTTGACCTCCCCCCTCCCCCCATTTTGTTGACGTAATTAATGGACAGCCCCTAACATAAATACATAAGTGCTTTAAAAAAAATTAAATACTTTAATTGATTCATTCTAGGGAATGTTTAAAATAATCTCATGTACGTCTCGCTTTTTAAATTTGAAAATTTCATTAAAATATAAATTATAATCAAGTGTAGACATTTATGAAATTTAAAAAAAAGACCATTTCCGTATCAAATGATTTAAATTCACTTGATTCATTATGGATGTTTCAACGTACGTACCAAAAACATACTTTATAGAAATAATACGTAAATTGTAGATTTCGCTATACCTGAGTGTATATGTATATATATATATATATGTTTGTCTGTGTGTGTGCGTGAATATATATGTATAAGTCCGGTCTTTCCGGCCAAAGTCTGCTATTGGCAGCCTAGCAGACAATGGCAGTTACATATAGGCCTACATTTATATAGGCTCTCAGGCCCTATAGGCATATATATGTATATATATATATATATATATATATATATATATATATATATATATATACAGATACAGATACAGATATAAATATATGTACAATACACACACATGTTTATATAGAAGTGATGTGAAACCCGCAAGAGAAATTAATTATGGGTAGAATCATAAAAGTTGTTACCGAAATAGAAAGGGAGGTTCCGATGGGAAGTGAAAAGAAAATTCGGACAAGAACACAGAAACAATAGGAGAGAAGAAGGGAACCAAGGGGGAGGAGGACAGGGGCCAAGGGGGGATGGTCCGGGGAGAAAAGGGCGGAAGGGGCAAGGGGCGGGGAGGAGGGGGCCCCAAGGGGATGGGCCCCCCAAGGGGGGCCCGGGGCCAGGGTCTCCTGCTGGGGGTGCAAGGGGAAAATGGGAAAGGGGTGAAAAGATTGAGAAAGAAGAGAGAAAAGGAGAGGAGAGAGTGGGGGGAGAGGAGGAGTAGAGGGGGGAGAGAAGAGAGAACAGGGGGGGCCGGGGTGAGTGGGAGGGGGAGGGGGGGGGAAGAGTGGGGGGGAATGAAGGGGGAGGGGGAGAGTAGGGAGAGGAGTGAGGAGTGGAATGGGTTGAGTGGGGTTAGAAGAGGGGTTAGTGTATTCCGGGGGGTCAGTGAAGTGAGGGAGGAGGAGGGACGACAACCCACATGTTGAAGTTTATTTCTTTAAAATAAAATGGCTATCTGTTCTAAAATAAACTTCCGCCTGTGGGGTGGGGGTGTAGTGTGGGTTCGGGATGCCGAAAGAGGGAAGGGGGGGGGGACACGTGATGTGTGTGGGATGTGAGAGAGAAGATTCCCTTTTCGGTTGATGATGAATAAACCACCAAACAATTTCTCATATGTTAAAAATAGAAAACGGACGTCTTTCTTGAAATACTCTCAATCTGCTGTATTCTGAGTCTGAGAGGGTGGGATTTAGATTTGTAACCTTAAATCCATTTGAGGTGTGTTGGAAAATTAATCAATCTTCTCTATCCTCCTCAGAAATCTCTTTGTTTGTGTTCTGCTTGTTTTCACCAGAAAAAAACATCTTTTTTATTTTATCGATTCTTCACTAATTCGTGAAATATGAACATGACAGATCAAAGTACCAAAATACGAAGTGTTTTGTGTGAAAGAAAAGAAAATTAACTGCAGTACAATTCTAAGTGTGAATCCAGTCTTACCTGCTGAAGCAAATACTTCAATCTCAGCTCTGCTGTCGTTGTTGTTTTTTTCCGGTAAGAACATCATATGCTTTATTCTGCATTCATTCCATATTTAAATATATTTTTATCAATAAAGACTTTTTGTTGTTATTGTCTGATACTTGCCTAAACGACACTAGTCATTCTATACAATGCCTAGGCATTGTATAGGATGCCTAGAAAAAGTATGCACAATTTAAAAATTTTATACTTTGTCAAAACGATACTTGTCATTCTATAGAATGCCTAGGCATTGTATAGAATGCCTAGGGAAAAGTATGCAATTTTAAAATTTTATACTTTGCCTAAAACCACCAGGCATTCTATATATTGTCTAGGCATTCTCATAGAATGCCGGCATTTCACACTTTGCCGGTAACATATACATTGGCACAATTACCACACATCAAGGCTTCTACAGAGGGTTTACATTTTTAAGAACACCTTGTATTTGAAAGGTAAATTTATAAATCTGTTTGAAAAAATACAATAAAATACGAAGTAGAATAAAATATTCAACTTAGCTTCAATAAAATTTGAGGAACCACATTACCGGATACTTTTAAACAAATAAATGCTATGATTGGCATAAAGATGGCATGATCGCAAAGGGAGAGTACTAAAAAATATAAAAGAACAAAAACAATAACAGCATGGATATAACACGCCGTATGTTTGAATTTAAAACATGGGCGAATTCTAAGACATTTAAAATATACATTTAGTTGACTTTCTAAACTGTTTGACTTAAAGGTGTTGGGATTTCGATAATTCGATAATGGGGTCGGTATTTATAGAGTCCGCTCTGATTATGTTCCTTGAAAAAAAAATGTTTGCTAAATTTAACGCAGATCGCCAAATCGTATCCCTTGCATAAATGAAATACAAAAATTCAACATAAAAATTCCACGGACTTTGTCTTTCAATTTGTATTCATAGCTCATAATAGCTAACCCTATAGTTACACACACTTTTTATTTAGTCGATATAATTTCTATAAATAATTGTATAATCTAACCTTAAGGAATTTATTAATTATTTTTTTTTTACATTTTTAGTAAAGGCCGTTTTAAAAATAAATTAATTAATTAATTAAAATGCCTAATTAAAATAATTTATTGACTTTGAACAGGAAGAAAACTGAGCGCAGTGTTGTGTATGTGCCAGGAGGTGGTTCTGATGCACCAGTTTACCAAGAGGTTAATGACGACAAGGTGCGTAGTCACACACACACACACGCACAAACATACATACACACACATACATACACAAACGCACATACACATAAACACACAATGAGCATCAAGTAGTATATTTAATAATGTTGCATTCATTCATATTTGATAGATTCAGAAACTATTCTGCTGCTATATGTGATAGATTCAGAAACTATTCTGCTGCTATATGCGATAGATTCAGAAATTATTCTGCTACTATGTTTGATAGATTCAGAAACTATTCTGCTACTATATGTGATAGATTCAGAAACTATTCTTCTGCTATATGCGATAGATTCAGAAACTATTCTACTGCTATATGCGATAGATTCAGAAACTATTCTTCTGCTATATGCGATAGATTCAGAAACGATGACACTGTCAATTTAGATATACATAAATCACTATATTAGATAAATTTAAAAATGATTACACTGTTAATTTAGATAGATTAAAACACTCACTAAAATAGATTCAGAAATGATTGCATTATTAATTTAGATAGATTGCAAAAAATTCCTATACAAGATGGATTCAGAATCACTATACAAAATAGATTTAGAAAACACAATGATACCCACGACTGTCTTTACTCATACTTTTAATATTATTAATTTTTTATAAGGTTAAAATTTGGTTTTACTTTCAGTTTGTCCGTCCTTTATTCTTATTGCTCACATTTGGGTCTGTTCTAATTTAGTGGGGAGGAAAAACTTACATCAGGAACCAACAGAGGGCGCCTGGTTCGTTTGCCTATATACAAGAACTCTAATTGTTTTTCACTGTTTACTGTAAATGTTCTCTTTTTCTATTTCTCCTAAATCATATCTACAACCTTATAATTGATCTAAGGAATGTGGTTATCATCATAGAATATAAATTACACAGGATGCGCATCGACAGTTTAAATTGGATTTTTCTGAAACTCGCCATATTTGTGGTATTATTCTATTGCGTATTAATACTCCGGTGCTACACAATTAAAAAAGAAAATAACGTTAATTGCGGGATATATTTTTTAGTCATTATTAAAGGACTGTTTAAAAATAGAGGTGCGCTTTCTGTAAGATGCATATTCTGTGGTTATAATTGAATACGGTTTTTCTAGCAAGACTTACTTGGGCGCTTATTATTTGTAACAATTCTACATCTTTTATTGAACTTGCGATGTGTTCGTTTTTTTTTTTTAATATTCAAAGTAAGCAAGCGTTTGTTTTATTAAAATGGGTGTGCTAATCTCTCTCAGTCATACAGAGGTTATCAACAGTCTCCATCTGGTCAACCCCCAGCCCTACCGTCGAGATTAATATCCCAGCCAGCAGGACAGCCCGACGGCATCTACCTGGAGCCAGTTATTGCAGGAATGAAATATAGGTCAGTGTTTGGTCAATTAAAATTAGTCAAATTAGGTGCTGCCTTAAACAGAAGGTTAAAAAAAAATGAAAAATCTAATTTAAATGCAAGGGTGGGACTATCGGCTATGGTGGGGATAAAAGAAGTGCACCATAAAAACCGTCCCATTAATGGTTTATAGGATCTAAGTGATTTCATCTCATCCTTACAGGGACTTCACACATATTTAAATATGTGGACGGATGGTCGTGCGATAAAGCGCTCGATTGTCGAGCTAAGGGTCCCGGGTTTGATCTCTGGTGAAAACCCAGGGAATTTTTCAGGTCATGGTGAAAGTCCACTCCATGTCTAGCATGGTGCTTCCATGACCATTGCTATATCGGTTACGGCGGGGATGAAAGAAAGGCACTTCTAAATAGCCCCACAGTAGTTTATAGGATCATAGAGATAAGCATTTCATCCTTACTATGACTTCACAGATTTAAATGAGATTTCTATCTTCTAGTCCTCTCCCCTTCTCTCTTTTCAATGCGCGTCTCTTTATCCCAATCTCTTCTCTCTCCATTTACCCTTTTCGCAAGTCTCTTCGCCCATTTCTCTCTGTATTACATGCGCTCTCTCCGTCTCATTATATAGGTTTAGGTAAACTAACATTACTATTATCGATATACACATTCTTATGGCTCCCTCGTGGCTTCGGCGCACCGTGCAGTTTTGGAATTGAACGTGATGACGTAGGATAGAGAAGGAGAAGAAAGTGACGTCGAAGCCGACAAGAGCAGTGGCGATGATTGTTGTTGTCTTTATTGTTGTAATGATTATTAAATACTCTTGAAAGGAACCCATGCCTGTGTTTTTAGATTAATAAACACTAGAAGAGTATTCAACAATATTTTTAAGTTTATCTGTGTCTATTTACACAGCCTCTGTCACAAACACACTAACACTCACCATCATTTGATGATATTAGAAAGCTGCTATCTTGGATATGATCTAATTACGTCTCATGGATATGGCCGTGACCTATGAACCCCACAACAAAAAAAAGGGGGGGGGAGACTATCCTGTTGAGAATTGATTGTTTTTTACCGTAACCTAATCATACTATCCCTAGTTATCGCACCATGATTTCTTTATGGTATTATTCCCCTTTGGTTGAATGTTACTGTGTACTGATGAATGTGACCTGTTGTTTGCTAAGGTCAAGTTTGCTTTGGCGACGGGTCTGACCGGTAGAGCGTGTTATTGATTGATCGACGATCACATGACACTGTGGATAGGGCACGTGGACAGGCAGTCCGTGTCTCACTAGACAGTTAGTTTGTGGACTTATGGAAGCAGTCCGAGCATGGTCGTCTCACGAGGTGGTCTCACGTTGTGGCCTTACGAGGTGGTCTCACGTTGTGCTCTCACGGGTAAGTCATGTCAGGAATCTGACAAAGGATCAGTGTAGAAGTTTTGGTGAGTGAAAAGGGTTTTTCATTTATGTTCTACTGAGATTGGGGCTTATTTCATTACAGCTTGATGACTTTTTCGTTGTGTATATCATGTATTTAATTTCACCCGTTTTGTTTGTTCATAAGGGCTTATCCGCGTTATTATTCTGGAATTGAAACGGAGTTCGACACTTATCAAAAGTTCGAATCTGTTGTTATTTAAAAAGTACCAAAATATCTGAGCCAAACTGCTACTTTGAATTTGAAGATGTTTATTAATAGTTTACAAAGATAAGCTATGGGGCTGTCCATTAATTACGTCAACAAAATAGGGGGGAGGGGGGGTCAGAAAATTTTTGACAATTGTTGACAAGGGTGAGGGGGGGAGTCAAGAAAAGTTGACGTCAACAATGTTACTTTTTAAAAAAATTTAATATAATTACTTAACAAAGGAAAATTAAGCAGCATTTGTAGTCCTGTGTTATACACACTCGCGTAACATTCAGTATTTTAATTAAACTAACTATATTCCTACTAATTTTGCCACATAAACATTTTGGAAGCCACCTTTTTTTTTGGGGGGGGGGGTAATCAAATGACGTAATTTTATGGGGGGGGGGGTCTCTGGAAGTTTGACAAGTTGTTGACAAAGGGGAGGGGAGGGGGAGAGGTAAAAATCGCCAAAAATTTGTTGACGTAAATAATGGACAGCCCCTATGGGTGTGTCTCAATAACTTGCAGGCCAACCACTGCCACCAGTCAGCCCCGCTATCTGATCATCTCTCAGCGACCCCGTATTATAATAACTTGAATATTTCTATCATCAAAGGAGAACAACGTGTTAAATATTTATTTGTTTAAGGAGCCCAACATTTTGCAAGCTGTAGCGTTAATTGCCGTTTTGTCTGGGCCCCAAAATGCACACCCCAAACGGCTCTTGCTTTGGCCATTTAAACATGTAAGCAGCTTGCTTCTAAATATATCAAATTACTGAATATGAGGCAACACCTAATGAGAAAAGGCCCTAAGGGCAGACTAAGAAGCAGATGGTTGGAGGAAGTTGAGAAAGACCTTAAAGCCACAGGAGTGAGAGAGTGAAGGAAGAAGACCATGGATCTGGAAAAGTGGAGAAGAGTAGTATGGCAGGCCTGGGCCACAGGAAAAAGAAGGCTGAAAATGAAATACTACCTAATACATACGATTTCTTCTATAATTATTTTTTAAAGTCCCTGTAAGGGATGAGACCTTTTTAATCTTGGATCCTATAAACTAACAATAGGGCTGGTTTTAATGGTGCACTACTTTCATTCCCACTATAGCCAAGAGTGCAACGGCTAAGGAGGCATTACGGGAGACTAATAGCACAATGCCCACGTTTCTTCACCTCTGTAGCTATCAGAGCGTTCAACCTCATTACACTTATAAAAAATCAATTCTTAATTTTTTTCTTCCTTTTCTAGACCCATGCCCCCAGTTCCTCAACAGATGTCCAACCCAGGGTATGATAACCCACCCCGATACAGCCAGTGCGATATCGATGACGCGGACAGCGGCTACTTCCAGCCCATGCCAGACCCGGTCAAGGTTGGAGGCCTCACTTTCACCGAGCCTGTCGTAGAGCCAATGGGTATTGACGTGAACGATGCACGGTCCAGCATCCCGTCAGAGGACGCTCCTTTTCCATCGGATGCTCCGCTGGGTCCCGTCCCGGCGAAGAGGACCAAAAAAGACGACAGGCAGGTGGAGTCTCATTATTTCTTGTTGGAAGACGGCAACGTGAAAGACGGTGGGGACAATGCATGAAGTTTGAAACTGAAATATATAAAAAAAAATTAGGGTACACATTATATTAAATAATGATTGATTCAGAAAATAAAATTAATATATAAGCACAACGTTTTGTTGTTTGTTTTTTTTTTTGTTTTTGTTTTGGGTAAGATGGGAGTGGGGGTGAAGGGGTAATACATAAACATTGTATAATTTTTTTTTACATGAGAGTTGGATTTTTTCTGGCTCAAAACGATTTTTTTTTTCAAATTTTTATAACTAAATTTTAACAGGCATTTATGCATCACCCATTTTTATGATGATTTTAGAATAAAGAATATATTGCAACTATTCCTCTGAATATTACAACATTAGAAGATTTAAAGGTCTCTATGGGCAGAGACATGTATGGATCCTAGGCGAATTACATATAAGGAGAGCCCTCTTAACAGTGGATTTTATAGAAATAAATACCAGAAGGGGGCCCATTGACAGTGTAGGGCCCAATGCGTTTATTTTAAATTCCAACGCATAACGGTTTTAACGGTATTAAAATCATGCTCGCCTTGCTACATGGTGGATTTTTGTGAACGACAGCGGAATGAAACTCGACATTGGAGAAACCTTTCTGGGTTGCATTTTTCTCTTTCTGTCCTAAAACATTACCTAGTGAAACTAATAACTCGATATCGTGTAACAAAGTGTTGAATCATCTTTTAGAACTTTCTCCTCTCATTTTCTTATCATTCTCTTACCAACGTTTTTTTTAACTTGTTGGCGCACATCTTTGGTTCCATTCAGTAAGCGGCTTTTGTTGTTGTTATTGTCTGATTAACCTTTCTCGTATCTCGTGGGTTACGCGTACCACCGGTTGAGAAGCACGGTATTAGAGCGACCGCGTAGGAGGAGGGTGTTGAGTGGGAGGGGGGAATCAGGACAATCGCCAGTGGCCGCCAGCATTGGAGGGTGAAAAGGGCGACAGAGGCCGCAAGCATTGGAGGGTAGAAGGGCGATAGAGGCCGCAAGCATTGGAGGGTGGAAAGGGCGACATAGGCCTCGAGCATTGGAGGGTGGAAAGGGCGACAGAGGCCTCAAGCACTGGAGGGTGGAAAGGGCGACAGAGGCCGCAAGCATTGGAGGGTGGAAAGGGCGACAGAGGCCTCAAGCGATGAAGGGTGGAAAGGGCGACAGAGGCCGCAAGCATTGGAGGGTGGAAAGGGCGACAGAGGCCGCAAGCACTGGAAGTTGGGAAGGACATTTCTTTCGTATCAAATTTATTGGTGTAGATTAATGAAGCAATAATTTCATTCAATAGATATATTAAAACAAACTAACATAAATAAACTCAAACGATTTGCGTTTTTTTATATAGTTCAGTTTGTACTTGACACATTGAAGTGATTCACACGACTACTTCACCTTCAATATGATATTTCATGATAAAATAAAAAAAAAAGAAAGCATTTCTCACAATTGAAACTTTTTTCTTTTAATACAGGATTGAACAAGAGAGATTAGTGCTATATTTTTGTGTAAGGCTAGGTCATATTGTGTACACAGAGTGTGTAATTTATTTTATGTACAGGTTTGTTTATCTAGTACACACTGTGTGCATCAGTGCAAGCTGTTTTCATTTAATAAACACAAAAAGTGCATACTATTCAAATATGGTAGCCAAACACGGATGTAAGGCAAATGGTAAGAGCAAATTGTGTATTTTAATTAAACATTTAAATTGTTAACTTTTAAGAAAATGCCGATTCATCAATATATTTAGGCACTGACATTTAAAAAAGTAGAAAACCACCTGTTTTACTGTAATAAAAACAAAGTTCTAAGAACATTGAAAAACAATTAAGATAAAATTTGGGTTCAGATATTTTGCAAGCAATGATACCGAGGGAGTTGTGTCTTAGAGTTCGTGATTAAGAGAGATTGTCCATGTTATAGATAATAGTCCTATATTCATAGCAACATATGAAACCTACATATCCGCACATTATGCTACTTACAAGACAAATGTTCCAAGCTCACAGACTGCATTGTAAGACTAATTGAGGAGAGTTCATTCTCTATCTTAAGGGGTGAAAGCATCAGTTTGACTAAAACATGTGGGTAAGTTGCAACATTTTCATTTATGTAACATTATCGTTTGAAAATCTATTGATTAATTTGTTTACGGTTATGATTTTAGGTACGAGTCTCAGGTAATTATGGGCAACGCAAGACTGTCTCAACAATCTCATGGACCATGGAGCTAAATAGTGAATTAATGAATTAAAACAACAAACACCACTAACAACAAAGTGAAATGAAATCGCTGGATTTTGGATATTGAACCCGTGCTAATCATCGCTGCCGCAGAGGCGTAGTGAGGGATGGGCAAGGGGGGATGGGGCATCATGCCCCGGGCGCTAATCACAAAGGGGTGCCAAATTGTATATTTAACATATATTATATAGCTTTTCGAATTGAGGGGGGGCGCTAAATAGGTATTAAAAAGGTATTGTTCCCCGGGCGCGAGTTAAGCTCTTTACGACGCTGCGCTGGCGCCCTGTATTCAATCTTTGCTTGACAGAGGATATGTTCCCCTATGTGGCCACAGTCATATGGATTACCCACCACCATGTGCGCTGCAGAACTCCCCCCCCCCCCAATCCCCAGTCCACATATGGCGTTGAGAACAGCTCGTTAATTTTTGTTTGTATAACTAATAAAAACTAATACATTGTGTGTGTTACATTGGGTTATAACGTAAGACTAAAAAATCTGTTCTTATATTTTTCTTATACTTTATATAGTGCAAAGATTGTCACTTAATTCTGTTGGTAAAGTTTTCATTAAATATAAAAAATAGCGACCAGGCAAAATCAACAAACATGAACTCTGCACTTAAATAAACACGTGCTCAACTTGAGAGACCATAATCTCTTTCTGCCATTTCCCTCTTTCTAGAAAAGTAATTAGTTTTCGATTCCATAATAATTAATGAATGATAACAAAAATGATAAAGAAAGTAGAAATTAAAACAAAATAATATAAGAATGCACTCATTGTTCAGAAGTGATTCACTCATTGTTCCGAATTGATTTACTCATTGTTCAGAAGTGATTCACTCATTGTTCATATGACGACTAAGGCTAAACCCACGTATCACAAAACTTCATTATAATGAATCGTCCAAATGTTTAATTAGCTCGTTATTTATCAATACATTCATCTCAGAAAGTGTTCATTGCGATAAGTCAATCCCCCCCTCTACTACAGCCTTTACAATAAGCAGAGTTGTTCTTATGGATAGACACATCAGTAATCTGCCATGACTTTCACTTGCTTTGGGACTTTGATTTTGCCGTCACACAGGCTATAACTTTAAAAAAAAGTTGGTAGATGGACAGATTGTCTAAAGATTATAAGGGGGGGGGGGCTATATTTCCCATCATGCTGCACTAACATCGTTTTAGCCTAGGGCACACCCCCAAATGCACCTTTGACCCAGGGCAGCTGAGATGTAACTTTCCTTACGCCTCCCCCAACCACCCCCAAACAGGGGCGGATTTAGGGGGGAGGGCCGGGGGGGGGCATATCTCTCCCCCCCCCCGCCCCGTTACCGCAAGTTTAGGTAAGAAAACATGAAATTATCGAAATATATTTTTGTTCTAAGATCAATTTTCAACAATGAAAACAGTTTTGCCCCCCCCCCTCCGGGTCAAAGTTGTCTAGATCCGCCCCTGCCCCCAAATATGCTTAAAAACAACACTGACTAAAAAAGACGTTCTGACTGGTAAGACATTTGACCTAAAAACAAGAAAACACAGTTTTATTTCTCAGTGTATGTATTCATACCTCGGTTTTCTTCGGACACGGTTTCGTCGTTCTGTGCGTGTGTGTGAAAAGTGTGCTTCCGTTTTCGTCGACTGTTTCGGTTTCGTCTGTAATTCGCTATTATTTATGAACATTTTAAGTCTTACAAAACAATAGAATATGGCCCTCTCTCTCTCTCTCTCTCACCCTAGAACCGTCTTCCAGGTGCCAAGAAGAATGTTCATTTTACGTGTTCATTTAAAATTTAGGTTGTCTTTATATTTTTTTTAAACATTAATGTTATTAACCATTATAAATATCATTTGATATTATTTTGTACTGTTAAGCACGAACGCACTGAATTTACATTGATAAATTTGTAAATCTGTTTTTGTCGGAAAAATAAAATATTGAGTCTTTAAATTGCCATTTGTACCTACTCATTTTTTTTTCCTCTTAAATTTCAGCCTTGTGTACAAACCGGCAAATGATAATTACACAAATTTACCAGGAAAATGTTCTCCATTTGAACGTGATGAGATTCGATCGGATCTAGAGAGAGACTTCCACTTCCAGTTAACTGACGAAAACAACAGCTGGTCTACTGTTAGCACATGTCTGACAAACAAATATGGGAATGATCAGAGGACAACAAGAGTGGAGGAAATATGTCTGTTAGTGGAAGAACAAAAATTAGAGATTATCTTTTATCCTGTCATCGATTTATGTAAAACAGATACATGCAGACATGAGATAAAACAAAAATATATGCTTGATATTTCTGTCTGTGTAGATTGTGAATGCATTTGTATGCTTGTGTCAGTGGTGCCTATTGTGTTTTACAACCAGAGCATAAAATTAGAAATTGGGGGTGGATTGGGGACGTCTATAAAAAAAATATTTTTTTATTCACTTTTTTAAACTAAAGGAAGTCGAATATGAATAGTTTTGATAATTAATACAAAAAAAAATCGTTTTGTTTTTGCACAAAATATTACAAAAGTAAAAACGATTTATAAATCCAATTAACTCGGGTGTCACCCAGTATACGAATTTCGAACATACAAGGCGACATATTTTCTTTGCTATCGTAGATGATTGCCATCAGGTTACAATTTTCGAGTACGTTCTGATATCTAAACAGAAGTTTGAACTAAGTTCTGATATCTAAACAGAAATTTGAATTAAGTTCTGATATCTAAATAGAAGTTAGAACTAAGTTCTGATATTTAAGCAGAAGTTTGAACTAAGTTATGAAATCTCAACAGAAGTTTGAACTAAGTTCTGATATCTCAACAGAAGTTTGAATTAGTTCTGATATCTAAGCAGAAGTTTGAACTAAGATCTGATATCTCAACAGAAGTTTGAACTAAGTTCTGATATCTAAACAGAAGAATATTTGAGGTCAAATTTAAGATATAAATAATGTATTAATTAGGGCAATACCTCTTTGAATGCAACATTCTCAAACTAATTATTTTAATTGGCGAACTAAATCAGTCATGAACTCTTTAAGTATTTATCAATCAGAGACAAGCAAAACATTTAAATGACTACATTTAGTAGAGAACGTCTAGCTTCCGAATAGTAAGGTGACAGTAGAATGTTACTTCTGCAGAATTTTAAAATTTTATATAACGTCTGCTCAAGCGGTAAATTGGAAGGCGCCCAATATGTCAGGGCCGCCTCTGCTCGTATTTATGTGCATATGTGTATGTGTGTGATTTTCCGATCACAAGATTGGTTATGTGTGCATATATTTATATAGGCCTATGTGTGTACATATGTATGCGTTTGTAGATATGTATGTGCGTGGATATTTATGTGTGTAGATATGTGTGTGCACTTTTGTATGCGTGTGTGTACAAATGTATGCATGTGTGTAGATATGTATGTGTGTGTGTGTAAGTATGTATGTGTGTGCACATATCTATGCGTGTCAGTACATATTTTCAGTACATATGTATGTGTTTGAAGGTATGTTTTGCATATGTAAACAAACACACGAGCACATTTGTGCATGTAAACGTGTATGCCTATGAGCATACGGGTACATATTTATTGTGTGCGCCATCTTTATGTCAAGCACACACACACACACACACACACACACACATATATATATATATATATATATATATATATATATATATATATATATATATATATTTGCCATTTGAAATTGTTCTGCATCTGTCGAAGCTAAAACTACGTTGCTAGCCTGTCTGTCGCCTGCATACAATCAACAAAAGCAAAGCATTTAATTACACTTTGTTTTGTTATGACCAATAAGATGCCTCATAGTAACCATGTTCTAACAACGTTCTAGATTTATTTCTTGTTCATGGACGAACCAAATACAAATCCATACACATTTTTTGTTAGTTTTAATTACGGGTTATAAATTCTGTTATACACCGAAGTGGTCCTTAATGATGTATTTAAGATAGGCTAACTAGACAATCACATGAGTCCAACAACTGCCAAAAGGCCCTTCAAGTAGAAATTCAGATCAAAACTTTTACTGTAAGGGCTGTGACAAATATTTTTGTCTGGGACCTTCATATTTCTCCAAGCCCCCCCCCCCCTCCACCCAAAAAAAAAACAACAAAAGTTATGATAGGATTGCACTATATTTATAACAAATTGTTTATGATATTTAATATTAATTTTTTTTTTGCTCACTTTAAATCTTCGCAATGTTTACCTCTGCAAGGTTGGTAAGAAACAAAACAGAGATATGTGATAAAATCACCTTCAAGCTGGTAGAAGATTTTGTAAGTGAGAAGATTACAAGTTTACATTGTCTGTGTAAAAATATGATCACTGCCTCAACCATTGTCAATGGTAGTAAGTATGTCTACTCTAATTATCTAATAAACTTTTAATATCAGACAGACAGACTTCGACAGATGGACATAAATTTATCATCAGGTTCATGCCTCTCTATAGATTCGAACAGATCTCTAAAACATTTTACTGGCAACGCACTAGCCATTTGCCACTTTGTAAATAAGGCTGAGATTTAAAAATTAATAAATAAATAATTAATTAGATACGAGTAGCAATTTTGAGAGTTTAATTTGTATTTGAAACTTCATTCATACCTCAATTTTCGCCAATAATACGTTCGAAATCAAAGAAAAAAAAAACGAATCCGTTGAAAGTAAATAAAATATTTAGATATGAAACAATATACATTCAAATAATTCGTTGTCGACACTCCGAAATATATTACAAAATCACATTTAAGATAGAAACTAATAACAGACAAAATAAAAAAGTCAGACAGGCAGACAAAGTATAGACACACAGATACATAGGTAAATATATAGATAAATAGATAAGTAGATAGATAGATAGATAGATAGATAGATAGATAGATAGATAGATAGATAGATAGATAGATAATAGATAGATAGATAAAATTATTAAACATTTACATAATAGTTTTAGATAATCGGCCGATGGCGTCGACCATTGCTCTAATTGTTGGCTGTTTCGTTGTTTTCGCCACAATAATTTGTCTTGCATCATTGTTTTGCTACAGGCGAGCACAGAGGAAGAAAAGGTAGACCCACATTTATTGTACTCTATTTTCGTTTACGTTACATTACGTATATCGGTATATGTTTTTGCATGTATGTGGAAACATTACTATCTTTTTGTTTCGATTTTATTTAGAAAAAAAAAAAAAGAAAACTAATCCTGGGGAAATGTTTCTATTTAAAAACTTTATCTGAAACAGTTACTGTAATTGATTTGACATGAATATCCATACTCCATATGAAAATATGGGATCCCATGGCAGCTATCAAAGGTAGATTATTGAAGATTTCGGAAAGCGTCGGGCCCCCTCAAAGGCCCGGGGTCCATAACAAGTATCCTGGGTGCTCCCTTAAAGCGGCGTCCCACAAATACAGACTTGTAGAACTAAATAAACTGCATGGTTAATTCTTCAACTATTAACGAGATGTGAGAGACTACATTGGTTTACTTTGTGCAGCACTACATTGGTTTACTATGTGCAGCACTACATCGATTCACTTTGTGTAGCACTACATTGATTCACTTTGTGCAGCACTATATCGATTTACTTTGTGCAGCACTACGTTGATTTACTTTGTGCAGCACTACATTGGTTTACTTTGTGCAGCACTACATTGATTTACTTTGCGCAGCACTACGCTGATTTCTACATTGTAGCCTTGGCGGTCGTAGGTTTTTACATGCCCTAGGAAAAGACTTTGAGATTATTTGGTGACCTAAGCAATAGTAGGTTTATTGGTGTTTGGGGAGGGGGGGAAGATCATCTAAAATTAGATTTCATAGCGATTTTTAAAGAAGATATATGTCTATAAAACAATGTTAATCAAATTAGGCTCAGCCCCGTAGCGTGAACATTCTACAGGGGGGGGGGGCAGGCATTCTACAGCAGGGGCCATGCAAAAGCGGGGGGGGGGACAGGTAATACATTTTACTAAGTAGAACAAAATAGCAGGGGGGGCAGATAAAACGCAGGGGGCCCGGCCCTCCTGCCCCCCCCGCACGCCACGGGCCTGATTAGTCTTAAACTATTGTGTAACATTGATATTGTGTTTTATTCATGTTCATAAAGTTCAAAGTTATTTTTTTGTAATCCGATTTTCACTGGCACGTTTACTCTTTTTTATATTTTAAAATTATGAACATTGGACGAGATGTGTTTTGTTTTTATAGAAAGGAGTCAGAGAGGTCAAATTAATATGATATGTTTGTTCCTACGGACACAGACGATCACGTGTATCAGGAAGTCTCTGGGGAAATGGTAAGTTTGAAAATTTACCGGTGAGTATACATTTGGTAATCAGGCCCGTAGCGTGAGGGGGGGGGGCAGGCGGGCGGGCCCTTTTTGCGTTTTGTCTGGCCCCCT
The DNA here is from genome assembly GCA_021962125.1 of Bulinus truncatus. Taxonomy (NCBI): domain Eukaryota; kingdom Metazoa; phylum Mollusca; class Gastropoda; family Planorbidae; genus Bulinus; species Bulinus truncatus. Next base: position 2,407,459 of record JAGDYQ010000044.1, on the reverse strand, counting down.
CTGCTTGTTTGCTCTAGTTAGTAGTGTCTATTTCCTGCCCCTCCTCCCCTGCTATTGCCTGGCCCCTGCTGTAGAATTTTCACGCTACGGGCCTGATTGGTAATGCACGGTAACTGAAAATTTGTGTAAATTAATAAGAGCCGTTTATGGCTGTAAATTGTCCTCGCAAAGTTCCTTTATTATATGTTTTATAGTTATCTCAATTTCTCTCTCTCTCTCTCTCTCTCTCTCTCTCTCTCTCTCTCTCTCTCTTGCGTAAACTCCCTTTTTGGATGCGTGAAGTCCCTGTAAAGATAATATTAAAACTCTTAGATCCTTTAAACCAATAATTTGTCGGTTTTTATGGTGTCCTGGTTTCATCTCCACCATAGCCAATAGTGAAATGGCCATATGGCACTACGGGAGATTTAGTGGAAACTTTCACAATGACCTATTACCCATCGTCCTCACCGGAGATATAACCGGAGATAGGACCAGGGACCCTCAGGCCGACAGCCGAGCGCTCTACAGCACGACCATCCGTCCCGTGCACTGTTCTAGTAGCGCATATTTTTTCAACTGCTTCACTTGGAATGTCTCTCTTTGACCATATAATGCACCCTAAATCGACCACACCATCTATAATGATAACTGTCCAGCAGCCATTGCGAGAATAGCACTTCCTTTGTGGTGCTTCTTTGCATGTCGGGAATGCAAAACAGAGAGATAATTGTTTCTTTCCAACCTGTTCCACTAGCGGTAAACCATGTCCAGTTAATATCCATGAGAGTAACTTATATATTTACTTAATTGCTTATTGTTTAAACGTATTGTTTCAGACACACGCCCGTTTCCAGCAGTCTCCTCCATATACAAATTTGGGAATATCTTCAAGACATTTAGCTCCTAAAAATCAATCGATGATGAGTGGAATTAAAAACAAGGTACGCCCTCCTTCCCGCCCCTCCCCCCCCAGTGCTTTAATAGTCTTAGTGGTGTCCGTGGCGGACTCGTAAATATCTGACCACATTCCGTGCCAAATAGTATTATAGTACCTGGGCGGCAGCAAATTATAGGGGGGATGGGGGGTAAAGTATTATCCCCTACGCCACTTATGGCGACGCCACTGCGCCCACCATCAAATAGCATTTACTGTATACGATTAATTCTGTTGAGAGTCACCTGTTTTCGATTGCATAACATAAAATTGCAATATACTGTCCAGTGACTGATTGTATTGTAACGAACTAGTGACTGATATTAGACATCTTAGTATTGCCCTTATGGCTGGGAAAAAAAGCATCAGTAAAGGAATATAAAGACAAATCAATACACAAAGCGTAGTTGATTAAAAAGAAAAATGTATTAACTGCGATAATATATAAAATCTTCAAATTATTTATTATCCTTGAAAAAGTTGAACTAAAAACACATTTTTAATACATACCCTTTAAAAGACTTCAGAAGTCTTATTAAAAAAAAAATCCAAAACCGGGCGGTAAAAACTGCTAATTTGGATACACTTTTGTGGCCTGTCTGATCATTGCTCGTCATGGGCCTTTATGAGCCAGCACGTCCCTAATGTGCAGCCTTATTTTTATTTCGAAAAATAAGTAGTGACGTTATTTGAACAATCGATCACATATTTAGTATGAACACAAAGTCTTTTAGTATCATCACATTTTATAAAAACGCGTCTATTATGGTCTTTGTAAAGGATAGGACGCAACCTACGTAAACCAGCAACCAGAGTCACCAGGCAGGCCCTTTGTGGAATCCCCAAAGCAAAATTTAAAGAGTCCGCCCAAGAAACACCCGGCAGCGAGACCTTTAAGCTGAAACCACAAAGATGGGTTCGACCTGGCATCAGCTGGGGAGGATGGCAAAGAATATAGAACTTTCTTTGTTGGCATTATTAAACTGCAAGGGGTGACGAGCTAGAATGAAGAAAGTAGTCCAAGAGGAGGTGCCACTTATTCCGCCGCAGTTTTATGAAAGGAGGGGGGTGTGAATTGAACATATATATTGCCTCTTCCTAAAGATGCTTAGACGAGTCTAGTAATATACTATAAAATAGCTTAGGCTTTAGTATTCGTGCATGATCCGAAGGGCCACATCGGTGAAGATTGTCATGGGCCTAAGATTATCTGACGACAACCTGGCGGTGCTATGCCTGTACTACACACCATTGGTAGTGTGAATAACACTACACAAGCACATTTTTCCTCTTAACCTACCAACATGGATTCTGCTCCACAGACCGATGCCACCAGATCCCCAACAAGCGCCACAGATGGGTTACGAGCAGCCTCCCCTATACAGCCAGTGCACTTGGACGACGACGGTCACCTTAAACCCATCACAAACCCAGTGAAAGCGACCGGTGACGGTTGTACCGACACTGTGGTTGCCGTTGCCACTTGAACTTTTACTTGCACTGTGTGTAGCATAACAAACACTATATTGAACAATGTGTATTCGATATGCTTTCAACTATTATCAAAAAAAAAAAAACCTTAACAAAAGTAGCACAAATATGATGTGTCATTTATCTATTTAAATAAAAATGACTTATCAAATAAAACGATGTTTTTTGTTATTGACTTTTAAAAATGTCGTTCTAATATTGTCTATCTATTAGATAGATGAAAAAAAAATACTGATTTGTAATTTTTATATACTAACAACTGAAACTAAATTTCAATCAGTTGAAAGCGGTATTAACTTCATGGTCATGGAAGCGTGGCCTAGGTGAATGTCATTTGTGCCTGTTAATCTGTTAAAGTGGGCTATATGGCCCCCCCTCTCTTCTCCCTCAGGCTACAGTTGATATGGAGGCGCTACTTGGGGTAAAAACATACTTTCGGTCACTCAAGACGACCGTAAGTGACCAGTACTATGGTGGTGCAAACAACTTGAAGACCCTGATGCACAAATTTTCAAAAGGAAGGGGGGGGGGAGTTAAAATATTGCATGACATTTTTCTACTCTTGGGGTAAGAACACATACACATAGACAAACAAACAGATAGAAAGATTATATATATATATATATATATATATATATATATATATATATATTAGATATATTTGTAGACTGAAACAGACAGACAGATAGACGGACAGACTGAATGACAGGAAGATCGACATACAGAGAAACAGTAGGACATACAAACAGAAAGACATACAGATAGATAGATAGACAGACAGACAGACAGACAGACAGACAGACAGACAGACAGACAGACAGACAGAGAGACAGACAGACAGAAAGACAGATAGATAGACAGACAGACAGATAGATAGATAGATAGATAGATAGATAGATAGATAGATAGATAGATAGATAGATAGATAGATAGATAGATAGATAGATAGATAGATAGATAGATAGATAGATAGATAGATAGATAGATAGATAGATAGATAGATAGATAAGTTAGAGTGGCTGGGGGTTTAAAGATTTCATCTCATCCTTACAGGGACTTCACACACCTAGACTTTACAGTCAGTGAAATGTCAAAGATATAGGTTAGCAAACTAAACAGTCGAATGTTTATTTTGTTTTTGTATTATAATTGGATTGTTTTTCTTTAACTTTTTATTATTTTCCAAGAAAAATAAATATGTCTGATGTTTGTGTCTACCATAGGTTAGGCTTTGAGTGACGTGGAAATATGTTTAGCATTTTGGGAGTGGAATTAATGTTACCTTGGTTTCAGAGCCTTTACAGTGGAGAAACCTTTGGGGATTGAATTGTTCTCGTTCTGTCCTATAAAATCATATTGCGAATTAATAACCCGATCTCTTGCAGCAATGTGTTTGATTTAAGCTTTCCTCTAACCAAAGCGAATTTCGCGTATCTAGGTAGCTCGCGAAATTCGCCCCTCTTTCGCGGCACTTGTATTTACATGGGAGATGCTCAAACCGCGTAGAATTTCCACGCTTGTGCAGAGAAATTCGCATGGTAACGCTTCTTCAGAAGTTTTATTGCGTTCGTGAAATAAACAATCCAAAATGACTTCTAGAAACAACGACTCAAATGAAAATCGCAGGTTACTAAATTGATATAAATGCCTTAAAATTAACAAATAAGACCTTACGATTTATATGATAGCAGACTTGAATTAGCCTCAGATTATACCAAAAAGTAAGTGTGTGTTTCAATTTTTACTTGGTAAAATACCATTAACTGTAGGAAAATATATCACTTAGAAAATGATCTGCCGACGTCTTTAAATAAACAAAAGAGAAAATTAAAAAATCCTTTTATATCCGTCGGCTGACGCCTACGTTCGCTGTCACTTGCCGTATCAAACCGAGGGTTTTTCGCGCTTTGAAAAATCTCACGTGAGAAATAGCGCAGCGTTTCGCTTCGCTTTGGTTAGAGGAAAGCTTAATACAACACATGTGTAATTAACATTAAAAATACAACTTTTGAATCCATTAAATCTTCGAACGTTTTCCATTCATTTTTTTAATCTTGGTTTTATCTTATGTTTATGTTGGTTTATCTTATGTTTATCTTCTGTTTTTATTGGTTTATATTATGTTTATCTTATGTTTATGTTGGTTAATCTTGGTTTACTTATGTTTATCTTATGTTTATCTTGGTTTATCTTATGATTATCTTGGTTTACTTATGTTTATCTTATGTTTATCTTGGTTTATCTTATGTTTATCTTGCGTTTATCTTATGTTTATCTTATTTTTATCTTGGTTTATCTTGGTTTACTTATGTTTATCTTGGTTCATCTTATGTTTATCTGATGTTTATCTTGATTTATCTTGGTTTACTTATGTTTATCTTGGTTCATCTTATGTTTATCTGATGTTTATCTTGATTTATCTTATGTTTATCTTGGTTTATCATTTGTCAAAGACCTAATGTTGTTGTTTTAAACTTATATAGCGCACATCATTGGTTCAATGCAGTGAGTGACTTTTGCTGTTGTTGTTGTTGTTGTTATTGTTGTTGTCCAGTAGCGAAATGAAATAATCAGTTCCCGCACTTGGCCCGTATTCTAAAAATCTGCATCAATAATGGACGTATGTACTAAAATTGGTCAGTCCTCACTTAGTAACACCACTGTTGCAGTCAACTCGGAGAGAGATATATAAATTATATATATATATATATATATATATATATATATATATATATTGCGTATAAATCATGTATTTCAGGACACAGCGTTATCTTTACTGTGATCGATTGCAGACAGGAAACATAGCAAGGTTCCTTTTCAAACATTTGAAAAAAAATCTATGTCGTCCCTGTTTGTGTCTGTCCGACTCGTCATGTCATCACCCTAGTCTCAACAACCATAAGTCCTAGATTCCAGGTATGTACCTTATCATTTTATGTAGGTTCATTGTATGCCAAGAAACGACTTTTTTCCATTTCGCGAAATGCACCTTCTAAAGAGGCTGCAAGAAGCAGCCTGTTAAGTTCTGTTTTTACCATATAAGCTATATTAATAAAGAAGTGCTATATATCAGTAACTCATAGGTGCCTAGATTTGAGTGATGTACATATATCTTTTGTGGGTCTTGGATTTCCATGTGTACATCAAACATTGCATTTTAAGATGAGGACTCCTGAGGGCCGGGCTTCTGGGCTCCTAAGGGGCTTATATATTATATATACACCTTGTACGTTCAATAGCCCGTCATTTGGTGCGAAATACTGCAGCACGTAGTTTCACCAAGATTTATTAAGAAACTCATCAAATGAAATAGTAAGCTTGTATTCTGAGTTTAATTGAAAGTATCAGAGCTATGCAACAATTGACGGAGTTTTCGGACGATTAAATGACTATAATTTCGAATGTTTTCAATTATGAGTCCTATTTCAGTAACCACAAACCACTTGTAGTTAGATTTAAGAAACAATAATTTTTTTTCAGATATAAAGAAACGTCTTTATAATTTATTTTTTACAGATATATGCATTACACAATTGAATTTATAAACATTTCCAAAATTTACAAATATTTACTGAAAGCTAACAAACGTACTGATACATAATACGAAAATGCTCTAACACGTCCTGTGTCCAGAATGGAACAGGCTTAATTGCTTGTTTTTTTAATCCTTTTCCAAAGTAAAAGAGAACGGAGTGAGAGCGACCGAGTTATTGGGATGGGGTGGGGTGGGGGGACCAGAACATTTGCCAGAGGCAGATTAAATTAGGAAAGGGGAGTGGGGGGACTTCTTTCGTAATTTAAAAAAAAAAATGTATATTACTACAGATTGTCGTACGCGATTATTCCATTCAATATTGAAAAAAAAACCCAATAAAACTAACAAAAATAAACTCAAACGATTTTCAGATTCGAATGACTTTTAGAATCGGATACTGTTTTAGATTTTGGGGGTATCGCTTTAGCTAGAAATTGTTTTGCCTGCTAATGCATGCCAATCCTCCAACACAATAATATCATGAAAATCTTATTAGTTTCTGCAAAGCCCGGTAATAAAACGTTATACACAGAAGTGTTATAAATAAATGTCACGTACCATACGACACAGAAGAGAAGACCATTCTCTTAACTCTCAAGTGTCTGGATTCCCAAATATTTTTTTTTATATAGTTCAGTGTGTACTTGATGCATTTAAGTGATTCACAGATTCACACGACTACTTCACCTTCAATGTGATATTTTATGATACAATTTAAAAAAAAAACATTTCTTCTAATTGAAACTTTTTTCTTCACATTTATAAAACAGGATTGAACAAGTAAGATTAATGCTATATTTTGTGTAATGATCATTCTTGTTACGTAAACATATTGTGTATTTATTTTGTGTACACGTTTGTTTATTACAATCTATTACACACTCTTTTACATCATTGCAAGTTTGTTTGTCATTTGATAAATAAACACAAAAAGTACATACTATTCAAATATGGCAGCCAAACACGGATGTAAGGCGGCTGGTAAGTGCAAATTATGTATTTTAATAAAACATTCAATTATTTATAAATCAAATCGTTAACTTTTTATAAAAAAATGGCGATTCATCAAGATATTAAAGATGGACGTAGGTCAAATGTAGATAAATAAATAAAGTCTGATGAAAAGGTCAAAATAGTTCTTAAGGGCATACTAAAATATGTTGCTGCCTAGGTAGACATACCCCCCCCCTATTCTAGAGCATTATATGAATTCGGGTATTGATATGGCCATCCAAAACAAAGAGCAATCTGAATACTTGTCATGGGACCCGCGGATAAAATAGTTTTAACAGATGGTGGTTATCAGAGAGGTCGGGGGGGGGGAGCAGTTTTCAAAGATTTTAATGGCTATTAAAGCCAATATCTGCAAGCAGCCCCCCCCCCCCAAATGTACCAGTACCTATAGCTCTCAAATTCACCTTTTCTCAAGGCCCCAAAAGGCAAGATAACTTTTTTGCTCCACTAACAAATAAGTTAACGAGGAAATCGTGTTGTAAAATACATGATTAAGAAAGATTACCCTTGTAATAGATTTTAGGCCTTTTATTCACAGCAACATATGAAGCCTACATATCCGCAAATCTTGGCTACTTAAAAGCCAAATGTTCCAAGCTCACAGACTGCATTGAAAGACTATTTGAGGAGAGTTCATTGTCTATCTTAAGGGGAGAAAGCATCAGTCTGACTAAAACTTGTGGGTGAGTTTCATCTATGAAACACTTTCGTTTGAGAACCTATTGATTCATTTGTTATGACTTTAGACACGAATCTCAGGTAATTATTTTGTTAAGCAAGACTGTCTAAACCTCGTGGACCACCGGGCAAACTAGTGAATACATAAATTAAAACAACAAAGTTAAAATGAAATCGCTAGATTTTCAGGTTTTTTAAACTTATGCTAATCATCTCTGCCGCCCTATAATCTGTCTGCGAGTGACAGAGAATATGTTCTCCTATGTGGTCATAGTCATATCAATATGCCACCCTATGTGCGCTACAGAACTCCTCCAGCACATAAGGCGTTGAGAACAGCTTGCTAACACCCAAAGCTGCAAGGTGCTGCTGTGAAAACACCCCAATCCGAGAGTTAATTGCACGATTTCAAACCCATGTGAGTTGGGGCTGTACTTGGTCACTGTTTGGCCAATTGATTTAAAGCTGGCCCTGTGTATATGTGTAGGTTTGTGAGTTTTGTATAAAATCGAAACCTCTCAATATATATATATCTCATAAAGTCTATCTATAAAGGTAACCTGTATTATGTATGTCTGTTCACATATATGGTTTTTAATAACAGCACATATCACTTTGACATTTGCATTATGAACATTCAAACTTTGAATCTCCTTTGTTAAGATGAAAAAAGAAAAAAAAAAGAAACCGATTTTAAAGTGTAATCTTCTTATATATATATATATATATATATATATATATATATATATATATATATATATATATGTGTATATGTGTGTGTGTGTGTGTGTGTGTACAGTGCTTTTTTTCTAGCGAAAAATGTTTGGGAACTCATTTCATATCTGTTTTTTAACTTATGTCAGAAAATACTATAATAGTCTATAAAAAAAAAAAGGTATGGGAACTCAGCTCCCATGAGTTCCCACTGAAAAAAAGCACTGTGTGTGTATATATATACGTATTCCCGAATACGTCACAGACGACACCTCGCGTTGTTTCGCTTGGGTTAGGTCAAAGTTCATCTTTGCATTCCATCTATTTTCTCCGAAGATGTCAGCCTGTTATTTTGTTTGATTGCTTATTTAAAAATAAAATTACAGTAATTATATTGATTGATAAGGCGGCGTATTTTACGCCGCGGGATGACTAGTTAATGTTAATTTAAAAACAAAAGTCTAAAGGCAATAGGAAAAAAATGACAATGCAGATTTTTATTATCATTATACAGTGTTACCTCGAGAAACTAATTTAATTCGTTTCTCAACGTAGCTCTTACGTCAATTTGCTCGTATCTCAAAGCAATTCTCCCTATTGAAATGAATTGAAATGACATTATTCCATTCCAGTCGCCAAAATACCCGGGTTCGATCTCATGTGAGAACCAACGGGTTTTTTTTTTTCAGGTCATGGTAAGAGTTCCCTCCATGACTCTTGTAGTGCCTCCATGGCCATTGCATCGTCGGTTACGGTGAAGATGAAAGAAGGGCACTATAAAAACCATTCCCTTAATGGTTTGGTAGCGCCTAATAGATAAAGATATCATTTTGACATAGCAATTCATAGCTGATCCATTAAACCGAGAGAGAGTGGGTGGGGAGGGGGGGAGGAGGACCTTTTAAAATAATCATTTTATTACAAAACAAAAATATAGAGTTCAAAGATTGACACTTGCTTTCGTTGATCAAGTTTACATTAAATAATAAAAATAGTAACTGGGCAAAATAAAGAAGAAAAAAAAGAAAACTTCTGAATTCTGCACTTAAATAATCACGTGCTCAGATTGATAGATCATCAGATCATAATCTCTTTTCCGCCATTTCCCTCTTTCGAGAAACATTTTAAAATAATAATAATAATAATAATGTTTATCAGCGTCCTACATATTTGAAACGAAAATTATAACGAAAGTAGAGATAAACGAAGATGACAGTTGAAGAGAATGGTAATGGGTAGGGAGGGGGGAGGAAATGGAGAAGACTTTTACAAAGTGCCGTATCGCATGCAGACACAAACAAAACAATCGAACATGCTTTCATTTTCTAAATATAGATTCATTTAATTACATTTCAATATTCGTTATTTTATTGTAGATTGTTGGTTTTTTGAAGCGAAAAAAAGAGGAGATTTAAATAAGATATCAGTTGCTCTGAGACCCAGAGCTCGATTTACCGCCTGGGAAGTTGGGGATATCCCCGGCACTGAGAACTCTCAACTACGGCTCTGCTTTAACTAATGTATCCCTGCCGGGGATGAAACCATAGACATTTATTCCCCGGCTCTGCAGAAATTTTTTTTTTCATCCTCGGCAGCCCCGTAGCGTGAAAATTCTACAGCAGGGGCCAGGCAATAGCAGGGGGGCAGGCAATAGCAGGGGGCTGGTAATACATTTTACTAAGTAGAAAAAATAAGCGGATGGGGCCAGACAAAACGCAGGGCGCCCCCTGGCCCCCCGAACGCTACGGGCCTGATCCTCGCACTGGTTTTTTTTTCTTAAATCGAGAACTGCTGATATCTGTATAAAACATAATGCTTGACCAGTACAAATGTTTCAACAATTAGGTAATTAGGTTGTGCACTCTGGCAGGTTTACGAACTTCCTAAAATAAACTTGAAGATATGTTTTACTCTTCTCCATCTTTTAAAAATAAATAAATAATTTTTTTTTAATCATTTAACCACTATTGACTGTTTACTGAGACTTTTCTAGTAGTTCCATTTATTATTTACTTTCTAGGCTCAAGGGTCATTAGTGTTAACACATTTGTATATATGTACAAGGAAAAAAATCTTTGTTTTAACCACTTAAAGCTTGAGTGAGCGCTATATGTTAGGATTGTGAGAAAAGTGAAGTGATTCACTCATTGTTCAGAAGTGATTCACTCACTGTTCAGATGACGTCTCATGCTAGTAAACCACGTATCACAAACAATTCATTATAATGATTTGTTCAAATGTTTAATTAGCTCGTTATTTATCCATACGTTCATCTCAGAAAGTGTGCATTGCGATAACTCAATTCCCCCCCCTCTACCCCTCTTCCTCTACTACAGCATTTACAATAAGCAGAGCTGTTCTAATGTGACAAGAGCCATGACTGATAGTGATATGCTAAATGTAAACTGCTGAGCCCCTGCTAGGCGCGGGGTACAATTTGGAGTAATCGGTCAAATCGGCTTAATGCTGACCCTGTATATCTTGTAATGGTTTTTGCATCTGTTCTTTGATTTTTTTCAGAATGTGAGAGAGCTGGGTGATTGCAGATTTGGTGCCAACCTGGTGCCGATGGCATCATTTCATGCTCTGCTTAGCTATTATTCAATGACTTTCGTAACTAATTATGTTAATTGAATTATTTGTATCATGTTGATTTTACATTTAAGTTGGTACATTCAAGTATTTTTAGCATTAAAGAAGTACGGTCACAGGGGCCACGTCAATGGGCGTATTCATGGGGGGGGGGCAAGGGGGGGCATGGGGGGCATTGCCCCCCCTACATTTTGAAAAAATGTCATTTAAGAGGTGGGCATTTGCTCCCCCCACCCCCTGGAAAATTATTGCCCCCCCCACTGGAAAAATTCCTAGCGACGCCCATGGCCACGTCATTGAGATAGGCCAGGCAGTTCATCTCAAAGATAATTTTATGGAGAGAGCCTTCTTTAATGCGTGGGCTGCCCCCAACGATACAACTTGCTGCAGTTCAGATATGTTGAGCTTGCCAAGTACTTTATCAATGATGTTGTCTAGATCTTTCTTTAATAACTCCTAGCGCTCCCACAAAAACTAGCAAGTGGTTCTCATTTCCCCCACAACAACGGCCACATGGTTCTCTTTCTCCACATTCCTTCGATCTGTAATTATCCATTATAAAATATAATTTGATATTATTTTGTAGTGTTTAGAACGAACTAACTGAATTTCACATTGATTCAATAGTAAATTATTGAATCTGTTTTCGTCGTATTTGGTTATTGTATTTTATTTTTCACGGACAATCTGATAAAACCGAGGTATGAACGTATTTCAATAATAATTTAAACTCTCTAAATTGCCTTTTTTTTTCTTGTTTTAAATCTTAGCCTGATGTACAAACCGGCAAATGATAATTACACAACTTTGCCAGGAAAATGTTCTCCAGTTGAACGTGAAGAGATTCGATTGGATCTAGAGAGAGACTTCAACCTCCAGTTATCTGACGAAAACAAAAGCTGGTCTCCTGTTAGCACATGTCTGACAAACAAATATGGGAATGGCCAGAGGACAACAAGAGTGGAAGAAATATGTCTGTTAGTGGTGGAACAAAAATTTGAGATTATTATTTTATCCTTTCAT